>ML787776.1:379775-445199 GCA_009831015.1 Picea engelmannii
AAAAAAAAAAAATCATATCAAGCTTTGGCAGGAAACAAAAAGATCTCGTGTGTCTCTGTAATATTTCTTCAACACCCAGATGAATGTTTGTCGGACTTGAGTAATTGAGAATCTAATTACAAATGCAATCGATGTTGTTATTTTGATGTTCTTTTTCATCTGCCAGTAAGAATTTTGCATATTTGTTTCGGTGTGAAAAAAAATAAAAAAATAATGGTAGCTAGTTGTGGCTTTGATTGAGGAACTTGCACATTTTTTTGGGTGCCCAAGTTGGACAATTGTTTTCAAACTATATATCCATGACATGATTTTTCTCGATGCCCTATTTGAAAAAAAAAGGAATCAACATGGATTGAAACATCAACTTGATATTTTCAGATCTTGCTATAGAGATTACATGCGCATAAGATTGTTCAGTCAAAAAATGGGGAGCATGAGAGCAAACCCAATAAAAAGTATCCAACTGTAAATAACACGGGCCCATCCTTTGTGTTAGCACTCAAAATGTACTATTAAATTTTGAGCGCTTTATTCATTTTGTGCTAGATTTTCCCATCTCAAATTCTCCTTCTTGTTGCCACAACCCCTCAACTCCCAATTAAGCCTTGATAAGCTCCCATAGATCTCTACTGCCCAAGATTTCTTTGTTAGTATTTCTTTAACCTGCAAGTATCAAAAACACAAATACAAGTCATTTCATAATTTTTATGTCTTTTATTATTTAATAAAATCCATATTTTTATTCCAAAAAATTCCCCAAAAGCAATAGTGGTGTGTGCCTAGGTGAGCCTAGTCTATCTTAAATCAAGCCATGCAATACATCAAGCCTAGCACACCAAGCAATGAGTCAAGCCAAATCTTGAGTCCAAATTTCAAGTGCATTCAACACATAAACCATACAAAGCCCAGCTCTAACACCAATTCCCAAGCGCAAGTGCCCAATTCCGAGTCCATATGTCACCGAAGTCATGCAACATACAAACTAAATCCAAGCCATGTTTCAAGTCATGAGTCAAACTATGATAGTCAACACCAAAACCCAGTACTCAACACCGAGCTCTTATCCTATCCACCTCATCAATAGGTGTTGGAGATCAAATTTTGTAAGTATATCATGCAAAGTTCAACAAATACACGAGCTAAGCTATGCATCCAATCCATGAGTCAAGCTATGAATTGATACATAACCCATAGATCAGTCACGAATCAAGTTGCATGTCGATACACCAAGCGTATCATTAAGTCCCTTCTCATTCTGTATTGATGCACCGTCAAAGTTTCTCTGCTGCTCTGGATCAGACATATCTCCTTGGGATTTTATTTAGCCAGAATGTTAGATCAATCACTCTATGGCTGCGACCAGGAAGGTGTCAAGTCATGCTTCACGCTGGAAATACGATGGACGGATTACAGAATGTAATTTCAATATTGGAGTGATTAAAGCGCAAGAGATCACAAGTTTTTGTTGGAATGCTCGAGGAGGAAGTAACAAAGGCTTCATCCATTCAATTTCAGTGTAACATAAACACATACAAGTCATATCTTGATCAGGTTTTAGATGATGAACCCTTTTCCATATTTAGTTTGAACCTGACAGGGTACTAGACACCCCAATCACTGAGGCGGGTTTCACTGGAATTGGTGTGGACACAACATATTATGGGTTATGACCAATTGTAGAGTTAATAAACTTCAATTTTTCCATGCAGGCTATTGATCAAATAATAAGTTCTGCAGCCAAGACATATTATATGTCTATAGGTCAAATTTTTGTTCCCATCGTTTTTAGAGGACCAAATGGAGCTGCGACTGGTGTTGGTGCTCAACATTCACAGTGTTATGCTGCATGGTATGGTTATTGTCCAAGGCTAAAAGTTTTGACCCCCTATTCTGCGGAAGATTCTCGTGGATTGATGAAAGCTTCCATCCGTGATCCAGATCCTAACATTTTTCTTTATTTAAATCCTCAGATTATCATGGATTTCTGAAAAGAGAAATTCCAGATCATGAGCTAGAAAGGTAACAATTAGGAGGGTATTGTTTAATGCAAACATAGAAGAATCTAACACTTCATGCAGGATCATTGCTACTCTGCATAATTTTCTTCTCAAAGATAAAACAGAACTTTCACCAGCATAGAAGGCGAAATTATAACCAATTAGTTGTTGAAAAGCAGAGCTTTCATCAACTAATTAGAAAATCTTAAGGCGAAATAGCTGGTGAAACCTGAGATGGCTAGAGAAAGAGTATTTTTTCCTAGATCGAAGTTTTACTCAACCAAATCTCTTGAAAACTCTTTCTAAAGATATATATTGAATTATAATGTCCAATCTAAGATCCACTTTTGATGCAAAGGAGTTAGAGGAGGTGTTCAAGTTGATTTGACACCTATTTTGGGGGCAATGAATTAGGGTTTATTTCCAAACTTGGCAAATTCAAATTTCATCTTCCTCAAGAGATACCAAATAGCCTTGGAAGGCTTATTTGCGTAGCACAAAGGTTCTACATGATCTGAAGACCATAGAATGAGGAATTGACCTCATTTTGAGGATCTCTTCCTCTCTTTTTGTAAAATTGTTTTGACTTTCTATCTTTAGCATATCTGATCTATTATTTTAGGATCTGAACTTTTATTGTAAAGCTATAAAGCTGAAGATATGAGATGAACTAAGGGGGTCAATCTTGGAGACATTTTTTCTACTGTATTAGACTCTTATCTTGATAATAGAATCACAGTCTTCTTTTGCTTTCAATGTCAGATTTGTTCATGTACTTCATTATTCTATACTTTACTTCAGTTTAGCTCAGCTTCTAATTACTGTTATCTTCTTATTAAGCTCATGAAATTGAATTAAAGGACTTCTTGCTATCTTGTATGACCCTGCACATTGTTGTATTTGGTTATCTAGACTAGTATTCTTCATACCCTGTTCCAATTACTTTGTCTGATTATTGATTTCTAAAAGCATTGTCTTATTAGAATGCATGATAAGATCTCCTTTTCATTAGCCATTAAGTTATCCCATTGATCCAAGCATACCTAATTTATCATATTCTTAAGTTACCAAGAATCTTTGGCCTACAACTCCAAAGAGTTTCTTGGAGTGATAACAAATTGATGTCGTTGCTGGGGAGAGGAGATTGAAGCTCAACTTCCTTGGGAGACGACAAGATCCAGCTTTCATGATAGACAAAGTCTGG
Organism: Picea engelmannii; assembly: GCA_009831015.1. Lineage (NCBI taxonomy): Eukaryota > Viridiplantae > Streptophyta > Pinopsida > Pinales > Pinaceae > Picea > Picea engelmannii. The sequence goes on from ML787776.1 coordinate 382,977, forward strand.
ACATATATTCGGTTGTAATCATGTTTCTGGCGACTCCATGAAGGATGGATTCAGTGGCAACTCCACAACATTCAGATGTCAAAAGAATTTTCTACTCTTTTGTCTCGGAGGTTTGCACCTCTCAATTTTTCTTCAGTTCCTGTTTTCCCACATCCAATACCTGATATGTCGGAATGGGGAGATTTTCTACCTATCTTCAAGGAGAGCAAAGAAGAAAATCCTATAGAACACCTCCTAAAGTTTCATGAGTGCATAGATCTATTAGATCTGCAACATGAAGATGTTCGTATGAAGATGTTCATGTATTCATTGTATGGTGATGTACGTCAGTGGTATTTTTCTTTACCTCCTTCCAATATTTCATCATTGAAGGATTTTCACAGAGCATTCACTGAGCACTGCAAAAGGTATTTTTTAGATGAGTTTGCATTTGATAATTGTTGTGACGAATATGAATTACATTGTAAGATTGAAGATGTAAATATAGAAAGAGCTCTCCCTCATAATATGCAACAACCCTTTAATGATCTTCAAGATCTATTTTCCCATCAACATGAACTACAAATGGATAATAAAGGAACTGAACGCTCTCTTACTATCTTTAAGTTTGATTGTTATGAATTTGAAGAGTTGGTTTCTTTAGCTACACAAAGAGATGATCATAAATGTATACATGCTATGGTTAATCATAGCTTTGAAGAGTATGTTGCAACAGGGGACATCTATCATTGTAACCAAGATATTGGTGATCTTCAGGTGGATAACCATATCATTGATGCTTTTGACATTGTATCAAATGCATCTACTAACTTAGGTTGTCATGAAGATGGGATTTTCCCCTTTGAAAACCCCAAAGATGATTATCAGATTGACAAATTAGCAGGTGACAGTTTCAGATTTGTAGCAGATTCTAAGGGCAGCCCTCAACTTTCTGATTTGTAGACCAAGGCAGATTTCAGTAGATATGAGGAGGAAGGTGAGGAAGAAAAATTTTCTGATCAACATATGAGTTTGTATTTTCATTTGACAGAGGAAGAACAGTCCACATTCAATATTGACATCAGTGAAGACAGCAAGCAACATGATTTCAGTTCTCAGTTGGGACAACAAGAAGACTTCCAAGGAAGACATCTATCTACAAACAAAGAGCCAGTCATGGAAGGGCAGTCATTTTTCATGAATCATAATGCTTTTGATCTTGATTTTAGAGACCCAGTGGTTGATTTGATAGAATTACTTATTTCAGACCCTATTAAAGTTCTAGATTTCATTCATCCATCAATTTCCATGGGTGAGTATGACTTTCTGATGGCATCCACCGGGGCACCTACCTCAGCAGGTCTTGCGCCTGACCTCCCGGTCTTAAGGATCGTTCAATTTCCTCCCTCGAGCTGGAATGGCTCTTCTGATTCCCACTGGAATCTCCTTTGAAATTGACCCATAGGTCTTTTCAGCACTTTACAGTCTTTAGGATGGTCACTATTCTCTTCGGCGATAGAAGAATAGAAAATTGGGGTTTTGGGGTTTTCAAACTCCTGATGTCTCGACCCTTTGGTTCCCGATTTCCCGATATCCAATATCCCGATGCGCTCCTTTGTTGCCTTAGCCTCCAGGCTATCATTTAGTCCACGCGACCTCCTCTTATATGACCATAGTCATATTCCCTATCGGGATTCAGGGTTTCGAGTGTTGAAGTGTATTAAATCTATCGCCCACGGAATCCCCGATCTTTCGAATCGCGGATCCCTGATATGACATCACCAGGACGCCCTTCCACCGTAACCAAAATCAACGACGGTGAACAGTCGCTGAGATCAATGGCTCCAGATCTCCCTCGAGGTTTCACGACTTCAATTGTCGAAATGCTTTGGCCTTCGATTTCCACGATTTCACGAATGTCGATTTCCCGATCACTTCTATCTCGGCCATGCGTCCTTAGGGATGGACGGTTCTCGTATGCTTCGGGGTTTTCACCCTGGCAATTCCCAATTTCCTTGTTATGATAAGATGACATCAGCTGGCCCCACACAAAACTCTCCTCTTGTCGGAAAATCGGACTTCACGATTTCAACTTGCGAGAGTATCCTGTCCTCAGGACCTCCGAAACGCCAATCCTCGACTCTCTTCGGATTTCTAACATGCGTCCCAAGTGATGGACGGTTTAGATTGAACCTCAGACTTCGTCACTTTACATAACCATAAACACTCACTTATCTGAACTCCGATGACCACATCCCCAATCTAGACGACCACACGACACGTGTCCCCCTGAGATCCTATGGCTATGATCCTTTCGTCATTTCGGGGTTCAATAGGTCTCGGACTCTTGACTTTTGAAGCTCCGAAATGCCAATGGACTATCGATCCCTGCCACCTGTCCCAGCAGATGGACGGCTCTGAACTTGTCAATATTTTCACAACGGACTTCCCCGACCTCTTATCCACGGTACTTCTGATTTCCCGAACCTCGATGCCTCGATATCCCAATGCCCCTCGGGGTTCTTACTCCGCTCACGAGAGTTTAAACCCTGTGCAGCTCCTGTCAGAGCGGACGACTGACGGGTAACTGATCAAAGATCCAACGACTCATGACCCCTAGAGCTTGGACTCCGAACGCGGCCGTAACCTCCTCGCTTCTTTGGAAGATCCAACGGCTGACGGGATTTTGCTAATCCTCCCCACGATATCCTGACCGTCGATCTCTTCCTCTTTGATGTTTTCTATGGGATGAACCCAGTATTCCTCTGTGAAAACTGGTCCTCCTGCACGTAATTTTGCAGTGCCTGTTCAAACACTCCATGACACATACTCCCTATGCTTCTCTTCGATGAGCTTGAAATCCTTGTCCTTCCTAAACTTCACACAATTCTGAGTCTTCAAGAAGACCCTTGCGCGCACTCCTTGCGGCAATCCTCAAACACTTCCAAGTGTTGAGTTCTTTCGACTCTGCGCACACCTGCAGCAACAGTCCTTCAATACTCCGCTCAGATTCACAACTGAGACTTTCCTTAGCTTGCGCACTCCTTGCACGGCTCCTATAACCCAATTTCACTTCTGGGTGAACGAGAACAAGAGTTAAACTATCTGAGCCTTCTGTCAACGCACTCCTTGCGGATGACTTCAACTGCACTCCTTGCAGGAATCCTTGCTCAGATAGAGAAACAATTGAAACTCATTTCTTCTACTTCCTTTATTAGATTTCAAACACTCAGCAAGAAATCATTCATACATAGCATGTAAAGCAAATGCATAACAGGAAGTAAATACTCATGAGCATAGCATTCAACATACATACACAGAGAACAAACACAAAACCATGGATTTGAATCAACCTCTTCTATTAATTCAAACTCTGTACATGGGTGTTCTTCCACAACTCTCTGCTTCTCTTCTCGATGCTCCAGATTATGTTACAATGCACAATGAGGGTGTCTATATCCCATTTCCCTCTTTCTTTCTAAAACTGTCTAATCTAATATTAAATTCTATCTACCTATTTCATCTCAACATAAATGCCTCTATCTACTTCAGACGAGAGCGGGACACTCAAGGTCTGATTACAATATAAAAGTACGCCTCTCTTTAATATCACATTTAAGGTTGGCCCATTATCTTCGAGACAATTTCAAAACTTGTGTTGGTTTTGTCCAGCTGTTCACTTGCATTCCGCGTTGGCTCGCTTGCTGTGAGAGATGCTCTTGCATCATACTCCCTCGCTTGAAAAATTTCATGGGCTCCTGTCCATGAGCTCCTGCATGGTCTGCCCATGCTTCAGAATCTCCACTTCAGTCTCCCAGCTGGCATCTTCAACTGGATGGCCCTTCCACTTGACCAAATATTCAAAATATTCTTTCCTTCTGGTCTTCTTACCCACTCGTTTATCCAGTATCTGCTCCATCTGTGGCTTCTCTGCAACTGGCATTTGCTTTGTCCACTGGATCACTGACTGCTCATTTTTTGCTTCTGCATCCTTAGGTTTATATGGGTATAAATCTGAGACATTGAATATCGGAGAAATTCCGATCCCATCGGGTAATTCAATCTCATAAGCATTTTCTCCCATTTTCTTCAAGATCTTGCATGGTCCGATTTTCTTCATATTCAATTTATTATACGTTCCTCTCGGGAATATTTCCTTTCTCAAATGTGCAATAACCAGATCAACAACCTCGAACTGAAGTTGTATTCTATGCTAATTGGCTCTGCGCTTATATTCTTGGCTTGATTTCATCAATTGCTTCTTCACCTAGCTGTGAAGTTCTGTCATCGCCTCTGCGGAATATCCTGCACTAGCGCTCCTAGTTGCATTCTGTTCTGAATCCCTCAATTCAGAAATTCCTCTCGGCTGCATACCATAAACAACCTAAAATGGACTCTGGCCTGTGCTCTGATTCACTGAGTCATTGTACGCAAATTCTGTCTGTGGTAATATACTATCCCACTGGTTGTGGTGTTTTGTCACCAGGCTCCTCAGCAAGTCTCCCAGACTTCTGTTTACCACTTCTGTCTACCCATTCGTCTGAGGATGATAAGATGAACTAAACGTCAAGTTAGTCCCCAACTTCTTCCACAATGTCCTCCAGAAATGTCCCACAAAATTTGTATCCCTATCCGAAACTATACTCCTTGGCAAGCCATGAAGTCGAATGACTTCTTTGAAAAATAGGTTCGCGATGTGAGTCGCGTCACTGATTTTCTGACATGGGATAAAATGTACCATCTTGGAAAATCTATCCACCACCACAAAGATTGAATCACAACCTCTTTGTGTTCTTGGCAACCCCAATACAAAATCCATGCTAATTTCATCCCACGACCTCTCTGGTATGGGCAATGGTTGATAAAATCCCGCATTCTGATTTCTCCCCTTCGAGTGCTGGCAAATTCTTCATCTGTCTACAAATCTCTTGACCTCTGATCGCATCCCTGGCCAAAAGTATGACTCGCTCAGCTTTGCGAATGTTTTGTCATGACCGAAGTGTCCGACCAATCCTCCACTGTGTTTCTCCTTCAACAGATTCTCCCTCATGGAACAATTTGGAATGCACAGCTGATTGCCTTTAAATAGCAATCCTTCCTAGATCATGTATTCGGCCCATTTGCTGCTATCTCTGAGAACTGGATTCTCAGCTGCTTCATACGCTTCCTTAAAGTCTGGATCATCTACATACATGTCTCTGAGATCATCAAAACCCAACGTCTTGACTTTGAACTCCTGCAACAACAAACACTTCCTGCTCAAAGCATCAACAACTTTGTTAGCAGTACCAGAAATATGTTTAATCACAAATGTGAAATTTTTCATATACTCAACCCATTTAACATGTCTCTGATTCAACTTTTCCCGTTGAGTCACAAACTGCAGTGCATGATTGTCACTGTACAGAACAAACTCCTTCGGGATCAAGTAATGCCTCCATTTCTTCAATGCTTGTATGATGGCATATAACTCCTTGTCATAAGTGGAGTACTTCACCTTCGCCTCATTCAGCTTCTCGCTGAAATACACTATCGGCCTGTCTTCTTGACTCAAGACCACCCCGATTGCAAATCCGCTTGCATCGCACTTCACTTGAAATTTCTTTTGGAAATCTGGTAACACCAAAATTGGTTGTTCCGTAATTTTCCTCTTCAACAGATTAAAACTCTTTTCAGCCTCTTCTGTCCAGTGAAAAGATTTATGTCTTTTCTTCACTGTATCCATCATCGCTGCGCTGATTCCACTGAAATTTCTAATGAATTTTTGGTAGAAACTAGCCAACATGTGAAAACTTCTCACCTCAAATATGTTCCTCAGTGATGGCCAATTTTTGATTACCTCCACCTTATCTGGATCCACCCTCAACTCATTTGCCGAAATAACAAACCCCAAATAAATGAGCTCTGTCTTCATGAATGAGGACTTCTTTATGTTTATCATCAACTTCTCTTGCTATAATCTCTTCATCACAATGGCCAAATGCTTCAGATGTTCAGCTTCCGTTTTACTGAAAATCAGTATATCATCCAGATATACGATAACAAATTTTCCGATGAAATCTTTCAGGACTTCATTCATCAACCTCATAAAGGTACTTGGTGCATTTGTTAAGCCAAACAGCATAACAAGCCATTCATACAAACCCTCGTTTGTCTTGAATGCTGTTTTCCATTCATCACCTTCTCTCATGTGAATCTGGTGATATCCACTCTTCAAATCAATCTTTGAAAATAATTTTGCTCCACTTAAGCAATCCATCAAATCATCCATTCTTGGCAATGGGAATCTGTACCTGATAGTTATCTTATTAATCGCCCTTGAATCAATGCACATCCTCCAGCCTCCGTCTTTCTTCGGATTGAGTACTGTTGGAACAACACACAGACTCAAGCTTCCCCTGACCAAACCTTTGTCCAACAAATCCTGGAATTGTCTTTTGACCTCTTCATTCTCTTGCGGCGTCAATCCATACGCGACTTTGTTTGGTAAACTGGCTCCGGGTATGATATCGATATGATGACTCACACTTCTCATCGGTGGAAACGAACGAGGTAATTCTTCCAATACTATATCAGCGAACTCTTCCAGCAGTTCCTGAACTTCTTCTGGCAAATCATCCACTCTTGTGCTAGTCAGAACAATCTTCGGTTTTCTGACCACAATGAACTATGGATCCTCCTTCTTCTTAACCTCGGTAAGGAGTTCCTTCCCACTCATGAGAAGTACTGTGTTTCTTACTTCCGGCTTCACCTCCTTATCCTTAATCAGAAGCAACATGTGTGTCCACCCATTCTTCTCCAGGGTATATGTATTCATCCTCCCATCATGAATCACATTTCTATCATATTGCCACGGTCTACCCAGCAATAGATGACAAACATCCATAGGAATGACATCACACAATATCCTATCATTATATCCTCCTATCTTAAATTCAACTAAGCACTGTTTGGTGACATTTACCCAATGTCCTTTTTGTAGCCATGAAACTTTATATGGACTTGGATGATCAGTCGTCTCCAGCTCCAACTTTTCTACCATCTCGGTTGAAACGAGATTGTCCATGCTACCACTGTCCACAATGACCTTGCATGCCCAACCCTTGGTCTTGCAAATAGTCCTAAAAAGTCTGGTCCTTTGGACTGAACTTTCCACTTCTTTCTCTGGCATTAAGAGAACTTTCTGCATCATCAATGATCTTCTGCCTTCAGCGTCTTCCACCTCAACATATCGCCTCTGCGCTTCGGTGATGTGAGTTTCTCCTCCATATTTATTTTTATCTGGACACTCATAAGACTTGTGCCCAATCTTTCCACATGTGAAGCATGTGATTACTCCACCTCTTCCTCTTCCTCTACCTATGATACGAGGAAAAGTGTTGTTGTCAGCATAATCTCCTCTCTACTCATTATGTTGTCCTCTCTGTTCAGCATATCGCCCTCGCTGTGAGCTTCCACCTCTCTCTGTTTGAGTCTGAGGTTTCTTCCAGTCGTCCCTGGGCTTCTGGGTTCTTTTCTGGGCATCTGATTTTCCCCTGGGCTGACTTCTGCCTCTGCTCCTTTGACTCTGCTTTTGGCTCAGCTTCTCTTCAGCTTTCAGAGCTATCTGATAAGCATCTTCCACCGTTCGGATGGTCACCATACTCATTTCATCCTGAATCTCATATCTCAGGCCATTCATATACCTGGCCACTTTTTCGTCATTGATTTCGTGATGACCTGCCCTGATATTCAACCTGTAAAATTCCTTAGTATATTCCTTCACTGTCATCAGCTTCTGTCGCAGGTTCTACATCTTCCTGAACAGAGAAATTTGATAGTCCCTGGGAATGAATTTTGCCTTCATCTTCGCAATCATCCTGTCCCAGCTCTTAATTTTCTGCTTGCCTTGGCAACGCCTATCCGCTTGTAGTTCATCCCACCACAAGGCTGCATGTCCTTTTAATCTCATGACGACATGCCTGACTTTCTTGTCCTCTTCGATATATTCATAGTCAAAATAGGTGTCTAGAGCTCTAATCCAGTCTAGAAGCTCTTCTACATCCAGATTTCCCTCATAAACTGGAATATCCATCTTCGCCTTTGCACCCATTCTGGCAACAGCTTTAAGCAAGCATTCACTTGCTACATCTTCTGCTGTGATTTCTTCTTCTTCATGTCCAACATCATCTTCATTTTTGGACTCACTGATATCTCCTATATCAGCTGTGCGCCTTTGTCTTATTTCCATGTCCACAACTCTAGCGCGTAAGTTATGCATATCTCTTTCTACTTCTGGATTCTGCACTTCTCTACCCCTTCCTCTGGGCATCTCCCTTTCCTCCTCTGGATCAGGTGATTGTATATCTCTTCTTCTTGGTGGCATGGTGAATCTTCCTTTTCCCTGCTATAGAAAGAAAAGAAGCTTTTCTAAGTTTTGATACCACTTGATGGCGTCCACCCGGGCACCTACCTCAGCAGGTCCTGCGTCTGACCTCCCGGTCTTAAGGATCGTTCAATTTCCTCCCTCGAGACGGAATGGCTCTTCTGATTCCCACTGGAATCTCCTTCGAAATTGACCCACAGGTCTTTTCGACACTTTACAGTCTTTAGGCCGGTCACTATTCTCTTCGGCGACAGAAGAATAGAAAATCGGGGTTTCGGGGTTTTCAAACTCCTGATGTCTCGACCCTTTGGTTCCCGATTTCCCGATCTCCAATATCCTGATGCGCTCCTTTGTTGCCTTAGCCTCCAGGCTATGCATTTAGTCCACGCGAACTCCTCTTATATGACCATAGTCATATTCCCTATCGGGATTCGGGGTTTCGAGTGTTGAAGTGTATTAAATCTCTCGCCCACGGAATCCCCGATCTTCCGACTCACGGATCCCTGATATTACGTCACCAGGACGCCCTTCCACCGTAACCAAAATCAATGACGGTGAACATTTGCTGAGATCAACGGCTCCAGATCTCCCTCGGGGTTTCGCGACTTCAATTGTCGAAATGCTTTGGCCTTCGATTTCCTCGATTTCACGAACGCTGATTTCCCGATCACTTTGAGCTCAAACATGTGTCCTCAGGGATGGACGGTTCTCGTATGCTTTAGGGTTTTCACCCTGGCAATTCTCGATTTCCTTGTTATGACGAGACGACGTCAGCTGGACCCACACATAACTCTCCTCTTGTCGGAAAATCAGACTTTGCGGTTTTGACTTACGAGAGTATCCTATCCTCAGGACCTTTGAAATGCCGATCCTCGACTCTCTTCAGATTTTTGACACGTGTCCCAAGTGATGGACGGTTCAGATTGAACCTCGGACTTCGTCACTTTACACAACCATAAACACTCACTTATCTGAACTCTGATGACCACATCCCCGATCTAGACGACCACACGACACGTGTCCCCCCTGAGATCCTATGGCTATGATCCTTTCACCATTTCGGGGTTCAATAGGTCTCGGACTCTTGACTTCTGAAGCTCCGAAATGCTGATGGACTATCGATCCCTGCCACCTGTCCCAGCAGATGGACAACTCTGAACTCGTCGGGATTTTCACAATGGACTTCCCCGACCTCTTATCCACGGTACTTCCGATTTCCCAAACCCCGATGCCTCGATATCCTGATGCCCCTCGGGGTTCTTACTTTGCTCACGAGGGTTTAAACCCTATGCAACTCCTGTTAGATCGAACGGCTGACGGGTAACTGATCAACGATCCAACGACTCACGAACCCTAGAGCTTGGACTCCGAACACGGCTGTAACCTCCTCGCTTCTTTGGCAGATCCAACGACTGACGGGATGTCGCTAATCCTCCCCACGAGATCCTGACCATCAATCTCTTCCTCTTTGATGTTTTCTATGGGATGAACCCAGTATTCCTCTGTGAAAACTGGTCCTCCTACGCGTAATTTTGCAGCGCCTGTTCAAACACTCCACGACACAGACTCCCTATGCTTCTCTTCGACGAGCTTGAAAGCCTTGTCCTTCCTGAGCTTCACACAATTTTGAGTGTTCAAGAAGACCCTTGCGCGCACTCCTTGCGGAAATCCTCAAACACTTCCAAGTGTTGAGTTCTTTCAACTCTGCGCACACCTGGAGCACTAATCCTTCAATACTCTGCTCAGATTCACAACTGAGACTTTCCTTAGCCTGCGCACTCCTTGCGCGGCTCCTATAACCCAATTTCACTTATGGGTGAACGAGAACAAGAGTTAAACTATCTGAGCCTTCTGTCAACGCACTCCTTGCGGACGACTTCAACTGCACTCCTTGCAGGAATCCTTGCTCAGATAGAGAAACAATTGAAACTCATTTCTTCTACTTCCTTTCTCAGATTTCAAACACTCAGCAAGAAATCATTCATACATAGCATGTAAAGCAAATGCATAACAGGAAGTAAATACTCATGAGCATAAAATTTAGCATACATACACAAAACCATGGATTTGAATCAACCTCTTCTATTAATTCAAACTCTGTACATGGGTGTTCTTCCACAACTCTCTGCTTCTCTTCTTGATGCTCCAGATTATGTTACAATGCACAATGAGGGTGTCTATATCCCATTTCCCTCTTTCTTTCTAAAACTGTCTAATCTAATATTAAATTCTATCTACCTATTTCATCTCAACATAAATGCCTCTATCTACTTCAGACGAGAGCGGGACACTCAAGGTCTGATTACAATATAAAAGTACGCCTCTCTTTAATATCACATTTAAGGTTGGCACATTATCTTTGAGACAATTTCAAAACTTGTGTTGGTTTTGTCCAGCTGTTCACTTGCATTCCGCGCTGGCTCGCTTGCTGTGAGAGATGCTCCTGCATCACTTTCTGAAAGATTATTTATTACTGCTGATATGTTTCAGTTATTATCTATTAAGCAGTGATAGAGATAAAGTCATCATGGTTTTGAAGTTGCTCAAATGGCTGTTATGGAAATCTGCTACCTGACCAAATTTTAGATTTGGTTAGCAGTAGGGGTAGGCAGAAGAATAAGCTCGCCATACGAGCAACTGGATCTTTTCAGTTATTGAGTTCATAAATAAGCATGGCAACCTACATGACGGCTACAGGGTTGCAGAGGAACAGTTGCATAGGCCAGATGACTCCATGCCCAATGCTAAAGGCGATTGGAACTACTATGTTCTTGGAAACCTCACCGGGAGGTCTTCATCCCAGTTGGAGCCAGATGTTAGCACTCAAAATGTACTATTAAGTTTTGAGCAATTTATTCATTTTGTGATAGATTTTCCCATCTCAAATTCTCCTACTTGTTGCCACAACCCCTCAACTCCCAGTTAAGCCTTGATAAGCTCCCATAGATCTCTACTGCCCAAGATTTCTTTGTCAGTCTGTCTTTAACTTGCAAGTATCAAAAACACAAATACAAGTCCTTTCATAATTTTTATGTCTTTTATTATTTAATAAAATCCATATTTTTATTCCAAAATATTCCCCAAAAGCAATAGTGGTGTGTGCCTAGGTGAGCCTAGTCTATCTTAAATCAATCCATGCAATACATCAAGCCTAGAACACCAAGAAATGAGTCAAGCCAAATCTTGAGTCCAAATGTCAAGCGCATTCAACACATAAACCATATAAAGCCCAGCTCTATCTATCTACAAACAAAGAGCCAGTCATGGAAGGGCAGTGATGTTTCATGAATCATAATGCTTTTGATCTTGATTTTAGAGACCCGATGGCTGATTTGATAGAATTACTTATTTCAGACCCTATTAAATTTCTAGATTTCATTCATTCATCAATTTCCATGGGTGAGTATGACTTTCTGAAAGCTTATTTATTACTGCTGATATGTTTCAATTATTATCTATTAAGCAGTGATAGAGATAAAGTCATCACGGTTTTGAAGTTGCTCAAATGGTTGTTATGGAAATATGCTACCTGACCAAATTTTAGATTTGGTTAGCAGTAGGGGTAGGCAGAAGAATAAGCTCGCCATACGAGCAACTAGATCTTTTCAGTTGTTGAGTTCATAAATAAGCATGGCAGTCTACAGGACGGCTGCAGGTTTGCAGAGGAACAATTGCATAGGCCAGATGACTCCATGCCCAATGCTAAAGGCGACTGGAACTACTATGTTCTTGGAAACCTCACCAGGAGGTCTTCATCCTAGTTGGAGCCATATGTTAGCACTCAAAATGTACTATTAAATTTTGAGCACTTTATTCATTTTGTGCTAGATTTTCCCATCTCAAATTCTCCTGCTTGTTGCCACAACCCCTCAACTCCCAGTTAAGCCTTGATAATATCCCATAGATCTCTACTGCCCAAGATTTCTTTGTCAGTCTGTCTTTAACTTGCAAGTATCAAAAACACAAATACAAGTCATTTCATAATTTTTATGTCTTTTATTATTTAATAAAATCCATATTTTTATTCCAAAATATTCCCCAAAAGAAATAGTGGTGTGTGCCTAGGTGAGCCTAGTCTATCTTAAATCAAGCCATGCAATACATCAATCCTAGCACACCAAGCAATGAGTCAAGCCAAATCTTGAGTCCAAATGTCAAGCACATTCAATACATAAACCATAAGAAGACTTCCAAGGAAGACATCTATCTACAAACAGAGAGCCAGTCATGGAAGGGAAACCATTTTTCATGAATCAGAATGCTTTTGATTGTGATTTTAGAAACCCGGTGGCCGATTTGATAGAATTACTTATTTCAGACCCTATTAAAGTTCTAGATTTCATTCATTCATCAATTTCCATGGGTGAGTATGAATTTCTGAAAGCTTATTTATTACTGCTGATATGTTTCAGTTATTATCTATTAAGCAGTGATAGAGATAAAGTCATCACGATTTTGAAGTAGCTCAAATGGTTGTTATGGAAATCTGCGTTTACCTGACCAAATTTTAGATTTGGTTAGCAGTAGGGTAGGCAAAAGAATAAGCTCGCCATACGAGTAGCTATATCTTTTCAGTTGTTGAGTTCATAAATAAGCAGGGCAACCTACAGACGTGCTGCAGGTTTGCATAGGAACAGTTGCATAGGCCAGATGACTCCATGCCTAATGCTAAAGATGACTGGAACTACTAGGTTCTTTGAAATCTCACCAGGAGGTCTTCATCCCAGTTGGAGCCATATGTTATCACTCAAAATGTACTATTAAATTTTGAGCACTTTATTCATTTTGTGCTAGATTTTCCCATCTCAAATTCTCCTGCTTGTTGCCACAATCCCTCAACTCCCAGTTAATCCTTGATAAGCTCCCATAGATCTCTACTGCCCAAGATTTCTTTGTCAGTCTATCTTTAACTTGCAAGTATTAAAAACACAAATACAAGTCATTTCATAATTTTTATGTCTTTTATTATTTAATAAAATCCATATTTTTATTCCAAAATATTCCCCAAAAGCAATAGTGGTGTGTGCCTAGGTGAGCCTAGTCTATCTTAAATCAATCCATGCAATACATCAAGCCTAGTGCACCAAGCAATGATTCAAGCCAAATATTGAGTCCAAATGTCAAGCGCATTCAACACATAAACCATACAAAGCCCAAATCTAACACCAATGCCCAAGCGCAAGTGCCAAATTCCGAGTCCATATGTCATCGAAGTCATGCAACATACAAACTAAATCCAAGCCATGTTTCAAGTCATGAGTCAAACTATGATAGTCAACACCAAAACCCAGTACTCAACGATGATCTCTTATCCTATCCCTCTCATGCAAAGTTCGGCAAATACACGAGCTAAGCTATGCATCCAATCCGTGAGTCAAGCTATGAACTGATACACAAGTCGACACATAACCCATAGATCAGTCACGAATCAAGCTGCATGTCGATACACCAAGCGTATCATTAAGTCCCTTCTCATTCTGTATTGATGCACCATCAAAGTTTCTCTGCTGCTCTGGATCAGACATATCTCCTTGGGATTTTATTTAGCCAGAATGTTAGAACAAGCACTCTATGCCTGCGACCAGGAAGGTGTCAAGTCATGCTTCATGATGGAAATATGATGGACGGATTACAGAATGTAATTTCAATATTGGAGCGATGAAAGTGCAAGAGATCACAAGTTTTTGTTGGAAGGCTCGAGGAGGAAGTAACAAAGGCTTCATCCATTCAATTTCAGTGTAACATAAACACATCCAATTCATATCTTGATCGGGTTTTAGATGATGAACCCTTTTCCATATTTAGTTTGAACCTGACAGGGTACTAGACACCCCAATCACTGAGGCGGGTTTCACTGGAATTGGTGTGGGCGCAACATATTATGGGTTACGACCAATTGTAGAGTTCATGACCTTCAATTTTGCCATGCAGGCTATTGATCAAATAATAAATTCTACAACCAAGACATATTATATGTCTACAGGTCAAATTTTTGTTCCCATCGTTTTTAGAGGACCAAATGGAGCTGTGACTGGTGTTGGTGCTCAACATTCACAATGTTATGTTGCATGGTATGGTTCTTGTCCATGGCTGAAAGTTTTGAATCCCTGTTCTGTGGAAGATTCTCATGGATTGATGAAAGCTGCCATCCGTGATCCAGATCCTGGCATTTTTCCTTATTTAAATCCCCAGATTATCATGGATTTCTGAAATGAGAAATTCCAGATCACAAGCTAGAAAGGTAACGGTTAGGAGAGTATTGGTTAATACAAACATAGAAGAATCTAACACTCTATGCAGGATCATTGCTACTCTGCATAATTTTCTTCTCAAAGATAAAACAGAACTTTCACCAGCATAGAAGGCGAAATTATAACCAATTAGTTGTTGAAAAGCAGAGCTTTCATCAGCGAATTAGCAAACCTTAAGGCGAAATAGCTGGTGAAACCTGAGATGGCCAGAGAAAGAGTATTTTTTCCCAGATCGAAGTTTTACTCAGCCAAATCTCTTGAAAACTCTTTCTAAATATATATATTGAATTATAATATCCAATCTCAGATCCACTTTTGACGCAAAGGAGTTAGAGGAGGTGTTCAAGTTGATTTGACACCTATTTTGGGGGCAATGAATTAGGGTTTATTTCCAAACTTGGAAAATTCGAATTTCATCTTCCTCAAGAGATACCAAACAGCATTGGAAGGCTTATCTATGCAGCACAGAGGTTCTACATGATCTTAAGACCATAGAATGAGGAATTGACCTCATTTTGAGGATCTCTTCCTCTCTTTTTGTAAAATTGTTTTGACTTTCTATCTTTAGCATATCTGATCCATTCTTTTAGGATCTGAACTTTTATTGTAAATATATAAAGCTGAAGATATGAGATGAACTAAGGGGGTCAATCTTGGAGAAATGTTTGCTACTGTATTAGACTCTTATCTTGATAATAGAATCACAGTCTTCTTTTGCTTTCAATGTCAGATTTGTTCATGTACTTCATTATTCTATACTTTACTTCAGTTTAGCTTAGCTTCTAAGAACTGTTATCTTCTTATTAAGCTCATGAAATTGAATTAAAGTACTTCTTGCTATCTTGTATGACCCTGCACATTGTTGTATTTGGTTATCTAGACTAGTATTCTTCATACCTTGTTCCAATTACTTTGGCTGATTATTGATTTCTAAAAGCACTGTCTTATTCTAATGCATGATAAGATCTCCTTTTCATTAGCCATTAAGTTATCCCATTGATCCAAGCATACCTAATTTATCATATTCTTAAGTTACCAAGCATCTTTGGCCTACAACCCCAAAGAGTTTCTTGGAGTGATAACAAATTGGCGTTGTTGCCAGGGAGAGGAGATTGAAGCTCAGCTTCCTTGGGAGATGACAAGATCCATATTTGATGATAGAAAAAGTCTGGACATATATTTGGTTGTAATCATCTATCTGGAAACTCCATGAAGGATGGATTCAGTGGCAACTCCACAACATTCAGATGTCAAAATCATTTTCTGCTCTTTTGGCTCAGAGGTTTGCACCTCTCAATTTTTCTTCAGTTCCTGGTTTCCCACATCCAGTATCTGATATGTCGAAATGGGGAGATTTTATGCCTATCTTCAAGGAGAGCAAAGAAGACAATCCTGCAGAACACCTCCTAAAGTTTCATGAGTGCATGGATCTATTAGATCTGCAGCATGAAGATGTTCGTATGAAGATGTTCATGTATTCATTGTATGGTGATGTACGTCAGTGGTATTTTTCTTTACCTACTTCCAATATTTCATCATTGAAGGATTTTCACAAAGCCTTCACTGAGCACTGCAAAAGGAATTTTTCAGATGAGTTTGCATTTGATAATTGTTGTGATGAATATGAATTACATTGTAAGCTTGAAGATGTAAATATAGAAAGAGCTCTCCCTTATAATATGCAACAACCCTTTAATGATCTTCAAGATGTTGTGTTTTCCCATCAACATGAACTACAAATGGATAATAAAGGAACTGAACACTCTCTTACTATCTTTAAGTTTGATTGTTATGAATTTGAAGAGATGGTTTCTTTAGCTACACAGAGAGATGATCATAAATGTATACATGCTATGGTTAATGATAGCTTTGAAGAGTATGTTGCAACAAGGGACATCTATCATTGTAACCAAGATATTGGTGATCTTCGGGTGGATAACCATAGCATTGATGCTTTTGACATTGTATCAAATGCATCTACTAACTTAGGTTGTCATGAAGATGAGATTGTCCCCTTTGAAAACCCCAAAGATGATTATCAGATTGACACATTAGCAGGTGATAGTTTCAGATTTACTATAGATTCTAAGGGAAACCCTCATCTTTCTGATTTGTAGACCAAGGCAGATTTCAATAGATATGAGGAGGAAGGTGAGGAATAGAAAGTTTCTGATCAACAACTGAGTTTGTATTTTCATTTGACAGAGGAAGAACAATCCACATTCAATATTGACATCAGTGAAGACAACAAGCAGCAGGATTTCAGTTATCAGTTGGGATAGCAAGAAGACTTCCAAGGAAGACATCTATCTACAAACAGAGAGCCAGTCATGGAAGGGAAGTCATTTTTCATGAATCATAATGCTTTTGATCGTGATTTTAGAGACCCGATGGTCGATTTGATAGAATTACTTATTTCAGACCCTATTAAAGTTCTAGATTTCATTCATTCATCAATTTCCATGGGTGAGTATGAATTTCTGAAAGCTTATTTATTATTGCTGATATGTTTTAGTTATTATCTATTAAGCGGTGATAGAGATAAAGTCATCACGGTTTTGAAGTGGCTCAAATGGTTGTTATGGAAATCTGCGTTTACCTGACCAGATTTTGGATTTAGTTAGCAGTAGGGGTAGGCAGAAGAATAAGCTCGCCATACGAGCAGCTAGATCTTTTCAGTTGTTGAGTTCATAAATAAGCAGGGCAACCTACAGACGGGCTACAGGTTTGTTTAGGAACAGTTGCACAGGCCATATGACTCCATGCCCAATGCTAAAGGCGATTGGAACTACTAGGTTCTTGGAAACCTCACCGGGAGGTCTTCATCCCAGTTGGAGCCATATGTTAGCACTCAAAATGTACTATTAAATTTTGAGCACTTTATTCATTTTGTGCTAGATTTTCCCATCTCAAATTCTCCTGCTTGTTGCCACAATCCCTCAACTCCCAGTTAAGCCTTGATAAGCTCCCATAGATCTCTACTGCCCAAGATTTCTTTGCCAGTCTGTCTTTAACTTGCAAGTATAAAAAACACAAATACAAGTCATTTCATAATTTTTATGTCTTTTATTATTTAATAAAATCCATATTTTTATTCCAAAAAATTCCCCAAAAGCAATAGTGGTGTGTGCCTAGGTGAGCCTAGTCTATCTTAAATCAAGCCATGCAATACATCAAGCCTAGCGCACCAAGCAATGAGTCAAGCCAAATCTTGAGTCCAAATGTCAAGCACATTCAACACATAAACCATACAAAGTCCAGCTCTAAAAACCAATGCCCAAGAGCAAGTGCCAAATTCCGAGTCCATATGTCACCGAAGTCATGCAACATACAAACTAAATCCAAGCCATCTTTCAAGTCATGAGTCAAACTATGATAGTCAACACCAAAACCCAGTACTTAGCGCCGAGCTCTTATCCTATCCACCTCATCAACAGGTGTCGGAGATCAAATTTTGTAAGTATATCATGCAAAGTTCGGCAAATACACGAGCTAAGCTATGCATCCAATCCGTGAGTCAAGCTATGAACTGATACACAAGTCGACACATAACCCATAGATCAGTCACGAATCAAGCTGCATGTCGATACACCAAGCGTATCATTAAGTCCCTTCTCATTCTGTATTGATGCACCATCAAAGTTTCTCTGCTGCTCTGGATCAGACATATCTCCTTGGGATTTTATTTAGCCAGAATGTTAGAACAAGCACTCTATGCCTGCGACCAGGAAGGTGTCAAGTCATGCTTCATGATGGAAATATGATGGACGGATTACAGAATGTAATTTCAATATTGGAGCGATGAAAGTGCAAGAGATCACAAGTTTTTGTTGGAAGGCTCGAGGAGGAAGTAACAAAGGCTTCATCCATTCAATTTCAGTGTAACATAAACACATCCAATTCATATCTTGATCGGGTTTTAGATGATGAACCCTTTTCCATATTTAGTTTGAACCTGACAGGGTACTAGACACCCCAATCACTGAGGCGGGTTTCACTGGAATTGGTGTGGGCGCAACATATTATGGGTTACGACCAATTGTAGAGTTCATGACCTTCAATTTTGCCATGCAGGCTATTGATCAAATAATAAATTCTACAACCAAGACATATTATATGTCTACAGGTCAAATTTTTGTTCCCATCGTTTTTAGAGGACCAAATGGAGCTGTGATTGGTGTTGGTGCTCAACATTCACAGTGTAATGTTGCATGGTATGGTTCTTGTCCAGGACTGAAAATTTTGACCCCCTATTCTACAGAAGATTCTCGTGGATTGATGAAAGTTGCTATCCATGATCCAGATCCTGACATTTTTCTTTATTTAAATCCCTAGATTTTCATGGATTTCTGAAATGAGAAATTGCAGATCACGAGCTAGAAAGGTAACAGTTAGGAGGGTATTGGTTAATGCAAACATAGAAGAATCTAACACTCTATGCAGGATCATTGCTACTCTGCATAATTTTCTTCTCAAAGATAAAACAAAACTTTCACTAGCATAGAAGGCGAAATTATAACCAATTAGCTGTTGAAAAGCAGAGCTTTCATCAGCTAATTAGCAAGTCTTAAGGAGAAATAGCTGGTGAAACTTGAGATGGCCAGAGAAAGAGTATTTTTGCCCAGATCAAAGTTTTACTCAACCAAATCTCTTGAAAACTCTTTCTAAAAATATATATTGAATTATAATGTCCAATCTAAGATCCACTTTTGATGCAAAGGAGTTAGAGGAGGTGTTCAAGTTGATTTGACACCTATTTTGGGGGCAATGAATTAGGGTTTATTTCCAAACTTGGCAAATTCGAATTTCATCTTCCTCAAGAGATACCAAACAGCCTTGGAAGGCTTATCTGTGCAACACAAAGGTTCTACATGATCTGAAGACCATAGAATGAGGAATTGACCTCATTTTGAGGATCTCTTCCTCTCTTTTTGTAAAATTGTTTTGACTTTCTATCTTTAGCATATCTGATCCATTCTTTTAGGATCTGAAATTTTATTGTAAAGCTATAAGGCTGAAGATATGAGATGAACTAAGGGGGTCAATCTTGGAGACATTTTTTCTACTGTATTAGACTCTTATCTTGATAAAAGAATCGCAATCTTCTTTTGCTTTCAATGTCAGATTTGTTCATGTACTTCATTATTCTATACTTTATTTCAGTTTAGCTCAGCTCCTAAGAACTGTTATCTTCTTATTAAGCTCATGAACTTGATTTAAAGGACTTCTTTCTATCTTGTATGACCCTGCACATTATTGTATTTGGTTATCTAGACTAGTATTCTTGATACCCTATTCCAATTACTTTGTCTGATTATTGATTTCTAAAAGCATTGTCTTATTTGAATGCATGATAAGATCTCCTTTTCATTAGCCATTAAGTTATCCCATTGATCCATTCATACCTAATTTATCATATTCTTAAGTTACCAAGCATCTTTGGCCTACAACCCCAAAGAGTTTCTTGGAGTGATAACACTTTGAACCGTCGAAATAGCTTTCTCATCATGGAGGAATCATCAGGAATTTCCAATAATATTGGAAATTTGGCATCATTAAAACTCGTAGTGGTAGACCATGGAATTATCAGAAGAAAATGTCCATAGTCATCTTGCTTAATGGAAAAATATTGATCGACAACTTTCTTGTTCCCCATTTTGAGATCTAGTTATAGCTAGCATGCAGTGGTGAAGCTCCGTTGGTTTTGTGCTAACTTGTGTTTGGCATACTTTTGGTCATATTTGATGGCCCCGGTTATTTTCTCGTGAGAACGTATACTAGATGTAAGACAAAACCAATTCCATGACGTGTTTTTTTTATATATCAAATTGTTTGATGCAAATGTCGATGCATGGTACTCTATGGAACATTGTGGGATCTTGCTTGAGGTCTATTTGGTGTTTACCTGGTTCTTGGTTGTATGCTTCATTCTGGAAAATTAATAATAGAGGACATGCTTTTCCCTTTAATATAAGCTCTGTGATGTGAATGTAGTATGTGGATCGTTTTAGCACTTTTCCTTGATCGATGAACTTAGTAAAATTAATCTCCTGGAACAATGTGAAATAAAAGAATATATATTGTGCGAAGTTCAACGGAACTTTAATATCAACAAGAGGCCATTACAATTCAAATTTGTCGTTGGTATACTTGTGGTGAAGCTGATAGTACAATAACTTTACTTAGTCATCCCAAAATTTATTTCATTGTATTTTTTTTAGGCTTGTCTTATACAAGCAGATCCTGGAAACTATAAGCATGGCTTGTTGTATCTATTCCTTGATTGAAGAACCTGTTCACATGTTTAATGCACTTCATAGTTGTTGTTAAAACCATAAATGGGGATTTATTAAACCAATTCTGGCTTCTGAAAATTGCCATCCCCTTTCTTTTTTCCTTGTGCTTTTTGTTTCTGAATACTTAATTTTTTTCGTAAAATGTCTAGGTGCGGAAGTTGGATTTGCTGTTAAAACCATCAATAGGGATTTCTTAAACCAATTCCTTCTTCCAAAAATTTCCATCCCCTTTCTTTTTTCCATGTGCTTTCTGTTTCTGATTACTTAATGTTTTTCGGAAAATGTCTAGGTGCGGAAGTTGGCGGATTCATGTCTTCAGATTTCCACTTACTTTTATATCACCAGCCAGACCGATCGCTTCCTAGTTTCATATTGAACAAAATTTTTGGATCGCGGGTTCCCAAATAGGTGGGTTCAACATTGCGTTTCCATTTTTCCACCGCCTGCAAACAACACTCAGACTTCCGCAATCTACAAATTAGCAAACAAATTCCCCTTTATCTCATTTTAGCACTTTTCCTTGATCGATGAACCTAGTGAAATTAATCTCCTGGAATAATTTGAAATAAAAGAATATATACTATGTGAAGTCCAATCGAACTATGATATCAACGAGGGGACATTAAAATTAAAATTCATCATTGTTATATCAATTCAACGAGAGGACATCCCAAAATTGATTTCCTTGTAGCTTTTCAACGCTTCTCTTATACAAACAAATCCTGGAAACTATAAGTATGGATCGCTGTATCTATTTCTTGATTGAAGAACCTGTTCACATGTTAATGCACTTCATAGTTACTGTTAATACCATCAATGGGGATTTCTTACACCAATTCTCTCTTCCGAAAATTGCCATCCCCCCTTTTTTTCCATCTACTTTCCATTTATGGTTACTTACTCTTTTTTTCGGAAGCTGGTGGATTCACGTTTTCGGATTTCCACTTGCTTTTATATCGCCATCCCGAGCGACCGCTTTCCCGTTTCATATTGAATAAACTTTTTGGATCGCGGGTTCCTGAATAGGCGGGTTACCGAATAGGCAGGTTCAACATTGTGTTTCCATTGTTCCGCCACCTGCAAACAACACCCTAACTTCCGCGATCTACAAATTAGAAAACAAATTCCCCTTTATCTCGATTTTAGCACTTTTCCTTGATCGATGATCTTACCAAAATTAATTCCCTGGAATAATTTGAAATAAAAGAATATATACTATGCGAAGTCTAATGGAACTATCATATGAACGAGAGGACATTTAAATTCAAATTCGTCGTTGTTATATTTGCAGTGAAGCTAATAGTACAAAATCTTTACTTAAACATCCAAAAATTGATTTCTTGAAACTTTCTGACGCTTCTCTTATACAAACAGATCATGGGAACTATAAACATTGCTCGCTGTATCTATTCCTTGATTGAAGAACCTGTTAACATGTTTAATGCACTTCATAGTTATTGTTAAGACAATCAATGGGGATTTCTTACACCAATTCCCGCTTTCGAAAATTGCCATCCCCTTTATTTTTTCCCTTTGCTTTCCCTTTCTGGTTACTTACTCGTTTTTCAGAAAATGTCTAGGTGTGGGAGTTGGTGGATTCACGTCTTCAGATTTCCATTGTTACTTTTATATCACCAGCCCGACCAACAACTTCCCCGTTTCATTTTGAAGAAAATTTTTGAATCGCGAGTTCCCGGATAGGCGGGTTCAACATTGCATTTCCATTGTTCTGCCACCTGCAAACAACATCCGGAGTTCCACGATCTACAAATTAGCAAACAAATTCCCCTTCATCTCATTTTCTTTTTCTTTCTATTTACTTGGTCATTTTTCTGAATGTGTCCTTTTTCTGAATATCTCATGCTTTTATATACAACACCTGAAGTTCCGCAATATACAAATTGTTTTCTCAACATTGCGCTTCCACTGTTCCCCTACGTACAAACAACACCTGAAATTCCACGATATACAAATTGATGGTTGGAAATATGTCATTGTGACATACAATTTGACCATCGGCCCCTCACGTCTCCTAGGTATATCTTGTGACCCTCATTTTTTTGTAACCCATCCGACCACTTTCCATACTTGGGCTTTTTCTTGGAATCTATTTCGCGGGTTGGCGGGTGTACACCAATTCCCTCTTCCGAAAATTGACATCCCCTTTCTTTTTTCCATCTTCTTTCCATTTTTGGTTACTTACTCATTTTTTCGGAAGTTGGTGGATTCACGTTTTTAGATTTCCACTTACTTTTATATCTCCAGCCCGACCGACCGCTTCCCCGTTTCATATTGAACACAATTTTTGGATCGCGGGTTCCCGAGTAGGCGGGTTATGGGATAGGCGGGTTCAACATTGCATTTCCATTGTTCCGCTGCCTACAAACATCACCCAAACTTCCGTGATATACAAATTAGCAAACAAATTCCCCTTTATCTCGTTTTTAACACTTTTCCTTGATCGATGAACTTAGCAAAATTAATTCCCTGGAATAATTGGAAATAAAATAATATATACTATGTGAAGTCTAATGGAACTATCATATGAACGTGAGGACATTAAAATTCAAATTTATCGTTGTTATATTTGCGGTGAAGCTAACCGTACAAAATCTTTACTTAAACATCCCAAAATTGATTTTCTTGAAACTTTTCGGCACTTCTCTTATACAAATAGATCCTGGAAACTATAAACATCTCTCGCTGTATCTATTCCTTGATTGAAGAACTTGTTAACATGTTTAATGCACTTCATAGTTATTGTTAAGACCATCAATGACACTTTCTTACACCAATTCCCGCTTTCAAAAATTGCCATCCCCTTTATTTTTGGCCTCTTCTTTCCCTTTCTGGTTACTTACTCATTTTTTGGAAAATGTCTAGGTGCGGGAGTTGGCAGATTCATGTCTTCAAATTTCCATTGTTACTTTTATATCGCCAGCCCGACCGACCACTTTCCCATTTCATATTGAACAAATTTTTTGAATCGAGGGTTCCCTTATAGGCGGGTTCAACATTGCGTTTCTATTGTTCTGCCGCCTGCAAACAACATCCGAAGTTCCACGATCTACAAATTAGCAAACAAATTCCCCTTCCTCTTGTTTGCTTTCACTTTCTGTTTACTTGGTCATTTTTTTGAATGTTTCCTTTTTCCGAATGTCTCATACTTTTATATACAATGTATATCTTGTGACCCGTTTTTTTTTGTAACTCCCCTGACCGCTTTCCATACTTGGGTTTTTTCTTAAAATTTGTTTCGCGGTTTGGCGGGTGGACAAAATGTACAATGCTTAGTCGCTCTTCGCAATTCCCGCTACCTTCGTACTTCTTTCTAGATATGTAATTATTAATATTTAATGCTAGTAGTCCATCGTGCATGAACCATTAAGATTGTCATTAATGTCCAGAAGGCCGGAGAAGATTTGTCATTAATAGGAATTGAACCAAGATTTGCGGAGAATAGTGTTATCCTTTCCAAGTATTCATTTTAAACATGATGAAATTTCTTTCGTGCGTCCGCCGGTTGGCGTCTTTAATAAATCTCTAATTCTTAATCACTCTTTGTCATCACCACCACCTTCACACTTTTTTCTAAATATGCAATTAGTAAGCTTTAATGGTAAAAACTCATTATGCACGAACCCTAGAGATTGTCATTGATCAATGAAAGGCTCAAGGAGATCTTTCATTGATATACATTAAACCAAGATTGGCGGAGGATTATATTATCCCTCCCCAATTTTCATTTAAAACATCCTCTAGAGAAAACATAAATTCTCGTTAACTTATGGCTGCAGTTCTGTCCAGATACAGTAAACACCTTCGGGCATGATGGCCAGAGGTTCTAGTATTCTAGGGCATATTCTTACTACTCATCTCCCTCCGCCTAGGAGAAAAAAAGGAGATGGTCCATTGGTGCACCAAGAGATATATTTCAAGACAAAAAATTCCAAGGCAACCTGACCTGCTTGGACAACCTGCCCAATTGCATTGATGGCTGGCACAGAGGTTGATGTGATGGATTCTGAGCCGAAAGAAGATGATCTGATGGACGATGATACGACAATGGATGATGGAAATGCAGAGATTGTTCCCACTCCTGCGCCCAAATTTAAATCAACCATAATAGATGGTACTTCTCGGCTCGACGATGGCAGTCCCGACAACACCAAAAGAAGGAGTTTTTGAAAAGAAATCGACACTGAACGCAATAGCCTCTTTGCAGATCGAAAGTAGGAATTCCATAGGTCCAAATTAGTCCATTCTGGGTAGAAGTATTTAACTGAAAGGAAATGATCTGTTGATGCTCCCAGAGATATATTTCAAGCCAAAAAACTATTCAATTGCGGGACCATTGTCTTGTTCTTTGGATATACAATCAATATCTTAGGGAATGAGGACCAGAACTCCCACTGGTGAAAGGCATATTCATACTGGTCATCTCCTTCCACCCAGAATGGACTAATTTGGGCCTCTAGAATTGCACATGCAACCCGTGTCCCTGAAGTT
Source organism: Picea engelmannii (assembly GCA_009831015.1). Classification (NCBI taxonomy): domain Eukaryota; kingdom Viridiplantae; phylum Streptophyta; class Pinopsida; order Pinales; family Pinaceae; genus Picea; species Picea engelmannii. Next base: position 408,377 of record ML787776.1, read on the forward strand.
TTCGACTATGGAGAGGTGGTTTCTTGGTGTGTCATAACTTTCAGTTAAGGGCTATTATGTTTTCCCTGCAATGTTTTTCATATTTTCCCTCATGGTAAGCTTCCAAGAACCATCAATTTTACCACAGGATGATCCACCGAGGATAAGACTACAAGGATTTCCCCAAAAAAAATGCATGGTAATCAGTTTTGTATGCATGTTGAAGAGAATCTTGATGGCTCTTGCATGTTGCAGATCCTGTGCCTGTGTTTATGGAAGATATGTTCAATGTTTTGGCCCAAAGAACTGGGTCCAATTTCTAAGGATAGATATACAATGCTCAGTATTATTTTTTTTTTAATGGATTTACTATTAAAAAAATTTCATTGGAGTCTTGGTTGTTTCTTCTTTTCTGGATTTAACACCTCTTCTCATTGGCATGGTTTGGTAGTCTCGTAGTTCTTCGATATTGTATTTGTTTAGATAATTTTTTCTAGAATGGAGCATCTAACAATTATATGACAATGCAGTTTGTTGATCCATCAGGCTTTTATGGAAACACAAAATGAATTTAAGACGGTTTCAAACCAATGTTCAATTCTATTCGTAATGTAGATAGAACATAGCAATACCAAATCACAATGTTGCAACAAGATCGTCATTCTTGTTTCTAGACATGAAGTTATTAAGCTTTAATGCTAACAACCCATAATGCAAGAAGTTTAATACTTAAGTTAATATGTTATAGTCATGGATAAATGTATCAAGAACACACATACTCTCACAAGTTGCAATAAAATCTAATCTTCAACAAAGCATTTGCTGACAATTACTAGAAAATGATGGTTTTGCAACAATGGGGCTTGTTTGAAATCAATTCACGCTTACGAAAATTGCCCTTCGCCTTTCTATTTTCCCAGTCTTTTATCCCTTGTAGTTTCTCTTTCTGGTTACTTAGTTGTTTTTTCCAAAAATGTCTTGTTGCGTGGGTTGGCAGATTCATGCGCTTCGACCGAACGCTTACCCTTTGTCTAAATTTCACTTTTTATTGTTCCATGACCTGCAAACAACACTCCGGCTTCTGCGATATGCAGATTTACTTCTGGATTCCCACATCATCCCCTCTTTCGTGTTACACATTTTTCACCAAAATGTTCTGATATATACAATTTGACAGTTGGAGACTTATGGCTCCTCGGGAACCCGTCACCCTATTTTGAAGCCCGTCCTATCGCTTTCCACACTTGACCATTTCTTGACATGTCTTTCGCAGATCGTCGAGTTCGCGGGTTCATAAAATTTCAAATTTATAGTTGTTGTTTCCTCTGCTCGCTACCTTCAGATTTATTTCCAAGTATATGCAATATGTATACAACTTCTCCAACAACATATAGAAAAGATCTTGCCAAGAAATGGAATATCTATTGCAAATTTGAATATATTGGACCTTCTTTTCCCTCTTCTATACTTGACCAAATTGTCGTTTCTTTTTCTCCTCTATTCTCTCTTTCTCGTTACTTAGTCGTTTTCTCAAAAATGCGACTCCGACCAACCACTAGCCATTCGATGACTAGGCACTTTTCAGATCACGAATTCCCAGTCCGACGGGCTCTATATTGCACTTCCATTGTTTCGTGGCCTGCAAACAACACCTAGACCTCCGTGATATAGAAATTTGTTGCTGCACTCTCACATCATACCTTCTTCCGTGATACACAGTTTGCACACGAAAGTTCTGAGACCTGCAATTTGACCTTCGGGTCCTCACATCTCTTGGGGAACTATTGTCACCCCATTTTGAAGCCCCTGTGTCTCCTTTCCATATTTTTTCATTTCTTGGAATCTCTTTCGCGCCTCCAATTCCATACTTACCCGACCTTTTTTGCTTCCGATTTCAAATTTCTAGTTGATGTTTCCTATGCTCGCTACCTTCAAATTTCTTTCCAAGTATATGCAATATGTATACAACTTCTCCAGTAACATACATAAAATATTTTTCCAGGAAATGGAATATCTATTGTAGATTTGAATATATTGGACCTTCTTTTCCCTCTTCTATACTTGACCAAATTGTCATTTCTTTTTCTCCTCTATTCTCTCTTTCTCGTTACTTAGTCGTTTTCCCGAAAATGCAACTCCGACCAACCACTAGCCATTCAATGCCTAGGCACTTTTCAGATCACGAATTCTTAGGCAAGCGGGCTCTATATTGCACTTCCATTGTTCCATGGCCTGCAAACAACAGCCAGAACTCCACAATATACAAATTTGTTGCCACACTCCCACATCATACCCTCTTCCATGATACACAGTTTTCACACAAAAGTTCTGAAACATGCAATTTGACCTTCAGGTCCTCACGTCTCCTGGGGAACTATTGTCACATCGTTTTGAAGCCCCTGCATCCGCTTTCCATATTTCTCCATTTCTTGGAATCTCTTTCGCGACTCCAATTCCATACTTACCCGACCTTTTTTGCTTGCAGATTCCCAGACATGCAGACTACACTTCCAGTGTTCCTTGACCTGCAAATAGCCTCCCTCGCTTCCAAGATATACAAATTGACTTCTAGACTCCTACACCAGCCCTCTTTTGTGTTACACAGTATGCACTCAAAAGTTTCGATCAATACAATTTGATCGTCGGGTCCTCATGTCTCCTCTGGGACCCTTGTCAGCCTATTTTGATGTCCGTCCGACCGCTTTCCACGACCATTTCTTGCAATCTCTTTCGCAGATCGTCGGGTTGGCGGGTTCAGTCAATTTCCAATTCCTAGTCATTGTTTACTATGCCCACCACCTTTGCACTTCTTTCCAAGTATATGCAATAAGTATATAACTTATCCATAAACATGCGGAAAAGATCTTGCCAGGAAATGGAATATCTATTGTAGATGTGAATATATTAGCCCTTCTTTTTTGTCTTCTATACTTAACCAAATTCCTATTTCTCTTTTCCCTGTACTTTATCTTTCTCGTCACTTAGTCATTTTTCTGAAAATGTTTAGCTGCATGGGTTGGCAGACTTGCGGGTTCACGACTCCTACATCAACCCCTCTTTTGTGTTACATAGTATGCACTAAAAAGTTACGATCAATACAATTTGACTATTGGGGCCTCATGTTTCTTTGGGAACTATTGTCATCCTATTTTGAAACCCGTCCGACCGCTTTCCACGATCATTTCTTGCAATGTCCTTCGTGGATCCTCGGGTGGCCTGGTTCAGACAATTTCCAATTCCTAGTCGTTGTTTTTTGTGCCCGCCACCTTCGCACCTCTTTCCAAATGAAATAAGTATATAAATTCTCCAAAAACATGCAGAAAAGATCTTGCTAGAAAATGGGATATCTATTACATATGTAAATATATTATCCCTTCTTTTCCGTCTTCTATACTTAATCAAATATCTGTTTCTCTTTTCCCTATACTTTATCTTTCTCGTCACTTATTCGTTTTCTGAAAATGTCTCGCTGCGTGGGTACATGGACTTGTGGGTTGACGTTTTCACTCTTGCTTTGATATCATAACACCGACCGACCGCATCCCTATTCCAAACCCACCAATTCTCTGACTGCGGATTCCCGGGTAGGCGGGCTCTAGATTGAAATTCTATTGTTCCATGACCTACAAATAGTACCCCGACTTCCGCGATATACAAATTTACAACCGGAATCACATCATATCGTCTTCCATATTATAGTCTACCTATCATGCCCTCTTCCATGGTACACATTTTTCACTTAAAACATCTGAGACATACAATTTGACAGTTGGATCCTCATGTCTCATGTGGAAAATTTTTTACCCCATTTCTATCGTGGATCGTCAGGTTGGCGGGTTCAAGAGATATCCAATTCCTAATCGTTGTTTCCTGTGCCTGCACCCTTTGCAATTGGAAATTAGAAATTATATATAAGATCTTATTTCTAAGTATGTAATTAGCAAGCGTTAATGCTAAACCAGGATTTGAGGAGATCTCCCATTAATACGCATAAAACCAAAATTTCTGGATGGTTATATTATCACTTCCGAGTGGAAATTTCAAATATCATGGAATGTCATTTGCACGTCGTCGGGTTGGTCCATTCACAAAATCTTCAATCCTCGATTCTGAAAATGAGTCTGACCGATGATTTCCCTATTCCATACTTATCCACTTTCCCGAAATTCCTCAAATATAGAAACCGACCGTTGAATTGCCCCATCATGCTCTCCTCTATTTTACACGTTTTGCAGTCAAAATTTCTGATCCATAAAATTTGACCATCAGACACTCACCTCTCCTGACTATCCCTCGTAACCCTATTTTGAATACCATCTGACCATTTTTCAGACCTTTCCATTCATTTCTTGCTCTTCCTCATCTTTGTGACCTTCGCACCTGTCTATAATAAAACAATGTTTATATATATATATATATATATATATATATATATATATATATATATATCTTGTTTCTAAATATCCAATTCCTAATCATTATTTCCTGTGCCCGCCCGTTTGCAATTATCAATTAGCAATTATATATAAGATCTTATTTCTAGGTATGCAATTAGAAAGCGTTAATGCTAAACCAAGATTTGAGAAGATCTCCCATTAATATGCACAAAACCAAAATTTTTGGATGGTTATATTATCCCTTCCGAGTGTAAATTTCAAATATCATGGAATGTCATTTGTGCGTCGTCGGGTTGGTCTGTTCACGAAATATTCAATCCTCGATTCCAAAGACGAGTTCGACCGACCGTTTCCCTATTCCATACTCAGCCACTTTCCCAGAAATCCGCAAATATAGAAACCGGTCGCTGAACTTCCACATCATGCTCTCTTTCGTTTTACACGTTTTGCAGTAAAAAAATCCGATCCATAAAATTTGACCGTCGGACACTCGCCTCTCCTAACTATCCCCCGTAACCCTATTTTGAATCTCGTCTGACTGCTTTTCAGACCTTTCCATTCGTTCCTTTCTCTTCCTCATCTCCATGACCTTCACACTTGTCTATAATAAAAATATGTATATATATATATATATATATATATATATATATATATATCTTGTTTCTAAATATGCAATTAGTGACATTTAATTCTAACAACTCATCGTGTAGGAACCATATAGATTTTCATTGATGGGTGAAAGGCTCAAGGAGATCTTTTATTAATACACATTAAACTAAGATTTGCGGAGGGTTATATTATCCCTTCTGACTGTTGATTTCAAAGTCATGAAATGTTGTTCGCACGCCGTCAGCTTGGCACATTCACGAAACCTCCAATCCTTAATTACTCTTCGTCGTACACCCCACCTTCGCACATCCAAATATGCAATAAGTAAGCTTTACTGCTAAGAGTTCATCATACAACACCCATACAGATTGTCATTAATCAACGAAAGGCTCGAGGAGCTTTCCCATCCATAGGCATTGAACCAACATTTGCGAAGCATTATATTATCACCTCCAACTATTCATTTCAACCATCGTCTAGAGAAAATGAACATTCTCATAAACCTATGACATCATCTCGACAACAGTTCTATGGAGATACAATGAACATCTTCAGATGCGAGGACCATAGCTTCCAGTGGTCCAGGGCATATGCTTATTAGTCATCCCCTGCCACCCAAATAAAATTAATTTGGACCTCTGGGATTGCTCGTGCAGGCTGTGTCCCTGAAGTTTTTGACTGTAAGGAGCTGGTCTCTTGGTGCGCCGATAAATTTATTTCAGAAAAAATAATTATTCCATTGCGAGACCGCTCTTCTGTTTCTTTGTCGCCTTAGGTCTTCCACCATATGTTAAGATTTTTAGAGCCAACATTGACGTTCAAAGGAGAAGATTGCAAGCAGTTCCTAATAAAGCATAATAACGGGTTGGACCTCTTGCCTGATTTCTTGGAAGACCCGATGGTAATTCCTGAAGATATCACAATATTGTAGGTTAGTTAATTTAGAAATCCATTCCAGGAAATTGCCTGGCTATTTACAAGAATAACAGGACATGAGTCCACAACAACTATTTCCCGGATGGTTCTTTACATTTTGTATTTCAAAGTCAAGGAACAAGCCATTTTTTATTGGGGCAAGCTAATTTCCCATAAAATCTATTCCCAATTGTCAACCTTCAAAAAGGAGAAGAAATTGTATATGTCATCCTACTTAGTTTTTGCGATATCGCATTGCTACCAATTTTCAAAACTATCTTTGTCCAAGAAGGTCAACTGGGAATTCGACCCAACAACGTTCTGGTACTAGGAATTGTGGAAGCACAAGGCCTCCCACTGTTTTTATGAGGTTTTTAATGTCTTTCTGTCTATTTTCAAAGTTTTGTTGTTAGGAGAAGATGTTCCCCGCATATCTGAACATGCAACCAGATTTTTGGACAGGAAGGGGGCAATTGAACATCTGGATAATTACACTGTGATAAGGATTTTTGGCTCTAGGGAAAAACCTGCACTCCTTCCATGTCACATTACAGACAAAATGTTTGTTACAGAAGTAGCAAGGCAATACAACTACTGGTTGCATCTATTCCAAGAGAAGAGAAAAAAACAGTTCATTCCTCTGCGTTGGAAAGTTGGGGATTTCATGTTGAAGAACGTCAACAAAATTGATGAATTCACAGGACATTCTAGAAAATTGAAACTAATATATGCTGAAATCCTAAGAGGGTTCGACCCCAATAAATGATTTTTACAACATTTACAAACACTTGGCTTCGACAATTCTTTTTTCAAAAAACACCTGACCGAAAACAGAGACACTGGCGACAACGCTCCTACTTCTGATGTCGATGACCTAGACACACTGCAAAGCACCACTAAATTGTACAAACAACATGGAAAATGCCCCAGTGAGAAGAGTGTTCAATTGATGAATAACACTCCAAAAGGTACGACATCCCGGAGCATAGCTCCAACGACCAACCACAACAACAAATAAACTCAGAGTTCTTCAAATGGAGGGGGAGATAACGACCCTCCTCACCCTAAAATTGATAGTTATCACAAGCTTCCAGTAGACAAGAGAAGAAAAAAAATTGTGGGAGAGGCGGAAGAGCCCGAAATTCAGAGTGAGAACATGGAACTTGAGCCTGATCGGGATAGCCTATTCCACTACCTTGATCAGCCCAGAGAAGCGATCCAACATAGTCATCCAATGGACATATCTGATACCGAAAATTTTGACGAAGATGAATCCTTCGTGTTCCAGATCGTTGTTTTTGATAGCCAGTCCAAAAAATTGATTATTGAAAAAAAGGATGTAAAAAATAAGAAAGGAAAATCTCGTTCAGAGATTAACCTTGCGAAGATGTGGCCATCCCAAATCTCTCGACTTCACTTAGCGACCGTAGATGCACTTGATGATTCTATTGGAGGCATTGAGGCCGAGAATGCCAGATTGAAGGACCAGGTCAAGGAATTGGAAGAGGCTTTCATTCCTATGCCATTGCTTGTCAATCCTTTGGCAATGGCCATGCCTTGCACCACTGTAGCCAAGATAAAATGATACTCCAACTTCCTCGCATCGTGTAGAGGATATGTGGAGAATAATATCAAGAAAAGAAGGGAACTAATCACTGAGGCGCGGGAAACATCGCAAACCATGACTTCCCTTGGAACGAGGGAACATAGTTTGCTCGAACATTTGCAAGCGGAGTTAAAAGATGAAGAACATTTCTATTTAAACATGGTCCTTCCTTTTGGCTCCACTGTCAACAACATGACAGAAGAAATAAGAAGACAACAAGATCTCCCATCCAAAAACCAGATTGGTCAATTAAATGCATGATGGAAAGAAAAAGTGAAGAACCTGCATCTCATTGTTCAGTCATGTGAACAAGCCATATCAAAGAAAGAAAAATTATTCACAAAGCTGTCCAGAATAAACTTAGCCGAAAGGACCAATGACTTCCAATACCCTGAATTAATCATCAACTCCTTGCCCTTAACTAAGAAAGACTTCGATAAACAGGTTGATATTTTTAAGGCATCGTCTTTGGAAAAGTTTTACATCCTTGAATATGGTCAAGATGACGTTGACAACTGGCTAGTCGACTATTCAATACAGAATGAGGAAATTGATCAGGCTCTGCGTAATCTTTCTATCGACTTCAGGGAATTGGAAAAGGAACTTTTCAACATAAAAATCTGGAATGAGATCAACATCGCCCCAATGAGAAGGTACATTGAAGAATGGATCGAAAGGGAATTGAAGCAAGTCGTTGACGAAAGGCAACAAGCCGACATCAATGAAAAGACATCAACAAGCAAGTAGCAAAAGGGATCATATGTACCATCACTGTAAGTCTACTCATCACATACTGCTTTGTTTATCAACCCAGTTATTCCACTTTTTTAAATAGAAATGTCTAGCTAGTCACTGATACCCTTCAATTTATTCTTTTCAGGTATTACACTCGACCGTCACCCACTTCTTCTTTATATAGTCCTATTTCTTGTACATATTTCTCTTATGGTCCGCGGAAGCCCCAATCCAAGTCTATATGACAAACACATTGAAATTTATAGGAATATGTAACAACCAATATTATTTTTTGATATATTTCAAAAAAAATGGTTTTTTATCTCCTTTTATATTTATGTTCTCATACATTTTTATCTTCCACCAGTCTATATGACAAATGCATTTAAATTCCTAGGAATATGTAACTTTCTTGATATATTTCTAATTAAACTATTTTTATCTCCTTTTATATATATGTCGTCATAAATTTTTATATTCCACTATGCAGAAATTGTATTTTCTTACTTTGAATATAACTTTTTTCCCTCATGCCACATATACAGACAAAATAGCCAGAATTTTTCAATATAGAAAAATAGATTATATACTTTCAAAAAATAAATGGGGCTCTAGAGGCCACGTGTCATTTACTGCATGGATACCACCTATGCTTCATGCTGCTTGCCACATCTCTGCTGCAGTTTCCGTCTGCCTCCGCTACTTTTTCCTATCCCAATTCAACCCAGTAGGGACTACGCTGCCACACATCACTTGTTTGAACATAGGTTTAAGAACCATAATGTTTCAACCAAAAGCTTACTTTTATGGAGCAACATTGGAGATCACTAAGAAATTATTGATTGGACAAGAGGATGAAGTGAAAGTTATCTCCCTCCCATCACATAAAAGTTAGGATATTTAGATAGTTATGACTTAGTTAATATCAACTTGGTCTAATGTGTCTTTATGTAAAATGTGTTTCTTTAGTGTGTTTCATTAGTATGCATTTGTAGTTATTTAATCCAATGGTCATGATATGTTTTAGACATAAAATGATCAAATGGTTCATATTGATCCCTGGTTTAGCACCCGATTGCCCCATGATATCTATTTAAATACCATGGAGGGTCATTTGCTAATGATCGATTGTGAGAAACTCATATGTAAAAACAAATATTTTATCATTAATATAGTGCCTCAAGTGGGTGCGCTGATTGGGTCCATGGATTGTTTCCCTCTTTGAGGGTTTTAACCATGTAATACATTGGTGTATTGATCCTTGATTTGTTTGCGTGAGCAGTTGCTTAAGGTGTTCGACATGTGTGGAAATACCTTGTTTGTCTAACAATAAAAGGTTAGATGGCCTCCTAAAACTTGCAAATACTCTAATATGAAAAAATACTCTTGATTTTCATGTCTACAAAGTAATAATAAGATCTTATAGACTTTGAACCAACCATTTTTTTTACCATATGTCAACAACACCTAAATAACATGTAACGTTCCCCAACCCAACTGAGGACCATTACGTGCGGAAAACACATAAATTAATTTTTTTTCTGCTAACTAATTTCTTGAAGCTGTAATATTCTAGATATAAAAAGTATGCATAACATAAATAAATATCTAGAAATGGCAGATGAACAACAATGTAACCAGAACAACACCACAATAATACCAAAATGATGCCAGAATAATACCAGAAAGAACACTTTGATTACCGAGAGCAATGTTCACTTGCCTCTTTGAGGGGGAAACCTCTAGCAGAGTAGAGCTCTATTACAATAATATCCAAGACAAAATTTCTCATACCCTCGAATCCTATTTATACTAAATATGTCTATCAAAAGAACCATCTAGATGAAGATCCTTCTAGAAGCGAAAACTTCTATTAGGTTTTCTTACATTGGACTTATTCTTCCTTATTGCTAGGCCTTATTCATATTGACCTTTATTAAATGGAAACATATTATTCTACCTACGTGAGGGGTTAGGTCCCTAACATGTCCTCCCCCTTAAAAACAACCTTGTCCTCAAGGCTTGAGATGGGGAAATTGTTGCAGAATGGTAGTTGGTTCCCAAGTGGCATCTGCTAGAGTTGTATCTTTCCACTGGAATAACACTTCCTTGATGGTTCACTGATGCAGCCGATGCTAACTAGTAGCACTGGTCCAAAACTACTTGTGGTTGTAGCCAAATGGAGCCTTCTTCATCCAACTCGGGAAGGTTGGTTTGAGTTTGGCACTTAGTTCCAATCACCTTCTTTAAGCAAGAAACATGAAAAACGAGATGGAGCTTAGAATGACTGGGAAAAGCTAACTGATAGGCCACCTATCCCACATGCTTGAGAACGATATAAGGACCATAAAATTTGGGCACCAATTTCCGACAATGGTCAACCTTGAGGGAATTTTTCTTGTAAGGTTGCTGTCGAAGAAACACTTGATCCCCTTCTACAAATTGATGTTCAGAGCGACCATGATCTACTTGTTGCTTCATGTGATTCTGGGCCATGACCAAATTCTCTTTGAGGGTACGAAGAATATCCTCTCGAACTGTAAGTGTTTGGTCAACCACCTGGACCTTCGAGACACCTAGAAAATATGAGAGAATTGAAGGTGGATTTTTTCCATATACCACTTCAAAAGGAGTCATACACGTAGTTGTATGGTACAAAGTGTTGTACCACCATTTAGCTAGTGGTAACCATTGAGCCCACTGATTCTACCTTTCCAGTGCAAAACAACTCAAATATGTTTCCAAACATTTGTTGACAACTTCAGTTTGACCATCAATCTGGGGATGATAAGTTGTTCTGAGATGCAATTGGGTGCCTTGTAGCTTGAACAGTTCTTGCTAAAAATTGTTGGTGAAATTTGGGTCACGATTAGAAACAATAGAATGTGGCATGCCATGAAGCTTGAAGACCTGATCCATGAAAAGTTGAGCCACATTGGATGTTTTAAATGGCTGTTGAATAGCACAGAAATGAGCATACTTGGAAAGACAATCAACTACCACCATGATGACTGATTTATTGCCCAATTTAGGTAAGCCTACGATAAAATCCATAGAGATATCTTGCCAAATAGCAGGTGGAATCGGAAGCGGTTGTAGTGTGCCAGGAGATTTGATTGTTTCTCCCTTGTTGCGTTGAAACACATCACATTCAGCCAAAAAATTACGAACGTCTTGTTTCATACCCTCCCATAAAAAAGAATGTTTGACCCGGTGTTGACAGGCGAAATTGACCGTCCGTCAACTGAGAGAGTGGAACCAGTCCGGGGTTGTCTAATAACCCAAGCCGTTTGGAATGAACCACACTGACGGGTTTAGCGGCTCCGTTAGCCGATCTAAGGTCCTAAGAAAACAAAAAGAAAACTAATCTAAACTAACTAATCTAACTAAAACTAACTAAAACAAACTAAACTAACTAACAATAAATAAAACAAACTAATAAACTAATCTAATTAAAACTAACTATTAAACAAACAAACTAATCTACTATTTCTATATATACAAACTACTAACTAATACTATACTAACTCTAACTAATTGAAATATAACTTATTCACAAAATGTACAATATATACAATTTACAGATTTAAATAAAACCTAAAAAACTCATTTGCATTCTGCCCTAAGACAGAGAAAGATATTTTTTGTTGATTTTATGATTTTATGAATAAGAGATAAAACTTACTGAAATTAAACAATCTAATATACTAACTACACATATATCTAACTAAAATACTAACAAATACACTAAACGAATAAACAACAAACTGACCTGGAAACGCTCCAGATTTGTCCTATGTATGATGACTGTTCAAGAAGATCGGAGGGAGGAAACCCGCATTGAATAATATAGAAGATTCTCGTAAACGATACGCTGCAATGCTCTTTGAGTTGGTTTACAGGACAAACAAGACATAAAAATCATAACAATTATATAATTTATAAATCTCCACAATTAGGTAAACCTGTTATGCAAAGACTTATACAGAATAATCCAATTGATGAAGAAGAGAAATCTGTCATTCATAAATTGAATCAAGTAATTGCTATGTTTTTAAATAATGGAAGAAATCAGACATGGATCATATTAATTAATTCATATCATTTGAAAAAGACTAAGATAGCTAAAGTAGTCATTAATCAGATGCAAAGTGATAACATAAACATGGAACAAAAGATTGATATTATGAAAAGCTAAAGCTGTAGCAGAACATCAAATTCTGTTTCAGTGTGTATTAAAATTCCATATCCTTGTTCTCCCACAAATGAGGATGATTATTACAAAAAAATAATAAGTATTTATAAGTTTTTCCATAGGCTAAAACCTCCCTGTGGAAGTTATCAAACTGTTTACATAATCTGGGAAGATCTCCCAAAGTTTAACTAAACTAAGAAACTACAATAAAAGTAAAACATCCAAATATCCTCTAAACTGTCCATCAAATCAAATGCAATTCCAATTCACCTGCAAAGGGTCCAAAATAGACAAGTTAGAAGACTCTTTTATTAATAAAATGATAAAATTTTTAATTCTATAGATTAGCTACAGAATCATCTGATTATGTAGCTAGTCTAAATAAGGTACAGAATCAACATTGTAATTAATCGAAAATCTTATAAAAGATTTCAATTTAATTGACATCAATAGTAATTTGAAAACGAACCATTTAATTTGAATTTGCTATGCAATTCGAAACTAAACAAGATCCGAATCAATGAATGCCTACATAGATAGGCATACTCTGTTTCTTGTATCACCACAAAATCGAATGAGCAGAACCATAATTCAACCATCGTGAAAATCGTTTGATATCAATTTGGAATCGACACAATCAAAACGAATCGCATACAATCGATATGCTATCCTATCAGCAAGGGATACGATCGAAACAAAACGAAATCCTTATCAAATCGTTATCACCGTGTTGACATAGCCATGAATAGAATGATTCAAACTGGTGCGAACATGAATTGAAATAAAATCGTAACAGGATCGATCGATTAGCAACAGAATTCATAAGTTGTTACTGTAAATTGGGCAAACAAGATTGTTTTGACTTTGGTCAGAATCGTTCATTTGAATTATAATCGGATTCGACAGGAGTGACGAATATCGATCAATTTGTTTTACGAATCAAACAGAGCAGCAATCAAAACACGAGTCCAGTTCACAAAACAATCTTGCCAACTCATAATTCAATCAGAATAGAAGTGAATCGAACAAAAAAGGTTTCAACATAGTGATTACGAATCAAAAGCATCCCACGATTCGGGAGCATTCACACAGGTTTAATGAGATCATTTTCTATAAAACAGAGTATTTCTTTCCAAATTAAATTAAACAGAGAGGTACTCATGATTTGGAAAATCTTATGACACAACATATCATAACAAATATACTCCTGAAAACATTTACCAAACGAATCATACGAGATCGAATCCGAGCATAATCGTATTCTTAATTGAGTATGGAACTTTCCGTGTGGAGTGGATACAAAGCAGATTGTATTAAAAAAAACATTACTTTCATTGATTCACTCAAACAATCTTAGCAAATGAAATCCAAACGAATAACCATTCAAATCGAATAAAAATCTATGAGCAAATCATATATCAAATCGAAATTCCTTCTATTTTTATCAAAACGAAACCATGTACAGGATGATCACCGAATGACAGAGGGATTTGGATGAGTGACTGAGCTATTTAAAAACTGAATTCAAATCATTACATCAAACTAGATTATTTACAAAACAAAAATGATGTCAAAACCATACCTGCATAGCGACGAGGCTGCATTGATTATGCCAGTTTGGAATTTACAACGGTCGTGGCTGATTCCACGTTTTTGAAAAGGATGGAGCCGGTTGTCTTTTGCTTTTTATCTGTTGCTTGGAGCTTGGCCTTTTGACAGGCTAGCACTGCAATTTGATCTTCCAGTGATTGAATCTTCGATTGGAGTATAGGAACATCAATATAATATCGTTCTAACCATGAATCGCACTGGTCACAGGGTGACTGTGTGGGTTTAGACAGAGCAGGCGAGGGTTTGGCCAAATGGCTGAGGGTTTCACGAGGCAATTTAATACCCGGGTAGTCAGGGTCGTTCTTTAGGCAGGGGGGAAGGTTTGATACAAAATCATAAGGAGGCTCGGGACATAAACCCTGCGAGTAGGGGTACTCACTGGCAAAGAAATGTTCAACATCAGAATCAGAATCCTCACTCAGAACTATAGGGTTAGACTCGGCAGAGGGTTTCGGCTTGTTTCTGGCCATTCTCAAAATGAGTCGAGCATTCCTTTTCCCTTTGGCATTAGCAGTAAGGTTTGCCTTAGGTTTTTTACTCATAGGCTTCTTAATAGCCTATGCACTCTTAGTCACAGTGTCGGGTAAGTCAATAGGAGGGTCGGCCGAGGGTTTAGGCAGTAGGATATGTAAGGGTACAAGCGGTTCAGCCTTGGTTTCCAATACCACAGGTTTATCAACCTGTACAGGGTTCGGATCCTCGAAACCATTTCTAGCAACGAAAGCGTTCCAACTATCCCCGTGCAAACTCAAATGATAAACAACGATGAGCTTAATAAGCCCATGGTGGAACAAGCTACTGTCATCCTTCTTTCTTTTAAATATTTTAGACATCTTATATAAGCTGCGTTGAAATTAGAAAGGCATGTTTAGATGATAGCCTATAAAAATCATCAGCAAACGCAGGTGGTAGAGGAACACAAGTCCGTATCGACCTTCACAGGTCACGAACTGCTTGACTAGCATTAATAAGTTGTGCCATCGTGGTTTGAGCATAGATATGGGCATACCTCTGTCACAAGAGGTGACTTTGCGCGATAGAAAAAACAATGTCCATGGCACTTCCTCGACCTTGCAATTCTTAAAACAATGTTGTCCTGTGGCAGGTAACCCCGTGGCAAGACTGATAAACTGCTCATCGATCTCTAACTGTATGTCGCCCACCTTGGCTCGATAACCATCGAAGGTTACGACAAATTGTCGTGCTACATAAAGGTTAAAACCCTCAAATCGTTGTATAAAGGGTAGCCACCCATTTTCCTCCAGGTCACTGCGGGCATTGTCAAACATTAACAGAGCTTGGTGGCCATTGGGCTCGACTCGCACGACTGGTGGCATGGAGCCAAACACATGGTAAGGGAAGGGTTTGTATTCACCAACACACACAGGAGCAGAGCTACCCGAGCTAACCGAAATGAACGAGCAAAAGGGATAAGAATAAATGCGAGCATGCGAAGGTGGTGGAGTTATTCAATGCCATGCATAAAAATTATGGTCAATAGTACCACCGCCGATTTACATAGCCATCCAATTCACAGCTCAACAATCATATCAATTGGCCGACCAATGCACAATGGTAAGTGCATCAGCAATCAACGTTATACCAAAGTTTTTAATCCACCAACAGTCAAATTGAAATCAATACCAAACTCAACTATGCGCCAATGTATCAACCGATATCCATAGTTTAACCAATGTGTCGATATGTTTTCATATAACCAATAGTTATGAAAAATAGACATAGGAATTATATTAAAAAGATATGTATGAAAGATTTAACATAATACCCATATATATTATGAAACCAAAAGGTCAAGTAAATAAAATAAAAATGCAATCCAAATACCAATGCATTACACATTTAATGAAACCAAGTCACACAATCAATATAAGGATGTCCAATGAGTATAGTTCGAAAGTTCTGCCAGCTACATAATGATAAACTAAAGGTAAGCGCAATAGGCATATCGACAAAAAGATAATGAGGATTCAGATAGTGACTTTAAAGCGACTTCGAAAGACTTAGTTTTCACACTTACAGTCGTGAAAACCAAATGAAGGTGAACATATAAATGTCACAAAGAATAAAAATGTCGTTTATTGAAAAATGTGACGAAAAAATTTGATGTTTGCAAAACATTGGTGTAGGCAGCTTATAAGACAATAGAAAAATGTGAATTGGCTGCCAACAATGGTGACACATTGGTAGAAGCAGTTATCTCTGTCAAAAGAAACAAATCCAGATTAGGACAACAGAGAAAATTTCAACTCAAAAATAACAACCAGAAAATCGTACAAACATCATCGTTAACCAATTATTCCAGCAGTGTTTCAAAAGATGAAAACTGATAACAGTCTTAAGACCAGCAAGTCATGATATTAAAGATAAAATATCCAATACTATTGGCATGGCCACTACTACCAGCAGGCGTCCATAGCCTCGACAGGGTTGCCATTTAACCCACTCTGACATCTGTATCCTGCCAAGAAGTTCTGGATCAGAATAAAGTACTTAAAAGGGGTTTCCTTTTTGCAGATTTTCATATACCCGACATTGCTTCGCTGCCAGCAGGCCTGTTCAGTACCCCGACGAAGTTGTCTTGGTGCCATGCATGCATTTACCCACTGTCAGCAGACCTGTTCAGTATCCCAATGGGTTTACAAGAACTTCCCACAGCTCTTATTCATAATTTTTTTTTTTATAGATATATATTTGAGAGGGGTGACACTGAAAACCTTGATATTTTAACATATTTTTTAGACCTCATCAGAATTTTTTTTTAGAACTGTCATTTATTTAGATCCAAATATGTTTTATTTTCAAAAACAACTTCCTAAGACAAGGATACATCTTCTGAGTCATTCCTTTACGGAAAAGGGACAGCGTAAAAAGATAATAGATGATCATGACAAACTTTGCTTAGAGATCGAGATCAGTCAACTTCTTTTAAACAACAGATTTTTCCAACATATATTTCAGAAATATACCAATGATGTTTGTACAAATTTTCAGAAGTTAATTCAGCAAAGGAATTTTCTATCATCTTTGTCTGAATAGCTCAGTGTACAGGTATGTGTATGTCCAAAAACACAAACTGATCAATTCAAATCAAAATCGAAAACTAAAAGCAAACGAAAAAGGCAAACAAAATAAAAAATATATACATAATATACAAGGGTAGTTATCAAGCAAAGTATCTTTTCAGGGCTTGGCCATTCACCGGATAGGTGTCAAGCTGCCCTTCAAGATTCTGCAATCGAAAAGAACTGGGACCCAACTTTTCAACAATTAAAAATGGTCCAAGCCATAAGTTTTGAAATTTAGTGTGCTCACCCTTTCCTTCGTGTGGTTTGTCCCACTTCAAAACGAGATCACCTACTTCAAAATTCCTATCAGAAGCGGAATTAGAATCGAACCATCTTTTAACCAATTGTTTATGTTGATCTAATTTATGCTTAGCTTGGGCTCTTACTTCTTCCAGCTTCATCAAAGCGTTAATCCGGTTTTTTAAAGGGGGACAATCTTCTTCTTGGACTTTCTGTGACAACTAAAGCGAAGGAAGAAGAATGTGAGGTGGCAGAATTGCTTCTCTGCCATAAACGAGAAAAAAGGGGGAGTTGCCTATAGTAGATTTTGGCGTTATCAGCCCACATCACGTTCAACAGCGCATTGTGCCAATTTTTGTGATTTTCAACCACTGTTCTCTTGATAATTTTAATCAAGTTTTTGTTTGTTGATTCTGCTAATCCGTTGCCCTGGGGGTAGTAACTAGCAGAATACTTTAGCTTTATTCCTTTCTCCAAAGCGAACTCGCTCATCTCAAGAGAAGAAAAGTATGAAGCGTTGTCAAAAACTAAACAGTCAGGGATACCGAAACGAGTGATAATATTCGAGTTTAGAAAGGCGATTACCTGACCGGTGTTGACAGTTCTTAACGCAACAGCTTCAGACCATCGAGTAAAGTAATCTGTGGCTGTCATAATATACTTGTGATGTTGCGAGGATGGAGGGTTAATTGGACCTATGATATCAAGGCCCCATTGGTGGAAAGGAGAATCTACTGAAACGAGTTGCAAGGGAAAGGCTGGTTTTTTCAATCGCCCTGATGCTTTCTGACAGATGATACATTTACGACACAAGGCATGGGCGTCCCTAAAAAGCGTAGGCCAGTAATAACCATCTATTAGAACCTTATGAGCAGTGGTGTCACCACCGAAGTGACCACCAGCTTCTCCTGCATGCAACTCTAGCAAAACCTTCTTTGCTTCGTCTTTTTCAAGACAACGCATCAGTATGCCGTCAAAATTCTGACGAAACAGTACACCATTAACCAAATGAAAGGAGGCAGACTTTAATCTCAACGCTCTTCTCTTGGCGAGGTCTAGGTGACGGGGGGATGATCCATGTTCAAGACAGAACCTTATATCGTCGTACCAAGGACTAACAAGGTTCTGTGCACAACAGATTAGACTTTGTTCGCTTTGTCCTAGGTTTGACGTATCACTCTCTTCTTGCTGTCCTGATTCCGAATCAGCAACCAACTTACATAACCCTTGGCCTCTCACTATCTGAGATGGGGTGATTTCCAAGTCATACTCTTGCAAGGAGGTGACCCAGTTACCTTTCTTCTCTCCTAACTCCTGCTGCACTAACAAGTTCCTTACGACAGGGTAGAGGACAATGAATTTCGTCCTTGACTTCAAAAGATAGGACCGAAAATGCTTAACTTCTTTGAAAACAGCGTAGGCTTGCCGATCAACCGCTGGGTAATTAAGTTCAGTGCCTTTGAAAGAGGAGCTCATAAAGGAGATGGGTACTTCGTTGTTCTCGGTATTCTTCTGAGTTAGGACGACGACATAGGAACGGTCAGAGGCAAAAGTGTAGAGTGTAAAATCTTGAGAAAAATCTGGGCTCATGAGAGACGGAGCGTCTATTATAGCCTTCTTTATCGCATTAAAAGCTTGATTTTTTATGGGTCCCCAGTGATATTGGGTGTCTTTCTTAATCAAGTTCTGTAAAGGCCTGACCATTTCAGAGAAGCTGGGGACAAATCTTCTCACGAAGTTAATTTGGCCTAAGAAAGACTGCATGGATTTTTTGGATGTAGGAGGGGGAAGTTTTGCGATGACTTGAGTCCTCTCGGGGTCAATAATAATTCCTTCACTAGACACAATGAATCCTAGGAGTTTACCCTGTTCTACTGCAAAGATGGACTTTTTGGGGTTCAAGGAGATGCCGTATTTACGACATCGTAGCAGAACGGCTCGTAAGTGAGCTAGATGATCGTTTTTGTTTTTAGAAAATACAGTCACATCATCTAAGTAAACTACCACAGACTGATTGATTAAGCCTCATAAAGCAATTTCCATTTCTCTCTGAAAGGTGGCACCAGCGTTAATCAATCCAAAGGGCATTTTGCGATAAGCATAAGTGCCCCACGGAGTACGGAAGGTGGTTTTGAGTTGGTCTGGCGGGGACATCAGGACTTGGTTGTATCCAGAGAAACCATCTAGTAAAGATAGCCTCTCGGAACCAGATACCCGTTGAAGGGTCTATTCCATGGGTGGTACAGGATAGTTGTCTTTGTCAGACGCTCTATTAAGGTTGCGGAAATCAACGCAAAGTCGGATTTCACCATTTTTCTTCCGGACAGGGACAAGGTTGGACACCCATTGAGTGTGCCTAACAGGAAAAATTATTTTAGCACTTAGGAGTTTATTCAATTCTTTTTGAACGATCGGTTCTAGTTTAGGGTGCATCTTCCTCAGTTTTTGTTGAAAGGGTAATGTTTGGGGCTTCATCGGGATGACATGCTGTATGATATTAGGATCTAAAGTTTTAAGGTCATCATACGTCCATGCAAAGACATCCTTAAATTCTTTAAACAATTTAACAAAAGCATCTTTTTCTTGTCTAGAACATCCCAAGCCTAGGTTAATGCACTGAGGATTTTCACTAGTTCCTAAGTTCACTTTTTCATAAGACAACGAGGAACTATTGGTTTTACAGTTGACCGTCTTTTTAAATTTATCTTCAAAATCATAAAACTTATCTAATCTAATTACAGATTTTGGGATCGAGTTTACCATATCCGACAGAGCTTCAAGAGTTTTCGGATCAGGTATTACTGTGAAATCACGCAAATTGTCGTCGTGTGTGTGTTCGTCTATCACCGCGCCTTGGAAGGTTTCTTCCATGTGCAGAAAGTTGATAATCTGCTGATCATCATCAAATACTCTCCAGTTCGTGATGTTGTCGGGAATGGATGGCTGAAACAACATCTCAACGGAGAATGCGTCTGGGGACAAGCCTTCTGTAGGAAGAAGTTTAGAAGCTACATTAGCTAATAAATCTGCTTCAGAGTTATTCAATCTAGGAATGGAATTTATATTAAAAGCAGAAAATTTACTCATCAAATTCCATACTTCAGACTGGTAGCTTTTGAGATACGGAGAAAGACAGTGGATATAATCTCTCACCTATTTAACCACTATTTCAGAGTCGCAAAAAATGGTTAAATTTTGAATGTTCATGTCCAAATCTTTTCTGAGACCTTGCAGTAAAGCCTCATATTCTGCAGTATTGTTAGTACATTCAAATTCCAACCTACATGCTATCAATGTTTTGTTACCAGCCGGATCGATAATGACGCAGCTTGCTCCGGCTCCTTCTTTGGACTTTGACCCGTCGAAATACAGAGACCAAATTTGATTTGCATCGGGTTCATGAGATTGTTGTGTGGAAGGTGCGGGCTGCATAAATGATACGATCTCAGACTGTTGTTCCGGATTGATGATAGGTGAAACCTCGGCCATGAAGTTTCCGAAGAAGGTGTCCATCCCTTGTACTTCAGGTGAATCAACAGGAGGTGTGTATGGTTCGTTGGGATCGTTCAGATCTGTGACCATGAACTTAAGGTAGCGTTCACGATTTACTCTGATTTTATTAGTCTTGGCGTTCTTTGGAAGCCATAGATGAGACCAATCTGTCGTGAAATAACCATGTAGTTTCTCCGACCAGTCCCTGCTTAAAAACATGCCATACACTTCCGGAATATCCACAACAATTATATCAATAACATGATGAACCTTGGGTTAGACGATAATCTTATTAGCACATTCTTTAGTTCGCCTATAACATTGACATTTGTCCGATCAAGTTGTATGATTTTCAAAGTATATGGTTCCACTTCAGCGTTAATCTTTTGGCAGACAGACCAAGGCATCACATTGGATGACGCTCCTGAGTCTATCATACAATTATGCACATTTCTGTTGAAAATTTCGAAAGTTAACAGGAAAGGAGGTACATTTTTGCGAGTGCTAAGAGTAGTAGCTTGTGGCTTTTTACTCGCAGTTTCTAAAGCTACTTTATCTACATTATTTACAGTATTTACATTATTTACAGGGACTACAGGAAGGCTTCCTTTATCTTGAGGATCAGGATTATTTTTAGTGGAAGTCTTCTATGGAACTTTGCTTTGCACAACCTTGTTACCAATTGAATTACCATTTTTGTCGTTCTCTGAAATATTTTGCAACATTTTTTGAAGCAGAAATGGAAACTTCAATAACTCATAAATAGAGATGTTAGCCCTTAACTTTTTAAGATATTCAACAACATCATAATTTAAGTTGGGGTTCACATTACTCTGTTTCGGCTCAACTGATTTAGATTTCTTTGGAGGCGAAGTTGTAGTGTTTTCGGAAGAAGGTTTATTTGTAGTCTTACTCCTAGCGTTATAAGGGTGAACTGTCTCGAAGTTGGCTTGGAAGATGCTATCCGAGAAATGTCCAAATTTTTTTGGAGAAGACTCTTCTTCTTGAACTGTCTCTGGTTCAACTACCTCCTCAGGAATCTCAGGAGGCATCAAGTTATCTTGGGCTTCTAGAATTGTTTGAAGAACACATTGCAAACTTTCTAGATTAAGGCCTTCGGTGGTCGGATTAGGTCGGTTGGTAGGAAAGGGATTTCGGAAAGGAGGTTTGTAGGGCCCTTTACTCGAGGAATCTTCTTCGGTCTACCTCTTTAAGTCTATAACTTGATTTGATAGTTTTTGTACAACTTTGGTTAAGTTTTCCAAATCAGAGTTTTCAGGTTGCGTTTTACTTTGAGTGGGTCTGGGGAGGATTTCAATCTTCTTTTTGGAAGAAGAGCTAGTCTCAGTTTCGTTGCTAGAAGAGTCTTTAAGACTAAGTATGTCTTTTTCTATCTGGCTGGCCTCCTCGAAGGCTTCTAACAACAACGCTTTCTTAGATCGTTTAACCCAAATAGCTATGATTTGATGCAAAGCTTTAGTGTAGTAAGCTATTATAAGACTCTCAGTAGGCATGGAATCTACAGGGATTCAGTTTTTAAGTGTTAATAATCTTTGATTAAAATCTTTAACTTTTTCTTTTGGGTTCATTTTTAAGCTAGAAAGATCCATGACTAGGACTTCTGGAGGCTTACCATCTCCAAATTTTTCCAAAAAGCATGACTCAAATTTTTCCCAAGACACGATGGTATGGGGTTGCTGGGCAAAGTACCAAGTGGATGCATTACCCTCGAAAGTATACGGGAACAACCTACAGACAACATCTTTATGTTCAACATTGTGGAGTCTTATGGCTAACATAAATTTTTTGATGTGATCTTTAGCTATCTGTTTGGACTTAGGATCAAACTTGGGAAGCCATTTCTCTGGATGTTTAGGTAAAGGGTGCTGGGCTCCAGGTACAACTACAACATCCTGATCAAGCCAGGGTCTAGCAGGGTTGTTCTGATTTTCCATTGGGGTAGTGGGTGTGGAAGGCTGAGAAGGTGAATTGCCTTCGTCTGATGATGAATATCCTCCAGAAGAGGAAGGAGATGATGGAGGTGGTGAAGGAGGTATCCCAGATCCTCCTGCAGCAGGATTTAAGATTGGATCTGAAGGATTCACAGTGAGGTTAGTGTTACCTAATTGTTCTCTGATATCAGAGAAGTCCAAAGGTTGACCCCACAGACGGTTTCGTTGCCTAAGACGAGCTAAGGCACTATGTGTTTTAATAAGATATTGGCGGACAATCTCTTGTATGTCACCACTTGTAAGATTAGGGGTTGCTGGCTCAACTGTGATTTGTGGATCGTCGGTTGAAGTAGTTGTTGTTTGAAGGGGAATATTATCGTGTAAACGGCTTCTAGTCACTATAGGTGAGCGATTAGGGGGTGGAGGAGTCTTACGACCACCTCGTGCCATTAATTAAGTTCATGCCCTCCTTCTAGCACCATTTATTGATGGGCGAAATTGACCGTCCGTCAACTGCGATAGTGGAACCGGTCAGGGGTTGTCTAATAACCCAAGCCGTTTGGAATGAACCACCCTGACGGGTTTAGCGGCTCCGTTATCCGATCTAAGGTCCTAAGAAAACAAAAAGAAAACTAATCTAAACTAACTAATCTAACTAAAACTAACTAAACTAACTAACAATAAATAAAACAAACTAATAAACTAATCTAATTAAAACTAACTATTAAACAAACTAACTAATCTACTATTTCTATATATACAAACTACTAACTAATACTTTACTAACTCTAACTAATTGAAATATAACTTATTCACAAAATGTACAATATATACAATTTACAGATTTAAATAAAACCTGAAAAACTCATTTGCATTCTGCCCTAAGACAGAGAAAGATATTTTTTGTTGATTTTATGATTTTATGAATAAGAGATAAAACTTACTGAAATTAAACAATCTAATATACTAACTACACATATATCTAACTAAAATACTAACAAATACACTAAACGAATAAACAACAAACTGACCTGGAAACGCTCCAGATTTGTCCTGTGTATGATGATTGTTCAAGCAGATCGGAGGGAGGAAACCCACACCGAATAATCCAGAAGCTTCTCGTAAACGATACACTGCAATGCTCTTTGAGTTGGTTTACAGGACAAACAAGACATAAAAATCATAACAATTATATAATTTATAAATCTCCACAATTAGGTAAACCTGTTATGTAAAGACTTATACAGAATAATCCAATTGATGAAGAAGAGAAATCTGTCATTCATAAACTGAATCAAGTAATTGCTATGTTTTTAAATATGGAAGAAATCAGACATGGATCATGTTAATTAATTCATATCATTTGCAAAAGACTAAGATAGCTAAAGTAGTCATTAATCAGATGCAAACTGATAACATAAACATGGAACAAAAGATTGATATTATGAAAAGCTAAAGCTGTAGCAGAACATCAACTTCTGTTTCAGTGTGTATTAAAATTCCATATCCTTGTTCTCCCACGAATGAGGATGATTATTACAAAAAAAAATAAGTATTTATAAGTTTTTCCACAGGGTAAAACCTCCCTGTGGAAGTTATCAAACTGTTTACATAATCTAGGAAGATCTCCCAAAGTTTAACTAAACTAAGAAACTACAATAAAAGTAAAACATCCAAATATCCTCTAAAATGTCCATCAAATCCCATGCAATTCGAATTCACCTACAAAGGGTCCAAAATAGACAAGTTAGAAGACTCTTTTATTAATAAAATGATAAAATTTTTAATTCTATAGATTAGCTACAGAATCATCTGATTTTGTAGCTAGTCTAAATAAGGTACATAATCAACATTGTAATTAATTGAAAATCTTATAAAAGATTTCAATTTAATTGACATCAATAGTAATTTGAAAACGAACCATTTAATTTGAATTTGCTATGCAATTCGAAACTAAACAAGATCTGAATCAATGAATGCCTACAAAGATAAGCATACTCTGTTTCTTGTATCACCACAAAATCAAATGAGCAGAACCATAATTCAACCATCGTGAAAATCGTTTGATATCAATTTGGAATCGACACAATCAAAACAAATCGCGTACAATCGATATGCTATCCTATCAGCAAGGGATATGATCGAAACCAAACGAAATCCTTATCAAATCGTTATCACCGTGTTGACATAGCCACGAATAGAATGATTCAAACTGGCATGAACATGAATTGAAATAAAATCGTAATAGGATCGATCGATTAGCAACAGAATTCATAAGTTGTTACTGTAAATTGGGCAAACAAGATTGTTTTGACTTTGGTCAGAATTGTTCATTTGAATTATAATCGGATTCGACAGGAGTGACGAATATTGATCAATTTGTTTTACGAATCAAACAGAGCAGCAATCAAAACACGAGTCCAGTTCACAAAACAATCTTTCCAACTCATAATTCAATCAGAATAGAAGTGTATCGAACAAAAAAGGTTTCAACATAGTGATTACGAATCAAAAGCATCCCACGATTCGGGAGCATTCACACAGGTTTAATGAGATCATTTTCTATAAAACAGAGTATTTCTTTCCAAATTAAATTAAACAGAGGGGTACTCATGATTTGGAAAATCTTATGACACAACATATCATAACAAATATACTCCTGAAAACATTTACCAAACGAATCATACGAGATCAAATCCGAGCATAATCGTATTCTTAATTGAGTATGGAAATTTCCATGTGGAGTGGATACAAAGCGAATTGTATTAAAAGAAACATTACTTTCGTTGATTCACTCAGACAAACTTAGCAAATGAAATCCAAATGAATAACCATTCAAATTGAATAAAAATCTATGAGCAAATCATATATCAAATCAAAATTCCTTCTATTTTTATCAAAACGAAACCATGTACAGGATGATCACCGAATGACAGAGGGATTTGGATGAGTGACTGAGCTATTTAAAAACTAAATTCAAATCATTACATCAAACTAGATTATTTACAAAACAAAAAATATGTCAAAACCATACCTACATAGCGACGAGGCTGCATTGATTATGCCAGTTTGGAATTTACAACGGCCGTGGCTGATTCCACGTTTTTGAAAAGGATGGAGTCGGTTGTCTTTTGCTTTTTACCTGTTGCTTGGAGCTTGGCCTTTTGACTGGTTAGCACTGCAATTTGATCTTCCAGTGATTGAATCTTCGATTGGAGTATAGGAACATCAATATAATATCGTTCTAACCATGAATCGCACTGGTCACAGGGTGACTGTGTGGGTTTAGACAGAGCAGGCGAGGGTTTGGCCAAATGGCTGAGGGTTTCACGACACAATTTAATACCCGGGTAGTCAGGGTCGTTCTTTAGGCAGGGGGGAAGGTTTGATACAAAATCATAAGGAGGCTCGGGACATAAACCCTACGAGTAGGGGTACTCACTAGCCAAGAAACGTTCAACATCAGAATCAGAATCCTCACTCAGAACTATAGGGTTGGACTCGGTAGAGGGTTTCGGCTTGTTTCTGGCCATTCTCGAAATGAGCCGGGAATTCCTTTTCCCTTTGGCATTAGCAGTAAGGTTTGCCTTGGGTTTTTTACTCATAGGCTTCTTAATATCCTCTGCACTCTTAGTCACAGTGTCGGGTAAGTCAATAGGAGGGTCGGTCGAGGGTTTAGGCAGTAGGATATGTAAGGGTACAGGCGGTTCAGCCTTGGTTTCCAATACCACAGGTTTATAAACCTGTACAGGGTTTGGATCCTCGAAACCATTCCGAGCAACGAAAGCATTCCAACTATCCCCATGCAAACTCAAATGATAAACAACGATGAGCTTAATAAGCCCATGGTGGAACAGGCTGCTGTCATCCTTCTGTCTTTTAAATCTTTTAGACATCTTATATAAGCTGCGTTGAAAGTAGAAAGGCATGTTTAGATGATACCCTATAAAAATCATTAGAAAACACAGGTGGTAGAGGAACACAAGTCCGTATCGACCTTCACAGGTCATGAACTGCTTGACTAGCATTAATAAGTCGTGCCATCGTGGTTTGAGCATAGATATGGGCATACCTCTGTCACAAGAGGTGACTTTGCGCGATAGAAACAACAATGTCCATGGAACTTCCTTGACCTTGCAATTCTTAAACCAACGTTGTCCTGTGGCAGGTAACCCCGTGGTAAGACTAATAAATTGCTCATCGATCTCTAACTGTATGTCGCCCACCTTGGCTCGACAACCATCGAAGGTTACGACAAGCTGTCGTGCTACACAAAGGTTAAAACCCTCAAATCGTTGTATAAAGGGTAGCCACCCATTTTCCTCTAGGTCACTGCGGGCATTGTCAAACATTAACAGAGCTTGGTGGCCATTGGGCTCGACTCGCACGACTGGTGGCATGGAGCTGAACACATGGTAAGGGAAGGGTTTGTATTCACCAACACACACAGGAGCAGAGCTGCCCGAGCTAACCAAAATGAACGAGCAAAAGGGATAAGCATAAATGTGAGCATGCGAAGGTGGTGGAGTTATTCAATGCCATGCATAACAATTATGGTCAATAGTACCACCGCCGATTTACATAGTCGTCCAATTCACAACTCAACAATCATATCAATTGGGCGACCAATGCACAATGGTAAGTGCATGCGCAATCAACGTTATACCAAAGTTTTTAATCCACCAACAATCAAATTGAAATCAATACCAAACTCAACTATGCGCCAATGTATCAACCGATATCCATAGTTTAACCAATGTGTCGATATGTTTTCATATAACCAACAGTTATGAAAAATAGACATAGGCATTATATTAAAAAGATATGTATGAAAGATTTAACGTAATACCCATATATCTTATGAAACCAAAGGTCAAGTAAATCAAATAAAAATGCAATCCAAATACCAATGCATTACACATTTAATGAAACCAAGTCACACAATCAATATAAGGATGCCCAATGAGTATAGTTCGAAAGTTCTACCAGCTACATAATGATAAACTAAAGGTAAGAGCAATAGGCATATCGACAAAAAGATAATGACGATTCAGATAGTGACTTTAAAGCGACTTCGAAAGACTTAGTTTTCACGCTTACAGTCGTGAAAACTAAACAAAGGTGAACATATAAATGTCGCAAAGAATAAAAATGTCGTTTATTGAAAAATGTGACGAAAAAATTTGATGTTTGTAAAACATTGGTGTAGGCAGCTTATAAGACAATAGAAAAATGTGAATTGGCTGCCAACACCCGGTCATAGGTTTTGGTAAACCTGGAGTGCCTAGCTGTGGGTGTAGCATGAAGCTCAAAAAGTACCGTGGATTTAAGTTTTGATTGTTTACTTAAATACAAACGACCTTTGTATCAAATTTCATCATTGAGCCAAGAGTACCTTGGGGAAACTGGAGAATTGGACTGCAATTGTTGTATCAAATGCAAACTTTTGGGATCGTGTAGCCATTCCTAGCGAACAACTTGGAGACAGTCTGGTACAATGAAAGAGAGAGAAAAAAGGGATCCTTCATCTTCATATTTTCTGGAAAGTGCATCAACAACCACATTGTCTTTTCATTTCTTGTAAATTATCTCATAATCATATCCAAAGAGATTAGTCACCCATTTTTGTTGCTTGGGGGAGGAAATGCGTTGTTCCAGAAAATAATTAAGGCTTTGATGATTTGTCTTAATTAGGAAGCATTTCCCCAATAGATAAGGGTGCCAAAGATCCACAACATGCAGAATAACCAACATTTTCTTTTCATAGATTGATTTTCCCAAATTTCTCTCGGACAATTGTTTGTTGGTAAAGACCAAAGGCTAACCCTCTTGCATAAGGACAATGCCAATTCCTTTCCCAGAAGCATCACATTCCAGGACAAAGGTCTTTTTGAAATCATGAAGGGACATGACTGGAGTGGTGCACATGGATATCTTCAAGGTTTGAAAAGCCTGAGCAATTGTTGGAGTCCAAGTGAAAGAATTCTTTTTAAGGAGTGCAGTGAGAGGTGCCGCAATAATAACCTGTTAAACCTAGAAATCCCCGAAATCTTTTGAGAGTCTTTGGGTGAGGCCAATATTGCATAGATTCAATCTTTTTAGGATCCACCCTGACGTCGGCCTTGCCAACAAGATGACCCAAGTACTCGACTTCTGAGGCGCAAAAAGTACATTTAGATTGTTTGAGAAAAAGTTGGTGCTGAGAAAGTAGATGGAGAATGTGATCCACATGAGCAAGATGGGTTGTACAAGATTTGTTGTAGATGAGGATATCATCAAAGAAAAATAAGACAAAATGACAGAGAAAAGGACATAAGACATTATTCATGAGGCTCTGGAAAGTGGAGGGAGCATTACACAAGCCAAAGGGCATGACCAAAAACTCATAGTGGCTCTCATGAGTTCTAAAGGCAGTCTTAGGAATGTCTACCTCTTTCATACGGATCTGGTGGTAGCCAGAATGAAGATCAAGTTTAGTAAAGAATGGGGCACCACTTAATTCATCCAAGAGGTCATCAATGACAGGAATGGGAAATTTGTCTTTAATGGTGAGTTTGTTGAGGGCGCGAAATTCAGGAAACATGCACTAAGAACCTTATTTTTTAAGGACCATGACCATAGGAGAAGAGTAGGGGCTCGTACTAGGGCGGATAACACATGCGTTGAGCAGTTCTTGAACCATTTTCTCAATTTCATTTTTTTGGGAAAATGGGTGACGATAGGGATATATGTTGGGAGGAACGCTTCCTGGAACAAGGGGAATGGAATGATCATGAACATGACAAGAGGAGGGAGACCCTGGGGAGTGGAAAAAACCACTTGATGTTTAGAGAGGATGGATTGGAGGTCTTGTGACACAGAGGGTGTCTCGGTTGCTTGTATGGCATGGAGTTGGGAAATAATGCTAGAATGACCTTTTTTGAGCAGCTTTTCCATGTGATGGGAACTAATGATCTCTAGGGAATCAACGGTGATGCCTTGGAACTGATATTATTGGCCCTCCTAGTTAAATTGCATGGTTAATTCCTTAAACTCCATGAGAATGGGACCCAAAGTCCTTAGCCATTCTCCACACAACAAAATGTCACAACCACCCATGTCAATAGAAAACATATGAGATTTCAGGTGGTATTCACCAATTTGGAGATGCACATTTTCACAATGCCCTCCACATTACATGCACCCACCATAGGCGATCATGATTTAGAAATTATTGATTGCACGGATATAACAATTATTTTCTTGGGCAATGCGACGATGAATAAAATTATGGGTTCTTCCACTATCAACAAGAATGATGACCTTTCTATGCTTGATGTAACCAATTATCTTGAGGGTTTGGGGAGCAGAGAAGCCCGTGAGAGAATTTAGGGAAATGACTGGTTCTACTTTGGGAGGGTCTGAGGGAGGGGTTATGTCACTAGTTTCAGGTGACAGAGACACAAGGGGAGCCTCAACATCCTCCGATATGGCCATAAAAATATTTTGTTCCTTACACTTGTGTCCCAGAAAATATTTGTCATCACAATTAGAACAAAGGCCTTTGAGTTGGTATTCATCCTTTTTGGCACTAGTCAATTTATGGATCTTTAATGGAGTAGAAGGAGGAGTGGGAGTTACTAGTTTAGTGCGAGGAATAAAGGATGGTTTTCTGTTTTGAGAAGAGACAACCTGTTGTGATTCCTTAGCTCTTTTAGTAGCGTCCACCCAACTCTGAGGTTGAGCCATGAGGAAATGAGCATGAATCTCATCCTTGAGTCCACTGATAAAACATTCTTGGAAAAAATCATCAGACATGCCCTCTGTACGAAAATCCAGTCTCTCAAAAGCAGCTATAAAGTCTTCCACGGTGCCATATTGTTTCAACTTTGTCAAACAACCTAAATGGTTGGTATGAGTGTCAAAGCATTCATAAAGCTCTGCCACAAAGTGTGTCCAAGCCACATACCCTTGGCGGGAGTTTTTTCTACATTGCCACCATTGGCAATGTTCTTGATCTAGATGGAGAACACCATACCGGAGTTTGGCCAACTCATATGTAATGCCATACAAAGAGAAATAATGTTCCATTTGAGTTACCCAGCCAGTGGGATCCGATCCATCAAATTTGGTCACATCCACACGTGGAAGGCGTAGGTCACGCTGAAAGTGATGGGGCTGAAAATTCAGGGAATGAAAAGAAGTTTCAACTTCGGTATACAAAGGTGGGTCAGATAAGGGAAGATCTGCAGGGATATGTAGCTTGGCGCAGATCATTGTAGTGACAGATTCAAGATGGGTAGTAATGTCTTGTTTGAGCTCTTGTTTGAGTTTCACGATTGAGGTAGTGATGGAGGAATGCATATTTTGATTGATGGTGGAAATATTGGCACTAAGTTGTCACACTTCTTGTTGGGTTTCTGTGAAATTAGAGTGCAAGGTAGTGAAGCGAGCTTCCAAGTGTTGGCTATGGGTATGGGCCATGATGACGAGGGAACACGAAAAGGAGTAGGCGGGACCTCATAGAAAATAGGTTATGGGTGAATTGTATCACAACGATCAGGGAGACGAGTGGAATCCAATGGGGTAAAGCCCAAAGAAGGGTGTTGGAAGGGGGTCGGGTCCACAAAAAAAAAATTGCTGAAAAATGATAGGTATGACTGTGATAAGGGAGAAGAGAGAAATCCAATGGAATGGGTCTCAAATAATGGTGCCAACATGATCCTGCGGAGTTATACTTCGATCTGAAGAATGCTGCAGTGATGAAATTCCCAAATGCTTAACAGGAAGAAATGTGTAGTGATTTCGCAAATCGAATGTAGGAGACACAGTTGCGCCGCAATAGATCTTGTCTGTTCTATTTTTATTTCTATACCAAGGGTTAGGTATTCAAGGGTTATACAGACAAGGGTTTTCTCTATGCTATAGCTCTCTGACATATGTGTGGGGTCCAACAATAGTTCTCGACCCAATATCTCAGGGCACCAACTAAGGAGGCTAAACCGTTCCCTTATCCATACTACTCGACTACCCAAGTACTAGAGAGTATCTTCCTGAGTGTTGTTCTTGGTGGAAATATAACAATCAAGCAACCAATTGGTTTATCTATGGAGGGATTCAGGAGATCTATATCTATCCGTATACAAGTGTTGTCTGATGCACTACCACTCGAAGGGGTATCGACAGGGGTTACAAGGGTGGCCAATAGATGTGCGCTTAAGTACCACTTGTATTTCCTATGTGTATGAATCCCCGACCGCGGGTTTATGTGTGCAACAACAAATCTATGTAGCTTAAAGACGTTGGAATACATCTCTAACCTGAAAAAAAAAATTAACCCACAATTTTCTGCTGAGGAAGGTGCTCTGATACCACTTGTAATATTCCAGATATAAAAAGTATGCAGAACAGAAATAAATAGCTAGAAATGGCGAATGAACAACAATATAACCAGAACAACACCACAATAATACCAAAATGATGCCATAATAATACTAGAAACAACACTTTGATTAATAAGAGCAATGTTCACTTTCCTCTTCGAGGGGGCAACCTCCAGTAGAACAGAGCTCTATTAAAATAGTATCCAAGACAAAAGTTATCATACCCTCGACTCCTGTTTATACTAAATATGTCTATCAAAAGAACCATCTAGAGGAAGATCCTTCTAGACGCATCAGCTTCGATTAGGTCTTCTTACATTAGACTTATTCTTCCTTATTGCTAGGCCTTATTAATATTGACATTTATTACATGGAAATATATTATTCTACCTACGTGAGGGGTTAGGTCCCTAACAATATCTTACCAGCTACAAATTACAACCAAATTTAGCTATTGTATGTTACCATTAATTAAATGCATCTACAACGTTCTAAAATAAACATAAAATTCAGCTAATAAACTCAAATACAACAACATATAAATCCTTTTTAAAGACAGATTGGATGCACAATAATTTAACTCATAAATATAACACATACAATAGATAAAACACTTATATTTTAATTCAGTTGTGCAACCAACTGCTTGGGACAAATGTTCCATCCAACCATAGAACGTTTATTCCAAATATCAACAACAAGTCACCCTTGAGCAAGGTTTAGCAATCCACAAAAGAGGGTGGTCTCTCAATGTCCACTCACAACTCATAAATCCCACAATCCACTGGTATTCTCCTACAACTATCCTAATTTTTCACCATCTCTCTTCCTCTCAACCTATCCAGCCCAAGGAATGTACCCATTCACTGATCTTAGTCCCTTAGGCGTCCCATTCATTTATTAGGGTCTCTTTGGAACATGTAACCAATATTCTCTCTATTGGGTACTCAAGGGAACTCACTGCTAGGAAAACTACTAGGAAAAACAACCAAAATCACTTGTTGTTACAGTGCAACTCACATAGGAGTTCACTCTTCAGGAATGAAAACATGGATCTTTTGTATTTAGCTCCAAAAACTCTCTAGCACTCTACAATTCACCCTCCATGGTTGCTCCAGCTCCAAGCTCTCTTTTTCTATTCTTTGCTTGTTGTTCATGCCAAAAACTTGACTGTCTAAAACTGTCATAACTGCCCATACAAATTTCCTCTCCTTTGGCTTGCTTGTTTGACTTACATTCTTCCCCAAATTGATTGTGTTCAACCCCCATGATCCCAATAAATATGGGATGTGACTTCTCACACCCACCCTATTACATGCATTCAATGATTGGATTTGGGGACACTCAATAAAAAAATAGAGTTTAATACATATGATAATAAAATTTAGGAATGTGGGTGGAATTAATAGACATGGGTAATCCCCCTTGGACCCCTCTCTTAGACATTATCCTACACCCTCCCCTCTCTTGTGGATTAATTCATCCTCCATCTCTGTCTATTTCTCCCAACAACAAACATCACATTTTATTATTAAAATTCAGAAACACAATTCACATATTACATCACTTGGTTGTGGCCACACATTATATCTACATTAAGCATTAATTAGAATGAGGATTATAGTGAGGAAATTATATTCCCCCTGTTAAGCCCTAATATTGGCTCATTACCCCTTAATTGGGGCATATTATATTAGTAATGCTATTTTATTTATGTCGGCTTTAGGTCATTAGTTGTAATTATACCTCCTAGTCTCCTATATATACCAAGGAGACATTTTCATTTTGAATCATCTTGTACTTGAACATTTAAGTGGGGTAAAATGAGGTTTCCCCCTCTAAGAGGCTTATTATCTAAAATTATCTCTTTTTCAAGGCGTTGAGTACTTTTTCTGAGGTTTTTCTATGCTATATTGGTATTTGGTTCTTAACATATGGTATTAGAGCTCAAGGTCTTGGGGTTTCGCTGCTACATCTGAGACACCTTGGCATTTTCGCTATAACTTTTTTTCTACAATGTTTCAGAAGAAACGACTTGGATCATATTTAGTAGACAGATCAAGGTACATTGGGTTCAAAATTCAACTCCTGAGGCCTTATAATTTCGTAGATACAGCTTGTACAAGATAGGGTTCTGAAATCATCCTGAAATGAGTCATTGCGACATTTTCACTATAAAACATTTTCCGTAATGTTTCAGACCCTGAACTTTGGAGACTATTTACAGAACTTAGTAAGGTATTTTTGGTAAAAATTTCAGATTCTGGATCATCTTAAATTTGTAGATACACCCTGTGTAAGATAGGGTATCTGACTAGTCCTATTGACTAGTCTCAAGAAGGTGTTCCAAGTAAAACAATCATAACTTCTTCCTAGAGAATCCAAATTGAGTGGTACTAGTTTCATTGGATTGTGGACAGTCTATAGTATTTCTGGTGCGAGTTTTAGAATTTTATATCAATTATTTTGTGCGGGGCACGCTATACAAGTGAGATCTCCTGGAAAGGAAAAAAATCAGAAAGTTGTGGGGAAGTTACCGTAAATTCCACTTGGCAATCCAATTTTGATCAAACCTATGGAATTGTAGAGAAGAAATATTAGAGAACTACATAAAATAAAGTTTCATACCTAGAAGGGCTGAAACTTGGGAGATACAACAGAAGAAATATTGTCTAGCAGAACCACCTCAAAATCAAGGTTCAAAAGTGATACTTGACCAACATGCCACCAAAAAAGGGAACTTCTGTTACACATCAAAATTACTCACTTTGATAGTGTCGCAAGTGTCATCATTACAAAGGTCGCAAGTGTCGCATTTTGCTCACAAGGTCGCAAGTGTCGCATGTTGCTCACAAGTGTCGTAAAGCATCAAGAGAAGCATACATCCATGATGCCTATGTCGTGCCTATAATGACATGAGAAGGACACTTGAAACACCTCAAACATTTGATTTGGAAGAGGAGAAATGAGTCAGCAGGCTTGCAAACCTTTTTCCATCTGAAAGCACCTCAAAAACTGATTTTTTGGAGGGGAGCGCTCCCCCTTACACTATCTCGGAGCGTCGACGCTCCCCCTTACACTGTCAGGGAGAGTTATAAAGCTCCCCTGGCCCTTTTGAGGGAGCGCTATAGATTTTGAAAGTGTTGGCGCCTCCTAAAACCTACTAGGGAGCGCTACAGTGCTCTGATGGTCCTTTTGAGGGAGCGCTACCTATTCTGGGATGTTGTTAAGTTGTTGAGATGAATGGGGGAAGCATCTTTTCATTCTTGGAAAGAAGTTGAGTTCAAATCCCTAGTCCAGCCATGATCCTAGGGCAGATCCTCAACTGAAGGAGGCAAATCCTCAACTTCCCCAAGGATATCTCAAGTGGTTAGAGCCTCTCCAAGGCTATATAAGAAAGCTTTCTAATGGTGAAAGGGGAATGGAAAAAGGAGAATTACACCAAACTTATGATCTCATAAGTGAGGACTGGGGAAGAAAAGAAGATATGAAACTTATGATCTTGGAGGAAACTCACAGTCAGCCAAAGGAGAGTGATCAGTGAAGCTGTTGTTATCTAGGTTGTGGATCTTTCAGGCAAGGGTTAGATGAAGAGGACATGACTAAGCTGTCGCATTCGCATCTATGATTGTAAGTACTGCTGTCGTTATTCTCATCAATATGACACGCTTGGCCTGTTTCTTTCTAGTTTGTGTCTAATGTCACATGAACTTATCATTTATTGATAGATCCGTTTTCAAGCTAATATCAATAGAGTAGGAAGTGGTCGTATCTTGCTTTGTCCACATAACTCAGCGAGGAGCAAAGGACTGGAGCGCAACTCGGAGTGTGCAGGGACAAACATCGATAAAAGGTACTTATATCATCCTCCCTTCTCATGTGTTAGTTTAGATGGATTTGAAAGGAATTCAGTGTCCATGTTAAGCATTTTCTGTCTAGAGTTAGGGTCAAGCTCTTAGAGGCGATCTACCTGTCTGCAGGGAGATTTTCCTACAACAACTTCTACACCAACTAAGCCTCCAGAAAATCCTACTTGGACTCTTGATTAAGGTGAAGAAATGCATAGGGACATAAATGAACTACAAAATAATATGGATTCAATGGAAGCTAAGTTGGATACTAAGATGAATGGTTTAAAAGGGGAGATCATGGAAGTATTGAAAAATTTCGTAACAGAGAAGACACCTGAAAGTGAAAATGAATCCCATGAAATTCATGATGAGGACACAAGGAAGGTGAATCAGGAATGGAGAAACTCCAACTTTGGTTTGAAGACCAACCATGTTCCTAAGATTGATATGAGGAAGTTTGATGGCAAGGACCCAATCACATGGATACTTCAGATGGAGCAATTCTTTGATCTCCATAATGTGCCACATACACAAAAGGTACGAATTGCTTCTTTATATTTAGAACCTAATCAATGTGTATAGTATAGATGGCTTTGTTCTCACAAATCACTCGTCACTTGGACAATTTTCACGAAAGAAATGATAGCACACTATGAGGATACAAGGAGCAATACCTTCTTTAGCCAATTGATAAATCTCAAGCAAAGGGGTTCAGTTACCGAGCACATTGAAAACTTCCAAAGATTGAATATAAAGGTAACCGATATTCCAGATGAGCACTTGATTGATGTAT
>ML787776.1:458527-508915 GCA_009831015.1 Picea engelmannii
TTGATAAGTGAAAATGGAACAAAGAAGACAATAGGTCCTTGCAATTAAGTGACAGTTCTGAAAATGACATATGGAATTGGTTGCTTTTGATTTTGAAAATGACATATGGAATGGGTTGCTTTCAATTAATTAAAGATAAAAGTGTAAAGGAGACAGTTGCTAAATAAAGAAAGTTAAACATTTTAAGGTTTCAACCTTTTTTCTTTAGCAAGGTCATACTTAGCCCTTTCATTAGGCTTAGTGATTATATATTTGAATTATAAAAGAGTAATTTTACCTTGAGGACGATGTACATAAATGGCCTTGCCTAAAGCATTGAACCCAAATGTATTATATATGTATTATTTGCGAAATGCAAATATAGAAATGACACCCAATATCATTACTATGACTAAATAATCCAAGCCTTTAAGATGCATCTTTAATGAAACATAAGATGTTTTCTTTTAAAAACATTAAGATACACTTAGCCCTTCTCAAAAAATGTAACGGCCCGAAGAACAATTTTGCAAAACTAAAGTTAATTCTCCATTTTCTATGCCAATGGGATAGTTCTTATGAAAAATAGAAACAAGGAAATTGCTTATGAACAACTAATAAGAAATAAGGAAATTGCTCTTGAACCACTAATATGAGTTCAAGTATGTAATGCAGTAGAAGCTCTATGCCATTATATATGAATGTAATCTAGAAAATAAAATAGATTAGAAAGTTGGACAAAAAGTATAGGAGTTCATCATCAAGTCATCCAGTGTATACTATACATAGTGAGGTGAAT
Source organism: Picea engelmannii (assembly GCA_009831015.1). Taxonomy (NCBI): domain Eukaryota; kingdom Viridiplantae; phylum Streptophyta; class Pinopsida; order Pinales; family Pinaceae; genus Picea; species Picea engelmannii. The sequence goes on from ML787776.1 coordinate 459,306, forward strand.
TGGTGGGCTACATATCATGTCCATAAGGAACTAGAACTTTTTTAAGTGTGAATTCTAAAAGATGTGTAGCAATACTATTTTTAATTGAGCTAAAATAAATTAGGGATGGAACTTGTAAAATAATCATCATTCACAAAACCAATGTAGTTACCGACTTGATGAAAACCCTAAAATGTTCTCATATTTAGAGGTTATATTTAGTGGTTGGTTTTACCTCCATTTCAAAAAGTGGTGCTACTAGTAGCACCAATTTTTTTAGGGGGTTTAAAATTACAACTTGACTGAAATTGTGACCTTCACAACCAATACCATTGTAGACAGTGGGAAGTCGTTATGATTTGATCTCTATTAAAGTGATCCGTCTTTGATCCTTTTGGCATGATACCCTATTTTTTGTCACGATTGGGCTTGTGTTAGTGCATTGAATTGGAGAATATTTTCTATGGATCTGTCAATTTCATACATCGTGGAATAAGTGACTTGCCTACAATTTTTGTTACACAATCGTTCTACGCATATTTTTTGTAGGCTATTTTGGTTCTCTATGTGAATTCACTCGAGCAAAAGGAATCGACCACAATTGAGAGAGTGGATTCATCGACTCAGCCTCCCTCGATTAGATGATGAACATGATCGATCTCTTTTTTCAATTGGATCATGTGGGAAAATTCCATTTGACACATTGAAGGTTTCGCCTGAGATATGGTTAAACTTGGCCACAAATTATTAGACTCAAATATGGCTCAAATGTTTACTTGTTAAGACCGAGACTCGATTGCATGTTTGCAGCTAGGCTTGACTTGACTAGCTGACATCCGCTCAAGATCTTTTGTCCACTTGATCAACTCGTGGATTCCCTAGCTCTCGCGAGTACCCTATCTTTCTTTGACCCGACTAAGGAAATTGTTTACTCGACCTCATTGATCCATATAATATTCCATTTGTTAGGGTTGTCTACTTGATTGACAACACAAATTTTATGGACATCTGAACCATCTCTTGGTTCATTGACTAGTGGATTCTTAATCGTGGATGACCGTATACATACAATTGGTATGTGTGATTGGTAAGTGTGTGGCTCTACATTACTAAATAGTCATCGATTACTTATTGGGGGTAGCATACCAAAAGATCTACTTGGTATAAGTCGACTAGACAGTCTTGTTGCTTGTGGTCAACTTCCCATCGACCCTTTTCTTTTCGAACCATCATTTGCAAATTTGGTGCCTTGGTTCTTTCCCACTAGTGACAATGGGAACACTTGATGAAGATGAAGTTCCGGTGTTTCAAAAATTGCAGGAGATTCATGAGAAAAAGGCCATTTCTTTGGAAGAATCTCATAATTGACTTTGTACAGAGGTCATTGACTTGCATAATGTCATTGCACAATTGCAGACTAAGAATCGAAGATTAAAACATGAACTGGAGATAGCCCATACCCAGCTAGAAGATGAAGTTGTCCTCTTTCAAAATAGCCTTTTGTTGCGATTTGATGAGAAATCTAGGAAAGTTTTTGACCTATAGTGAAAAATGGAGACTATTTTTCAGTATCTTTTAGATGAATTTGGAAATAAATTAGATCTTGTCATTAATCTAGAGAAGGAAGTAAAAACTCTTTCTCATATAGAAAATGTTAACTTGAAGACAAACATTTGCAGACTGAAAGAATCCAATACCTAGCTAGCAAACAAAGTTTCCCATTTATGGGCCTTTGTTGATGAGCTTCATGAAGAATTGCTCCTCTTCAAGATGATAATAACTTCCTGTTTGATGAGTATCAAGATTTGAAAGAAAATTATGAAGCCATATTGTTGCAACTGACTGAGAAGGGTGTAACTATTTAGGGCTTGCATGACTGCAAATAGAACCTTGAAGATGCAATTCACCGACTACAAAATGTTGAGAGGAAGACTGTTGTTGTTGAGCTGCAAACCTCACCTATTGTTTCTTCCACCCTTGCTATTTTTTGTTGTAGTCCAACTATTTGTAAGAATAATTATGATTGTGTTGTTTCTCTCAGCATTGAAAAACACACTACAGGTATTGGGTCCTGACTGTTGAGAAAAATGGGATACACTGAAGGAGGAATTGGGAAGAATGTACAGTGTATTGTTGTTCCTATTACGCCTGAGATGAAGTCACCAAGAATAGGTCTTGGATATGATGTTGTTGTTGTCTCCTTGCCTACACCTAGCCTTAATACAACCAGAGAAGTCTTATTTTTTGCAAGAGGAGTTCAGATTGGTTTTCCAGAAGAGAAATCTATTGTTGATTGTGTTTAACAAATTAATGAGATGGTTGTTCCTAACATGCCAAAATTTGAGAAAGTCGTTGCAAATGACATTGTTGTTGATATATCAGGGTGTTCTAATCCTGTAAGTGAACCTGGCCCCAAGCCTACTTCCCTTGATTATCTAGCACATAAATATGTTCCCTATCATCATCCTCACCATAAAAATTGAAGGAATGACAATCATGCTTTCAGATCTTTGGAGAAGAGACATGAAAGACAAAACCATGGACCAATACCAACTACCAGGATAGACTGTAGTTGGATTGATGAATGGTAATGGGAGAATCTAAACATATGTTTGAGGATGTTGTATCGTCATATATCATCAATTGTACAGCCGTGCAATGTTCCTCTTCATTATCGATTTCCTTATTTGTGGTCAACCGAGGATCGAAGTGACATAACAGTCGATTGGAGTTCAACTGCGATATTGGTCGACCAAGGCTTGATCAGAGCTGAAAATTGACTGGATTTTGCGATTGAGTTGTCCATCAACTAGTTTTTTTGATAAGATCTATTGTTGATACTTATCGATCTCTCAATTGTGTTTAAAGGGGGGGAATAATTGAAGTTGTTGTTGTTAAAACCCAACTGATGTCTTCTTTTTGACTCAACTATTTCTTGTCGAATTGACTCGAACTTGATGAGACCGACCAAACCATGTTTGATTGTGTTGTTGGAGTTTCACTATTGCTTATTATACCTAATAAAAAGACTATTTGGATACATAGACTACCTGCATTGACAAAGACTGATTATCTTGGTGTGTTTTTTGTCTAGTCGATTGATCGACCAGTCTGTGCTATCTTGTTTTCTAGTCGACTAACCGACTGAGACTGTGTTTTGACAACAGTTTTGCAACCAAATTGCAATGGATGAATTCCTTTTTGACTTGATCAACATTGATGGTGACAATGTTTCAGACTTCTTCAAGAGTGTTTTGTACCATGTTTGATCATCTTTTGCAGTCAGAACAAATTCAGGGGGGAAAGCTATGTGCTTTGTAATTTGTTTTCCTCCAAGCTGATTTTACTGCGGGTTGTTGGAACATTGGGTTCCATCATAAACCTCACCTTGTTGGTTAAGGGAGTTGACCAATTATTTGGGTTAACTGTCGACTAAACTATTGGTTGATATTGTCCACTTCAAATCCCATATCCACATTTTATGGATAGTTGCAACCGACTCAATCTTGTGATTGTTGGTTTGGTCCATCGCCAAACCTATTTATAGATGATCCTTATGGATCAGTATACCATAATTGAGAGATATATTTTGTTCTCTCATGGAGTGTGCTTGTGCTTCAGTGCAACAATGTCTTTAGACACCACCACTGCTCTCATATCCTCATCTCCACTGCGTTTATCTACCTTCCCAACAAAGTTAAAGTTAATTCTCCATTTTATACGTCAATGGGATAGTTTTTATGAAAATTAGAAACAAGGAAATTGATCCAAGTGGATATAGTTGTCCACCCACTTTTTCTAACTGGCTCAAAATATTTTTCTGGCAATTTTGGTAATTTACTATTTTTAGCAATTTTTAACTTTCGGGGCCATTTTGAGGGCCTAAATGAAGGTTTTTTGGGATTGGGATTCTCAATTATAGTCAAAGAATCTAATTTATCCACCCAAATGAATCTCATCGATGATACCTTTCTAACGAGCTATCGTGCGCCCCAAACGGAGATCGTATGCCATAGTTACGCCCTTGAGAAGTTGATACACCAAACTGCCCAAAACGGGGTCCACAAAATTGTTGGCTTTTCATCTTCCGGGGTTAGGGTTTTGGATTTTATTTATCATAAAAAGGCATTTGGAGCCTCATTGTAAAATCACCTTCTTGCGAATGTGAGTAGCCGTGACATCTCTTCTCAGAGATAAGCTACCAACATTCTAGCGAGTCTTTCACTCTGTATTTTTACAGTCTCTGTACATTTATTTCATTAATAGAAATCATGTATTACTGTATCTCTGTGTTTATGGTTGCATATATGATACATTTATGTTATATTATTGGATATCTGCGATATCTCTGTGCATTTATTTATTATATCTCCGCTCTCATTTCGTGCCGAAAATAATCTGGATCAGTGGTATCAAAGCAGGCTGCTCTTGATCGTTTTTCAGTGCATGTCCCCGACGAGGTCTGAGTATATCAAGTTGGGTCTAGAGCTTGTATCTCTTGAGGAAAATCTCTCTTGAACATCCAAGAAACCCTCAATGGAGGAAGAAAAGAAAAATGACAGAGTAGACGATTCTATCAATCTGTTGCTTGAGCAAGCTCTCACGCGACAGAGGGACGAAATGATGGTGAATTTTTCCCACATCCTTCAATGCCCACCGATAGTATCAAGAACATCTTCATCAAGCGACCACTTTGGAGGCACCTCACCTTTTAAGGTACAAGTCAATTTTTATATTCCTATATTTGAAGGTCAGATAGATGTAGATGCCCTATACAAATGGTTAAATCTGTTAAAAGGTTATTTCTTTGTTCACAATTTTTTCGACAGGGAAAATATCACCTTTTCACTCCTTAAAGCTATCCCCCATGTCAAACATTGGTGGGAAACTAACTGGGATAAAATTTCCATGGAAGAGTCTGGAATATATGGGGCCGAGCCCACTTGGGATTTTTTGGTGGATGCAGTAAAGGAGCAGTATTACCCTGTTGGAAACTATGAGGACCAGTACATGAGATGGACCACACTGCGGCAAGAGAGGGGCCAAGCAGTTTCAGAGTTCACCAATACCTTCCATACCTTGCACACTAAGCTGGGTATCAAAGACTCTGAACGACATTTGGTTCTGAAATACCGTGGGGCTCTACACGGATATATCCAAACTGAAATGGATTTTTTGGACATATCATCACTCGGTGTTGCTTATCGATATGATGTTAAAATAGAGAAGAAATTTAAGCATCAGAACAAATGAGAGTCCAGGTCTGCAAATCCGCAAAGACCAAAGTATGACAAAGACGACCCTAACAAACAGTCTCTCGAAAACTAATCCAATACACAGAAAAAGAAGGGTCATGGGAAGACAAAGAAGGACACTGGAAAATGGTGTGATTTCCACAAAATCCCCTGGCACAACACATATGAATGTCGTTCAAAACAGTCATTGGTGGTCAAGATCAAAGACAAGGAGCTGAACCCTGACTCAGAATATGATTCTGAAAATATTGGTAAAAGACAGATCATCGACGCAGACCGCACTGCTATTGTCGTGACTGCAACAATTCAACCAGAAGAACCAAAAGATCTTGAAGAGAGGTAGCGCCTTTTTCATTCATTGATGTGGGTGAAGGGGACCCCATTGCATTTTATTGTTGATAGCGGAAACCAGAAGAACCTCATCTCAGTAGAGGTCGTCAAACATTTGGGATTGTCGACAACACCACACCCGCAACCATACAACATCGGTTGGCTTCACTAAGGACGAGATCTTCGTGTCAACTAGCAGTGTCAATTGTCATACGACATCCAACCCTTCAAGGATGAGGTATTATGTGATGTTGCTCCATTGGATCTCTGTGATTTTCTCTTGGGCCAACCATATATGTGGAGACGCCATGTTGTTTATGAGTCTCGACCTCGTAGTGTCATTGTTACTTTGGGGGGTCATCTCTACAAAATACTAGAGGTAGTTCTAACTATTGTTCCACCTAAAAAGTGTCGCAAGGTAGTATCTCATACTACAAAATTCGACTTCTTCACAATCTGTTCAAAAGGTGAATAGAAGGATACTGCAACCACTATAGCCTTGGCCCAAGCACCTTCTATCCAATAGAAGCAGGTTGAAAATATTGCAGCAAAGTGTAAACATTCCTTCTGCACACATGCATCTCATGTAGCTATAATGGTTAAAAAGGTCCAACCCTTCCAACCACATTTTCGTGACAACCTTCAACAAGATAAGCAGTGCAACTTCTCCAACAAGGCAAGCAACTCATCAAGATGCAGATTCAACAAACGCTTTTCCCTCTCCCCCGGGAACTCAACGCAATGGATACCATTGATTCCTAAGGAGGGAGGATTGATCTAGGTGGATATCGGTGGCCACCCACCTTTTCCAACTGGCTCAAAACAGTTTTCTGGCAATTTTGGTAATTTACTATTTTTAGCAGTTTTTAACTTCTGGGGCCATTTTGAGGGTCTAAATGAAGGTTTTTTGGGATCGGGCTTCTCAATGATATCCCAAGGATCTTATTGATCCCCCTAAATGAATATCCTCGACGATACCTTTCCAACGAACTATTGTGCGCCCCAAACGAAGATCGTATGCCAAAGTTACGCCCCCGGGAAGTTGATACACCAAACTACCCAAAACGAGGTCCACAAAACTGTTGGCTTTTCATCTTCCGGGGTTAGGGTTTTGGATTTTATTTATCATAAAAAGGCATTTGGAGCCTCATTGTAAAATCACCTTCTTGCGAATGCGAGTAGCCGTGACATCTCTTCTCAGAGATAAGCTACCAACATTCTAGCGAGTCTTTCACTCTGTATTTTTACAGCCTCTGTACATTTCTTTCATTAATAGAAATTGTGTATTACTGTATCTTTGTGTTTATGGTTGCATCTCTGATACATTTATGTTATATTATTGGATATCCGGGATATCTCTGTGCATTTCTTTATTATATCTCCGCTCTCATTTCGTGTTGAAAATAATCCAAATCAAAAATTGCTCATGAACAACTAATAGGAGCTCAAGCATGTAATGCAGTAGAAGCTCTATACCATTATATATGAATGTAATCTAGAAAATAAAACATGCTACAAAGTTGGACAAAAGGTATAGGAGCACACCATCAAGTCAATTGGTATACATAGTGAGGTGAATTGGTGGGCTACATGTCATGTCCATAAGGATGTATAACTTTTTTAAGTGTGAATTCTAAAAGATGTATAGCAAGAACATTTTCATTGGAACCAAAATAATTAGGGATGGAACTTGCACAATAATAATCATCCACACAACCAAAGTAGTTACCTACTTGATGAGAACCCTCAAGAGTTCTCACTTTTAGAGGTCATATTTAGTGGTTATTTCTACTTTCATTTCAAAAAGTGGTACTACTAGTAGCACCAATTTTTTTAGGGGGGTTTAAAATTACAACTTGATTGAAATCGCGACCTTCATAATGAATACCATTGCAGATAAAAACTTTAAAATCAACCACCAAATAAAAAATTTGTGCTCAAAGTATCACCAATTTTATTTTAGGTTAAATTAAATTACAACTTGATCGAAACCATGGCTTTGACAATTGGTACCATTGTGAACAAAAACCTTAAAATTGATCCCCAAATTGAAAAGTGGTGCTACTGGTTCTTTTTTGAGGTTAAAATTATACCTTGTTTGACCGTTGCAAACATAAACCTTAAAAATATGCCCCATTGCAAACAAAATCATAAAAAAATTAAAATAAATAAATAAAGGAAAAGTGAAAATATAAGGGAAAAAATATAAAACCAGATCCTGTAGCAAGTGGCTAACATTAATGAGAAGTTATCTTCAAAAACCAACACAAAAGAGGCTAAGGAGCTAAAATATATTTGATACCTTCTTATAGGCTTAAGGAGGCCCAAATCAACCATGCAAAATCTCAATTTTTTGTCTTCAACACCCACATAAATATCCAAGCTAACATCCTCCAAAATCTAGGTTTTCAAAGAGGCAATTGGCCCTTTAAGTACCTAGGGGTCCATTGATCAAGAACTCGAGCAATAATGTTATGTGGGAAGAAATTCTATGTGCCAAGTTAGAACACGAAGGACATTTCATTTTCTCTCTTTGGCAAGGTGGGTTCTTCTAATCAAATTAGTCCTTCAGTCCATGCCTATATATCATTTCTAAGCCTTGGCTATGCCTAATAAAATGATCAAATCCATCACAGGCCTCCAAAGAGATCTCATTTGGGGAGGGTTGAATAATGAGGAAGAGTCGGCTTTGGTGCATTGGGATAGGCTTTGGTTACCTAAACTCTGGGAGTATTGGAAATTAGAGACCTTCAAGTTATAAGTAGGGCCATGAGAGGGAAAATAAAGTGGAGATTTTCGAAAGGAAATAATGATTTGTGCGACAAAGTTTTGAGGGACAAATATGCCACTAGCATTGTAGGGGATATGATGATGATGATGGGAGACACCAGAAGAGGATATCTAGTTTGGAACACTTTTGGAGGGATAGAGATTTGGTCTATCATCACATAATTTTGGAAGTAAGGGAGGGGATGCCAACCCTATTCTAGGATGATTCCTAGCAACATAACAATGAAAGGAGTGAGTGACCCAAGTTCATAATATCCAAAGAGATCTTCTCCATCAATAATTCGAGCATTATTGACAACTGTTGGAATGATCACCTGAACGAGCTAAGGGTTCGATATAAATTACCTTAGATGGATAACTGGGAACCTCTGAAATCTTGTTTGGAAGAAATAAATCTAGCATGTCATACACCATTTGGTCTTCTCTAAAAGATTAAAAAAACGTACTTTTAGGGAAGGTATAGACATCCATAGATGAGGCACCAAGGGGAGGGTCTTATTGTTGATTTTTGCAGCTTCTTGAGACATTCTCTAGATCATACTCCTCTATGACTGAGTTGAGTTGATATGTGAGGACACTTATCCGAGAGGGATAAGTGTGTTTTGGATTATAGCCCAACGTCCCTTGTGGAGAGCACATGAGGAAACGTCCCTTGTGGAGAGAACATGAGGAGACGTCAAGGGAGTTAACCTTGACATCACACACTATGGTGAGTTGACCCTAGTGTTTCTAGAGGGATTAACCTCTAGAATTCCACATGGGAGTGCCATGTGTGACAAACATTCTCTAGATCGTACTCCTATGTGAATGAGTTGAGTTGATATGTTAGGACACTGATCCAAGAGGGATAAGTGGGTTTGGGATTATAGCCCAATGTCCCTTGTGGAGAGCACATGAGGACACGTCCCTTGTGGAGATAACATGAGGACACATCAAGGGAATTGACCTTGGCATCACACACTATAGGGAGTTGACCCTAGTGTTCCTAGAGGGAGTAGCCTCTAGAAGTCCACATGGGAGTGCCATGTGTGACAGACCCTTAGAAAAGAAAAAAAATTCAAAATGGTATCAGAGCAGGACTGGGATTGACTCCCTCATGGGAGGCCCTAGGAAAATGAGAAATATAGCTTGTATTTTGTGTGAATATTTCCTGCCTATTTTTCTGGTAGAACTTTTGGTACGCAACATGTGATCTTGTTCACAAGCAACACATCTCTCTACTGGGATGGTCGCATGGGAAATATTGGGAGGCTTCTAGGTCATTGAGCTTCATCTATTTGAGCTCAAGCATTGAAACTACATACAGTGTAAACAATCCTCATCCACGAATCACAACTATTTCCCATGTTTGTTGACCAATGTACCCTCTTTTTAAAAAAAAAAATTGTTAGATAAGTGCTACTTGGTCATCATTCCCCAGGGTTTGAATAATTTATGTTGTGAGAAAGAAGACTTGGGTACCATAAATTTCGCAACATGATAGTGTATAAACATTGAAAAACAAAATGATGTGTTTGCGTAATCTCCAACTAGATTGGCCCGTTTCCGACATCCTTTCAGGGAGGATTTTGCCTAAATTTGACAGCTGAAATTGCATAATTTTTTGCTTATTAAATTATCGAAAAATTTATTTTCCAAATTCCAGTCAAGACAGTAGGAAACCTAGCAATTTGGTTGTTCTATATTCTACATGTCACATGATAGGAACCTTCAGGTGGACATTGAATCTGTGCATGACATGGTCGTAAAAAAACAGTAATGTGAAACCATTAGTTTCGTTTTCCACACTTTTGCTTGTTTTGACAGACGAGACTATGTATTGATACAAATGCTCGTGAGTGGAGAACACAATGGGATTTTGAGATTTATCCATGTGAACAGTGAAGAGGAATAAGAGCACAAGTTAAGATCACCAAGCCATTGTGGGATGGATCTCTTTGAGATGAGGAATGAAGAATGATGTTTGTATTGGTTGGTGTTTAAATACATGCATGGAGGAAAATAATACACAACCATTTGAATTTAAGCGTAAGTGCTAATCCATGGAATGGGTGTTGTTGGTGTTCTAAATCAACACGAGTATTTGGTGATGAGTGATTGAGATAGATATGAGAAGTAGTGACAACCTCTGTAGTCGAGATGACATGAAGCTTGTGTCAATGTGTTGATGTGGTGGTTACCATGTAGTTGTGTGCTACTACAGTGCTTGTGTACCACTGGGAGTGACTGTGTGTCATTGGACGATAGTTGTGTGCTACTAGTAATGGTTATGTACCACTAGCGGTGATTGTGTATCACCGAACAATAGTTGTGTACTACTATGGCTTGGAACATTCATGTTCTATTGGATAACATTGTAGTAGTTATGTGCTACTAGTTGATTGCCATGGAGACTACCAGACTGCTTGGAAGTGGTTGTGTGCTACTATTTGATCGTAGCATAGTCATGGAGACTGAGATCGATGATTTGAGCTACCAATGGCATGGTAGTAGTTGTGTGCTACTATTTGACTGCAGAGTAGTCAATGGAATACCAGAATAAGATATCATGAAAGATACCTCCATAGTTAAGAGGGAGTGTTGATGTTTGAGGAAACATCATGAGACATTCTCCCTGGAGGGTCCTGTGTGAACTAGTAGGGGGGAATGTAGACTTCATCCTGACGTGCCTCAAATGGTCAAATGAAGGAACCAAGACATTGGTTTCACGAGGAAACCTTGATATGTCTTGGGGGATATTGGTTCCATGAGGGAACCTCGATGTGTCCTAGAGATGTTTGAGGTAGGGATCAAGAGGGAGTACACTGTTCCTTACAACCCTCAACATAATGGGGTCACAGAGAGGAAGAACAAATCTATTGTTGAGGTAGTCAAGGCGATGATTCATGATAAACATTTACCTATGTTTATGTAGGAAAAGGCATCCATGACTGCAGTGTATGTTCAGAACATAAGTCCTCATAAGACTTTGAGGAACATGACTCCCGAGGAATCCTTCATTAGAGTGAAGCTTGAGGTTGGACACTTCAGGATATTTGGGTGTCCAATATACATTCATGTATCCAAGGAGAAAAGGACCAAGCTAGAATCTTCAGGAAGAAAGGGTGCGTTTGTGGGGTACAATGAGTCTTCGAAGGAATATCATATCTACATCCCTAGTCAGAGATAGATTGAGGTGAGCAGAGATGTCACCTTTGAGGAGGAGGTAGCCTTCAAGAAATCTAGAGGATATCACATGGATATTGATAGTGAGAGACAGGAAGAGATGGTGCCTTCTCCCCCTCACCCTCCAATAGTTCAGAGGGATACAATTGAGTTTATTGATCCAATTGATCCCATTGATCACGTAGCTCCAGTTGATGTTCCCATAGATATTGTAGTAGGTCGGAAGAGACCTGCATGGAATCGTTAGAATCTATAGGAGGAAGAAGGACATGCAACTCCTCGTGGTACCTTCTGAGAGAGTAAAAGACCTCAGAGATATTCATGCTATGTCGCAGCTATGAGCCACATCATTGATTCTGAGCCTTCCTATTATGAGGAGACATCTAGTTAGCCAGTATGGAGAGATGCCATGATGGAGGAGTATCAATCCATCATGAATAATTATGTGTGGGATATTTCTCCGAGACCCGAGGGGAAGTCTGTAGTGATTTCCAAGTGGATCTATAAGATCAAACACATAGCTGATGAGAGCATCGAGAAGAACAAATCAAGATTTGTTGCTAGAGGATTCTCTCAGGTGGAGAGAATAGATTACGAGGAGACATTTGCTCCTGTTGCTTGATACACTTCTATTCGAATGATTATTTCCCTTGCATCATCCATGGGTTGGAGACTAAATCATATGTATGTGAAGACAACCTTTCTCAATGGAGATATTGGGGAAGAAGTATACATCGAGCAACTAGATGGTTTCGTGATACATGAGAAGGAGTCTCATGCATGCAGGTTGAAGAAGGCCTTGTATGGACTCAAGCATGCACCTCGAGCTTGGTATGCGAGGATTGATAAACACCTGATGGGTTTGGAATTCAACAAAAGTGTTGTTGATCCCAACCTGTACTACAAGACTGTTAATGGTGAGTCCTTGATTTTGGTCCTCTACGTTGATGATTTATTCCTCATAGGTACAAAGAGCCTTATTGTGAATGCAAGTATGCATTGGCCTCTAAGTTTGAGATGAAGGACCTTGGTATGATGCACTACTTCTTGGGACTAGAGGTGTGGCAGAGAACTGATGAGATCGTCCTGAGTCAGGGGAAGTACACAGTTGAGATATTGAAGAATTTTGGGATGTTGAACTATAAGCCCATGGCTACACCAATGGTGACGAATCTGAAGAAACTAAGTGTGTCTTCTTCCGATTCCGACAAGATTGATCCGACCCTATACAAACAACTGATTGGATCATTGATGTATCTGGTTAACACCAGACCAAATATTTTCTATGCAGTGAGTGCACTTATCCAGGTTATGAGTCAGCCGGGACAGAGACACTGGATTGTTGCGAAGCATGTGTTGAGATACCTGAGAGGCATAGTTGAACATGGTCTGATATATACTTCTAGTATTGACATGAGATTACAGGGATATACTGACTATGATCGGTCAAGGAGCACAGTGGAAAGGAAGAGCACCTTCGGGTGTTGATTCACTTTGGGATCTGCCATGGTTTCCTGGTGTAGCGGGAAGTAGACTTCAGTGGCTTTGAGAACCACAGAAGTAGAGTACATTGCATTGAGTGTGGTAGTGCGTGAAGTAGTGTGGCTTCGCAAGCTCCTTTCATATTTATTTGGACATGTGCTGGATTCCACCGTTATTCATTGTGATAACCAGAGTTGTGTGAAGCTCTTAGAGAATGCATTGTTTCATGTAAAATCGGAAAACATTGAGATCAAGTACCATTACATCCGAGACATGGCGCAGAGGAAGACAGTACTGGTGCAATACCTTCCTACATGTGAGTAGGTTTTTGATGTTCTTACCAAACCCCTTGCCAGGACAAAGTTCAAGTACTTCCATTACAGACTTGGCGTGGTAGAAAATACTTCCCTCGTTGAGAGGGAGTGTTGATGTTTGCAGCTTCCTGAGACATTCTCCAGATCATACTCCTTTGTGACTGAGTTGAGTTGATCTGTGAGGACACTTATCCAAGAGGGATAAGTGGGTTTGGGATTATAGCCCAATGTCCCTTATGGAGAGCACATGAGGACACATCAAGGGAGTTAACCTTGACGTCACACATTATGGGGAGTTGACCCTAGTGTTTCTAGAGGGAGTAGCCTCTAAAAGTCCACATAGGAGTGCCATGTGTGATAGACATTCTCCAGATCATACTCCTCTGTGACTGAGTTGAGTTGATCTATGAGGACACTTATCCAAGAGGGATAAGTGGGTTTGGGCTTATAGCCCAACGTCCCTTGTGGAGAGCACATGAGGACACGTCAAGGGAATTGAACTTGACATCACACACTATGGGGAGTTGACCCTATTGTTTCTAGAGGGAGTAGCCTCTAGAAGTTCACATGGGAGTGCTATGTGTGACAAAAATTTAGAAAAGAAAAAAAAATCAACACTTGGTCCAATTCTAAATGCCCATGGACAAGAGCCAAGGAAGATCTGGAAACAAATTTGGAACCCTCCATTGTGGCCAAATATTGCAATATTGCTTTGGTTACTTGCGCGAAAGAAGGTTCCAAATTGGGACAAATTAAGGAGGAGAGGATTAGAGGGCCCATTCAATTGTTAGATTTGTGAACACGATGAGGAGAGAGAAAAACATTTGTTTAACTAACACAAAATTGTTGTCAATATATGTGACAAAGGAGGGAAATACTTCAAATAATATGACATAGCCACTCTGGAAGATTGGAGTCAATAACCTTTTGAGGCTTGTGTTTTAAATAGAATATGAATCTCTTACAAAAGGTTTCTCTTATTGGTTATATGGAAAGATCACAACCATCACATCTTTAAGAATCAAAAGAGGCATGAAAGGGAGAGTTGGATCATCATAGAAAACAACATGTGTGAAGCAATACATACATCAATATGTCAGGCCAAGGACACAATGTGTCCAAACTGTGAGTGAATGATCCTCCAATTTTGGGACATTAACATGAGTTCCTTACCAAGCAAGGAGAAGACTTCCAACTCAATAATTATTTGTCTAGTAGCTTGGAATCAACTTTCAACAGGCTTCATAAAGCTGAGTTTTGATGGAACCTCCAAAGGAAACCCCATATCTATTGGGATTAGGGGAGTCTTGAGTAATACAATGGGAGATATTCTTCAGGTCTACATAGGATTCATAGGCCATGGTACCAACAACTAAATGGAACTTTAAGCTTTGGAAAAAGGCCTTTAGATTGCCATTAAGCATAGTTTTGGAAAACTTGTCGTATACGGTAACTCATAGTTTTGGAAAACTTGTTGTATAAGGTAACTCACAATTTCTAGCCAATGCAATGGCTAGGGTTCAAATGGGACCCACCCAAAGAAGATCTCTAAGAACATTCTTATCATCATTTTATTGCCTTAGCCATATGGAACATTCTTATAATCATTCCATCCCATGCTCGAAGAATGACAAACATATTAGGAAGCATACTTGCCAATAAAGGAGTATAGGGAAATGACAACAATATGGATCTAATATGGGAAGATTTGGACCTCAATATTCTTAAGCGTGATTGGCTCAAAATTCATATGCAAAACTTCAAGCTCCTAGATAGGGTGTCAAGGACACAAAAAATGATGAATGATGTATAGGGCAGGTGGGAGGGATTATATCAATGTGAGGGGGGATCAATTTGGCATTTGTGCGACTAGTTCAATATTCATTATTTCCCATTTACAAGGGCTAAATCATCCAAAAATGGTTGACGGAAGTGATTAATTCCCATCAGATCCCTAGCTTTGCCTATGCGTTGAGAAGTAACTCCAAGTGGCAAGATAGAGTTGTATGCAAAGCTAAAGCAGTCAACATTGTTTGAATCATGCAAAGAGTCAAGGTTGGAAGGAGGATGGATTATTTGCCACTCAATAGATCTATGAAACTTTGAAGAACATGGAGGAGAAATAAGGGGGTGACCACATTATCCAATATAATTTAATTTTGAACTTCTAATCAATAATTTGATTACCTTTCAAAAGGTAAATATATCCGTTGTCGTCTACTTCGGTTAGGATACCTGGTTTTCACCCAGGCCACCCGGGTTCAAATCTCGGCAACAGAATTTGTTATTTTGGATTATCCATATTTTTGTATGTATTATTTCAAAAAGGATATAAGTTTTAAGAAAATTTCACAGGATGAGTGTTAAAATGTTGCTCGAATAGCTCAGTTGGTTAGAGTGTGTGGCCCTTAACCACAAGGTCGGAAGTTCAAAGTTGTACATGGCTTTTAATCTACGCTAATCTCACTTTTTACGTTAATTTAATTGATAATTACCAGTTGTATCTGGTATCTCTATGCATAATTTATTTTTCAAAATTTAAAACGGAATACCTAATCTACGCTAAGCTCATTTCTTACATTAATTTAATTGAAAATTGTTGCATCTGGTGCCTCCCTGCATAATTTATTTTTCAGAATTTAAAACGGGTAATAACAATTTTGGTAATATAAATATTTCTTTCATATTATTTCCCGATATTTTAATTTTTACTTTACTATTAAATGTATATGATATCTCGGAAATTTATTGTTTATTTTTTTTAGTTAACATATTTTATCAGTACTGTATATATGCATATTATGTTTTAAAAACATGTGCATATATTGTGTTCGGTGTTCTAAAATAGTTTTTATAATTATAATTTTATTTAAATTTATTTTTCCACAATATTTAATATTTAGTTAATCCATTTACTATTATGAAATTAAATTCTCATTTAAAATTATAATCTCTGTATAATTTTACAAAATCTTATAAAATCTGTAAATATAATCTCTGTATAATTTTACAAAATCTTATAAAATCTGTAAATATAATGTAAGGGGTTGTGACGATCAAAGGTTCATCATTATAATTTTGATAGTCTCTTCATTTCTAAGTTGATAGTGATGGCTCTATGAAGAATTTTTTTTTCCATCCATCAATTCCTCTATTTAGAGGGGCTTTATAGAGCATTTATTTCCCAACCATTATTCTTCTATGATCTTGTAACCAAGATAATTGATGTCACCATAAGAAACTTTGTCAATTTCATGTTTGGATGAGAGTTAAGAGACCAACATTGCCATACTTTTCACCATTACTTCTTGATATGTTGGCTTTGTGTGAGGATCAACCAACACTGTTGATTGTTGGGATCATGTCAAAGATCTTAGCTCTTAGCATAATTTGTAAGAAGCTCCCAACTCATGTTTTATGGGGTTTATTTCATTTAATTCAAAAGTGGTAGGAATTCACATATATTCATTTTAATTTTATAGATTTTATAAATAATTTACAAATACAAAGTAACATTAAAAACCATTGTGTATGTAAAAATTTAATTCTATATGAAATCATTTCATTTTTTCATGTTTTTAAAAATCTTTAATTTAAACAAGTTTTTTTTTTCATGTTTTTAAAAATATTTAATTTAAACAAGTTTTGATATAACCTAGAGTTTAACAAACCATGCATTCACATCTCCTAACAAGATAATTTCCCAAAATATAAAATTCAAGGATAAATGGTCAAAAAAATTCAAACCCACTTTCAATGTAATTAGATGAAAGGGTGGAGCTAAAAAAAAAAATGCTTAAGTGACATACCCACATGAACTAAGCCATGGCCATAACCAAGCCTTTTAAATTAAGGGATCATGGAAGGAAGGACTTCTTGAGCTCATTTAAGGATTTCCATATATTCAGCTTAAAAATATAAGAAGTTTGTTTAGATTGAGCTGCTTTAAACCATGCATTAATAACTCATATTCAAATAAGCCATTAATAACTATATGTAGGATTGTGCTTGAAAAAGACTTTAGATACATTTCATTGCTAGTCTTTTGGCCATCATATTGGCTATCTTACTTCTAATTTAATGTGAGAGAGTCAATCATTAAGCTCGTGACTTTAACCAAAACCACCCCAACAATATTGTTTAGTTTAAATTTTGTCTTTTAGCTCAAGTCAAGGGATCTAGTCCTTAGTGTTATTTATGATAAAAAATATTTAGAAAGTTTCAATAGTGGCTTGTCGAGTTGGTGAAAACAAGGTATTGTTATCTTTCCCACTCAGGTTTAAGTCTCTCCAATGACATGTTTGTGCTCATCCTCATGCCCTTGCGTGCATCTACTTGTGAAAAATAGATGGGGCCACATTCAAGCCTTGGGAAACTTTAGTATAATAAATAACCAACACTTGTGGCCTCTTAGCTAAAGGGTGACTTCCATAGCATAGAAGGACATTTTTGTCCACTAAAAATAAAAATAGTGCAATCATTACTTACTCGTGTGTGTGTGTGTGTGTGTGTGTTTTAACTTCTCTTTTATTTGAACATAGGTTTGAGATCCATAATGTTTCAACCAAAGACTTACTTTTATAGAGCAACATTAGAGATCACTAAGAAATTATTGATTGAACATAGGTTTGAGAACCATAATATTTCAACCAAAGACTTACTTTTATGGAGCAACATTGGAGATCACTATGAAATTATTGATTGAACAAGAGGATGAAGTGAAAGTTATCTCCCTCTCATCACATAAAAGTTAGGATATTTAGACACTTATGAGTTAGTTAATATCAACTTGGTCTAATGTATCTTTATGTAAAATGTGTTTCTTTAGTATGCATTTATAGTTATGTAATCCAATGGTTATGATATGTTTCAAACACAAAATGATCCAATGGTTCATATTGATCCTTGGCTTAACACCCGATTGGCCCATGATCTCTATTTAAATACGATGCAAGGTCATTTGCTAATGATTGATTGTGAGAAACTCATATGTAAAAGAAAATCGTGTATCATTAATATAGTGCCTCAAGTGGGTGCATTGATTGGGGTTGTGGATTGTTTCCCTCTTTGAGGGTTTTAACCATGTAATACATTGGTGTATTGATCCTTCATTTGTTTGCATGAGCAATTGCTTAAGGTGTTCGACCTATGTGGAAATACCTTATTTGTCTAACATTAAAAGGTTAGATGGACTCCTAATACTTGCAAATACTCTAATCCGCACAAGTACTCTCGATTTTCATCTCTACAAAATAATAATAAGATCTTAGAGACTTTGAACCAACCATTTTTTTTTACCATATGTAAACAATACCTAAATAACATGTAATGTTCCCCAGCCCAACTGAGGACCATTACGTGCAGAAAACACATAAATTAAAAAAAAATGCTAACTAATTTCTTGTAGCTTACCAGTGACAAATTACAACCCGATTTAACTAATACTTGTTACCATTAATTAAATGCATCTACAACATTCTAAAATAAACATGAAATGCAACTAATAAACTCAAATACAACAACATATCAATATTGTTTAAAGACATAGTGGATGCACAATAATTTAACTCATAAATATAACACATACAACAGATAAAACACTTATCTTTTAATTCAGTTGTGCAACCAACTTCTTGGGATAGATGTTCCACCCAACCATAGACTTGTTGTTCCAAATATCCACAACAAGTCACACCCAAGCTGGGGTTAGCAAACCACAAAAGAGGTTGGTGTCTCAATGTCCACTCACAACTCATAAATCCCACAAACCACTGATATTCTCCTACAACTATCCTGATTTTCCACCATCTCTCTTCCTCTTGACCTATCCAACACAAGGAATGTACCCCTTCACTAATCTCAGTCCCTAAGGCGTCCCATTCGTTTATAAGGGTCTCTCTGGCACATGTAACCAAGAATCTCTCTACTGGGAACTCAAGGGAACTCATTGCTAGGAAAACTACTAGGAAAAGCAACACCAATCACTTGTTGTTACAGTGAAACTCACACAGGAGTTCATTCTTTAGGCCTAACAACCCGACTCTTCTATATTTAGCTCCAAAATGCTCCGAAAAATCTCCAGCATGCCCCATAATTCACCCTCCATGGTTGCTCTAACTCCAAGCTCTCTTCCTTTGTTCTCTACTTGTTGTTCATGCCAAAATCTTGACTATCTAAAACTGTTGTAACTGCCCGTACAAATTTCCTCTCCTTTGGCTTGCTTGCTTGAATTACACTCTTCCCCAAATTGATTGTGTTCAACCCCCGTGATTCCAATAATTATGGGATGTGACTTCTCATACCCACCCTCTTACATGCATTCAATGATTGGATTTGGGGACACTCAATAAAAAAATAGAGTTTAATACATATGATAATAAAATTCAGGAATATGAGTGGAATTAATAGACATGGGTAATCTCCCTTGTACCCCTCTCTTAGACATTCTCCTAGACCCTCCCCTCTCTTGTGGATTAATTCATCCCCCATCTTTTTCCATTTCGGCCCCCAACAACTGGCATCACACTTTATTATTAAAATTTAGAAACACAATTCATATATTACATCGCTTAGTTGTGGCCACACTTTATATCTACATTAATAATTAATTATAATGGGGATTATAGTGGGGACATTACATTCCCCCTCCACTACAATTTTGCACTATTCTCGGTGCACACTATGTTGATATACACATATATACAGGTTCACATCACAATACTAAGAATAAAATTTATACAATTTTACAAGTCCAACAACAATTCCAACCAAAATATCATGTTCCTCTCAAATTTTTGACCCAAGGAGTGTATCCCCCTTCATTGTTCTTAGTCCATCGATTTGCACCATTCGTTTGTCAGGGCCCCTAGTTCAGGTTGGATAGGACTCTGAGATGTGGTTCTGAAACTCTAGTTTCTCAAAATGGAGTCTTACATTCAATTTTCTTCAAAATTGACAAAAGATTGTGGGTATTCCTCTCACATGTTTTCTTTGTGCTCCCATATATAATCTTCAGGACCGTAGCAAGTCCATTGAACATTTACCAACCCTATGGATTTTTTCCTGAGCACTTTGACTTTCCAATCCAGGATGTGTACTGATTCCACCCAGAAATCCCCTTCGTGTTCCACCTAGATCACAATCCAATCAATTATGTGGTTAGGGTTAGACACATATTTCTTTAATAATGACACATGAAATATATTATGCACTCTCATGGATGCATACAATGATAGCATACATGCAACTGGTCCTATCTTCTCTAGGATTTCAAAAGGTCCACAATATCTTGCTGCCAACTTTGGAAAACTTCCTAATCTTAGCGGACTTCTTTTCACATTCACTGTTAAAAACACATGTTTACCCCATTTGAAATCTCTAAAAACTTTGTTCTTGTCTGCATAACTTTTATGCCTGTCTTGGGAAACCTTTAAATTATGCTTGACCTTTTCCATTTGCTCTTCCATTTTCTTCAACAAATCTAGCCCAAAATTGCTTGTCTATTGGATTGTCCCAACTCACTGGTATGTTACACTTCCTTCCATAGTGTGCTTCAAATGGACTCATGTTTAATGAGGCATAATACCCATTATTGTAAAGAAATTCAACTAAATGAATATAATATTATCACTTTGATGGCTGGTTCATCACATACATTCTAAGCATGTCCTCAATTATTCTGTTCCTCCCCTTTGTTTTCCCATGTGACCTTTGGGTGATATGTTTCACTGAGATTCAAATTTGTCCCAAATCCTTTGAACAAACCCTTCCAAAAATTGGATGTGAATTTTGGATCTTTGTCTGAAACTATTTCCTTGGGCACTCCATGTAGCTTAAAAACTTCTTTTATGTATATCTCTACAATATTTGTTGCCTTGTGTGTAGTCTTTTCCAAAATAAAATGTGTTGCCTTATTTAATTTATCCACCACCACCATGATGGAATCATGTTGCTTCACTACTTTGAGAAGCTTAGTAATAAAATTCATTGTGACAACTTCCCACTTCCATTTTGGATTGGGAAATAGATGCAACAAATATGTTGGATGTCTATGTTTGGTCTTCACCTTTTGGCACACTAGACATCTGACTATGTAATTAGCCAATTCTTTCTTCATTCCATGCCAAAAATATTGGTTTCTTACAACTATAATTTTTTTATGATATCCTGGGTGCCCAACATATGGCACATTGTGCATTTTCCTCAACATTGTATTTTTCAGCTCAATAGAATTTGACACATATATTTTTCCTCTATACATGAGAATTTCATCTTCTTGCACCTCATAATATTTAAATTTATGTTGCAAATTGCCTTGTTGTAATGTTTCTTTTATTTTTAGATATTCATGATTTGAATTTACTACTACAAAAATGTTATCCTTCAAAACAATCATGTACATGCTAATGGTTGCAATATGCACCTCATGTGCTCTCATGTTCAATGCATCAACCACTTAATTCTCTTTGCCTTTAATGTGCTTAATATCAAAGTCATACTCACTAAGAAATTCAAGCCATCTAGTTTTCTTGGCATTTAATGTTAGCTATCCAAACAAATGTTTCAGACCATAATGGTCTGTCCTTAGCTCAAATTTTCCCCCCGTGATGTAATTTCTCCAAATTTTTAATGCATGTACAATTGCCACTAATTCCAAGTCATGTGTAGCATAATTCCTCTCACGTTATTTTAATTTTCCGGACTCATAGCATACCACATGATCCCTTTGTGTGAGGACTCCACCAAGCCCTTACTTGCATGCATCAATGCACACAACAAAATATTCATCGAGGTTTGCAATATTCAATATTGACACACTTGTCAATATGTCTTTCAACTGCTGAAAGATCTCTTTACACTTAGAAGTCCATTCAAATTTCACTCCCTTGTTTTGCAAAGAAGTGATTGGGATTGCAATCTTAAAGAATCCTTTTATGGTTCTTTGGTAGTAATCGGAAATACCCATGAATGATATGAACTCTGTGACATTTCTTGGCGTTGACCATCCTCTAATGGCCTCTATCTTCTCAGGATCCACTCCCTTCTGCAGAAACTATATTCCCTAAGTAGTTAATCTTCTTTTGATAACATATTCACTTAATTATCTTAGTATACAATTTATACTCTCTTAAAACTTGCAACACCATTCTTAAATGTTTCTCATGTTCCTCCTCTATCTTTGAGTAAATGAGTATGTCATCTAGGAACACAATTACAAACTTTTTCAGGTACTTCCTGAACACTCCATTCATTAGGCACATAAAAACAACTAGGGAATTTGATAGTCCAAACGGTACTACCGTGAATTCATAATGACCATATCTTGTCTTGAATGTTGTCTTGATGATGTATTATTCCTATATCCTCACTTGATGATAACCTAATCTCAACTCAATCTTGGAAAATATTATTGCACCTTTTAGCCGATCAAATAAAAAATCAATCCTTGGAAAAGGATATTTGTTCTTTATGGTGACTTTATTCAGCTGTTTGAAATCAATACACAACCTCAAGGTTCCATCTCTCTTCTTTACAAATAGCACGGGGGCTCCCCAAGGTGACACACTTGAGCGTATATACCCCTTCTTTAACATTTCTTCAAGTTTCATTTGCAACTCCTTCAATTCCGGTGTACCTATTATATATGGTGTCTTGGACACTAGGGTAGCTCATGACATGAAATCAATAGAGAAATCAGTGTCTCTCTTTGGTGGCAGTCCTAGGATTTCTCCAAAAACATCTTCAAAACCCATTAATATCGGATGGTCTTCAATAATTTCCACTTTATCTCTAGTTGTCTCTTCCATATGTGTTGTAAAAGTATGACATCCCTTCCTAAAAGTCTTCTTCAATTACATAGATGGAAATTCTCTAACGACTACAAATCTTGGAATGCCTTGAACCTTTCCTTGCTTCCCTTCTTCATCAAGACACGTGATTGTCTTGTTGTAACAATATAGGAAATCATGGTGTTTCTCCAACCAATCCATGCCAATTAGATAATCATATGAACCCAATTCACATCTACCTTTGTGCTGAGTCCATTCATGTCTATTGGACAATCTTTAACCAACTCATTGATTTTTCTCTTAGCTCCTATATCCAACTGAACTAACGAAGATTTCTTATGCTTACTCCTTTGCAATTGAAATATTTCAACAATGTTAGAGTTTATGTAACTATTTATGGCTCCAGAATCAATTAAAATTGCTATGGGATGGTTATCAATCTTACCTTCCACTTTAATCATGGGGGATTGATATTCTGCTTGCTTGTTGTCCAAGGTTGCATAAAACCTTGGCATGTTTCCTCCCATGTCTTCAACTGTTTCAGCCTCCTGAATGTTGTGGAAATTCCTTATTCTTTCTCCTTTATGAGGGTAGTTCCTATATAAGTGATTTCCCTCACGTCCCCAACATTGTACAATTTGTTTCCTTGGCCTTTTCCCAAATGAATATGCAGTCTTGTGCTCATTTTGAATTGGCTGACCTTGTTGATTTGCTTGGAAGTTGTTCTTGAAAAAGGGTGGCTTAAAACGTTTATGTCTTTGATCCTTTTTACCCTTCATCTTGTCATTCTAAGCTTTTCAAAAAAATGGCCTTCCTATGCTTTTCTCATAAATATGCTTTTCTCTCGTTATGGCTTCCTCCAAAGTTCCAGGGTTATCATATTGTATATTTTCACTTTAGAAGGAGGGTAACCCACTTAGAAACCTTTGGATTTTGAACTTCTCATCCTTTATGAAGTCCACATACTTTATAAATTCAAATAAAATAACCTCTTCTCATATTCATCCATTATCATTCTTCCCAACTTGACTTCAAAGAACTCTTTCATCTTTCTTTCATAACAATTCTTGGACAAATATTTCTGTTGGAAATATCCTTTGAGTTGTCTCAATGAGATCCTTTTCTCATCAAGGTGTTTGGCTTGCTTAAGTTGATCCTACCACATGGTTGCCTTTCCTTGCAAGTGGTAGGTTGCAATTATAGCTTCTACCCTTGAGGGGTAATCATGCAAATAGAAATATTTATTCATTTCCAACAGCCAAACCTCAACCTCTTCTCCTTTCATGTGCTCACCATTTAAATTTGGTGGCTTCCAATTTCACCTTACAAGATGTCTGCCTCATGCCTTCTTCTCTGTCTCCTGATAGGAGACACACTTGGGTTGCTCCCTGTCCCTAAATGTGCATGAGTTCTTCTAGTGTATTTCTTTGGAGAATGATGGTGCTTTCTCATGCTTCTTGACTACCTATCATTCTCATGATCATCTCTTTTGCTATGGTATCTGGATGTGGTCACTTGTCTAGTACTATATTCTTTCTTGGTTCTAGAGTCTTTGTTAACTTACCTATGCAACATATTTAGACTCAAAAGCATATCTTCCTAAGCCTTCATAATCCTTTCATTATCTATCCTATAGCTCTACACTTCTTTGTGCAGGCTTCTCATGGTTACAAGATCTTTCCTACCTCTCCTTCCATTAGACTATGTTTCAACATTTCCCATGCTGACATGCATGCCTTTCACCTCCTCCTCACTTCTATAAGATCCTTAGGCATATTCCATAACTCCAGTACTCATATAAGAACCAAATTTGTTTTCATGTACCTCTAATTCTGCAATAAATGTGCATGTAATAATTATTGTTGGCACATGCATACTATACAATATTTCATTAATTAGAATAAAGGTTATTCTTCACATCAATTTATGAAGAAAACAATGCACCAAGTCAAAATATGATTTCTTAGACACATTCCTCTCTGAAATATCTCTCCAACGACTATACTTATGCCTCAATCTAAGTTCAGAACGAAAAGTTACAACATTCACAAGTTGTAATTTCCACTCACTTACTACAACATAATTTACTTTATTACTTTCTGATAAAATTTTAGCATTGAATTCAAAATTCTGGGTGGATATATTTCTTCTCCTCCTCAATACCTTTCTATCAATTATTCTTTTTCTCAAATATGAGCTCCGAGATGAAAGTTATGGTACAAAGAAGTTTAGACTGTCTTTCCCAATTTATCCATGTATGCTACAAGTGTCTTATTTATCTTCCTGCACAAATTTATATACCCATATTCCAAATCTAGCTCCATAGATGTCTTTTATGGTTCATAAGTTTTCCATAGACTACTTTTGTGCCCCTAACAAACTTTTGAGCAAGGAGTTATACTCTCTTGAAGTAAACTGGTGCCAAAAAATTACCTTAACTATTTCAGCTATAACTTTCTCATACAACCTCTTATTTGCACCCAGAGTAGATCGTTGGATAGCTCTCCTAAGTTCGTTTATTTAAGATGCAAATACAAAGTGTACAAAGTAGATTTTGATTTCCTAAAAACATCATTTAGGGCCTCAAAATTTCCCCGCAAGATGAAGACCTTCAAAATCCAAAAAAAAAATCATAGAAAAAGTGATTGTTTTACTGTTATACAACCTTTTAATCTTCACTGTCGATCTCAAAATTGGGTGAAATCATAGTTGTCGATCTAAAATCTATCGACGATCGACATTTTCCTTTGGGCACATGCAAAATTTTGACAAAACTTTCAACCTGACCATTGACCATCGACCCTTTCCCTTGACAGTCGATTTGCAATACATCACTAAACCATTCGACCCGACCATAGACTATTGGTTGTCAATGATTTTCATTAGTGGTTGAAACACTTTATCAATTCGTCTGACCCAATCATTGACGATCCCTCTGGGACAAATGAAACAATTTACCAAGTCGTTCGACCTAATCATCAACCATCGACCATTTCTTGGTTGATGTGGGAATTAAGATGACGTGGAAACGACTGATGTGACATGACACGTGGATGTTGATGTGGCATGACACATCATCTTGAGGTGTCAACTTGGTTGACATGACATGACACATGGATTTCGACATGGCATGACACATCCTCCTCCGCTTTTCTTCATCGATCATCGACCTCCCTTGGGTGACCCAAACACCTCGCCGAATTGGCCGACCCAACCATCGACCATCGACGATTTCTTTTGGTCGAGTGAAAACCTTGATAAAACAATCGACCCAACCATTGATCCTCAATCATTTTTGTTGGAGAACAAAACACACAAATTTTTTTGACTCGACCATTAGCCATCAAAAACTTCCATTGGTGATTTAAATACTTCTCCAATTTGGCCGACCCAACCATCGACCATCGAAAAATTCTCTTGACCAACTCCATCACTTAGAAAATTTCAATCAAATCCCTGATGAATTTGGACCATCAATCTACCATTCGAAATGATATTGACTGTTGATCTTATTCGACTTCCCAATGACCGAAAATGGATCTATACCATCGATCTATCTCATTTTCCTAACTACCAAAGATGAATCTCATCCATCAATCCACTAGACCTTTCCAAACTCTAAAAACCTAATAAGTTTTTAAATCTATTACAGTGAATATGGGCCATTGATCTCAAAATTAAACACGATCTTGGTCGTCGATTCATTAAACTTCTCCCAACTCTGCAACGACCATTAAAACACGATTTCAACCTTTCAGGCTGAATTTAGCTCTGTAACTCTGCATATCAATGCCATTAAATCTCTCTTTGATGGCTACGAGGCAAATCCGACCTGAATTTGGGGATTTCTCTCTGAGTGTTCATAGTTTTCCCCCAATTTCACATGGATCAAAATATGTAACAACAAATTTTACCCAAATTCACACTGGTTCTTTGCCCATATGGGTCTAGTGTTTGAACCAGAAGCTATGATACCATAATGTAACATTCCCCAACCCATCTAAGGACCATTACATGTAGAAAACACATAAATTAAAAAATTTCCTGCTAACTAATTTCTTGTAGGTTACCAACTACAAATTACAACCCAATTTAACTATTGTTTGTTACCATTAATTAAATGCATCTACAACATTCTAAATTAAACATGAAATGTAGATAATAAACTCAAATACAACAACATATAAATCATTTTTAAACGCAGAGTGGATGCACAACAATTTGACTCATAAATATGACACATACAATATATAAAACATTTATCTTTTAATTCAGTTGTGCAACCAACTGCTTGGGACAAACATTCCACCCAACCATAGACTTTTTATTTCAAATATCAACAAAAAATCACCGTCGAGCTAGGGATAACAATCCACAAAAGAGGGTGGTCTCTCACTTTCCACTCATAGCTCAGAAATCCCACAACCCACTAGTATTCTCCTACAACTATCATGATTTTCCACCAGCTCTCTTCCTCTTTACCTGTCCAACCCAAGGAATGTACCCCTTCACTGGTCTCAGTCCCTTGAGCATCCCATTCGTTTACCAGGGTCTCTTTGTAAAAGGTAACCAAGAATCTCTCTGCTGGGAACTCAAAGGATCTCACTACTAGTAAAACTACTAGGAAAAACATCAACAATCACTTGCTTTTATAGTGCAACTCACAAAGGAGTTCACTCTTTAGGCATACCAATCTATCTCTTTAGTATTTAGCTCCAAAATGATCCAAAGATGCTCCAGCATGCTCTAGAATTCACCCTCCATGGTTGTTCCAACTCCAAGCTCTCTTCTTCTATTATTTGCTTGTTCTTCATGCCAAAAAATTGACCGTCTAAAACTGTTGTAACTACCCATACGATTTTTCTCTCATTATGCTTTCTTACTTGACTTACACTATTCTCCAAGCTGATTGTACACAACCCCCATGCTCCCAATAACTATGGGATGCAACTTATCACACCCACACTCTTACCTGCATTCAATGATTGGCTTTGGAGACATTCAATCATAAAATAGAGTTTAATACATAATGATAATACAATTCAAAAATGTGGGTGGAACTAATAAAAATGGGTAATCCCTCTTGGACCCCTCTCTTAGACATTCTCCTAGACCCTCCCGTCTCTTGTGGATTAATTCAACCCCCATCTATGTCCATGTCCTCTGACAACTAGCATCACATTTTACTATTAAAATTCAGAAATACAATTCACATATTACTGTCAGACTGTTATGTTAAAGATTTTTTTAATTACCTGAAAACACTGAATTGTCAAACCAGGGTAAGTGAACTTAGAGCTGCTACACTATATGTGCTGGTAAGATTCTAATTCCTATCTAAAGGTTATTCTGAGAAGAAAACACAAACTTACTCTTAGAAATTGAACCCTAATGATTATCTTGAAACTAATCATCTCTTGTCTAATTCATCAAATGGAAACAGTTCTGAGTTTAAGTACAGGTATTTCTATTCCTAATCTAACATAATCACCCAAGACTATCTACCATTATATTAAACATCTAATCATCATCATATCTATCTAAACCATAAAAGAGAGATCATTTTAAAAACCTTTTAATCTAAGCATCAGAACAGTTCTAAATCTAACACAGGTGAAACAAATAAATGTCCTATTTTACCCTACAGGTATTGGAAGCTTCCCTTAATACGACTTTAATCTAGCTATCCTAACAGTACAGAGTACATCTAAACTCTAATTCTCTTTAAATCATGATCAAACTGAAAACTAAAAACATAGAAAATCTAGGTTAAGCACTTGGTTCATTCTTCAAATTCTATAGGGATAAATAACACATTCAACATTCATCAATCTAGGAGATAATATCAAACTGAAAATGATCTAACCGGAAAATGGCTAAGCAATAATTTAACAGAGTAATTCCAAGTTCAAAAACTAACTCACATGCAGATTCTAAAACTAAAAATAAACTAACTTTATTGTGGAAAATAGACAGCGAATTGAACCTATTGGCGGGCCCAACCAAGAGGTGCAATCACCCTAAAACGAAACCAGAGCTACTCAGATTATTCCATGCAAAAATTGTTTCATACTTCATGCTCCATAATTCATAAAACAACTCAAATCATTTAACAACAAATAACATAACACATAGCAAGTTGTATTATCAGAAATCATATCACATAGCATATTGTAACCAACGTTTCTTGAGAGCGATCCCAGTTTATATAGATCCTCCCCAAAATAGTTTTAAACATAAGTGCATTAATCTAAACGGATCTTAGATCCGAAAATGACTCATAGTCAGTTAAAACGAACTTCACAGCTTCATGACACGTAGTGTCAAGAAGCGTGGATCATAGAGCATTCTAATAAAACAGTTCTACAATCTTGCCCTGAGTCAGCATATTGAGTTATGACTCAATCAATTATATGAATCAGAATGTCAATCCACTCTAGCCATGTCGTGCAAGTCTTTGGCATCTTCTTTGGCATCTCCACTAAGTGTGAGTCGGTACCTGGTATTGATATGTTTTGTTTCAAAGGAACAATACCTAACTCATGTCACGTTAGTATCAACATTAGTTTAAAATATCAAAATACATTAAAAATAACTTGAATCATAGGAATACCTTGAATAGCCCCATTTAGTTGTAAAAAGATGTCAAATGTGTCATGGTAAGGCCAGAAGGAAATGATACTAGATATGAAAATGGGGGTATATTTGACATGATATAGGCAAAAATATAGTCAAGATTGGAGACTGAGATTCCCCCACGCTGAAGTCTTTGCCTGTCCTCGGACAACAAAAAGTCAAAAACTGAGATTCATCAGAGTGTTGCAGCAGCTGCAACCAACATTTGCAATTTCTCATGTTTCTTCATGCTTCTGATTTCCTTCTTCAGAACTCGATTAATGATGATGTGCTTCATGGCAATCTTTTGCAGTCTCCTATTCTTCTGAAAAAGACCTTTATTTTTTCGTTTTAATCATTCAATCTTTGACGAGAAATGAGCTTTCCTGAGTTTCATAAGTTCATTTTTCTGTTTTGATGTGTCGATCCAGTATTGTATATTCATGTAACTTCTCTTTTAACCTATGATTCTTGCTTTCCAATCTGGCTACCATTTGATTTCACAGTAAGATTCAAATGTTTTACCATGTCCTTGTTGTGTTTGAGGGCTGGACGCATGCATGAAATCATTTGGTCTTTGACCATGGGTGTCGACTGGACTAGGTTCAGGAGTAAACTCGTCATATACTTGAACATGGTTGTCGACTGGACTGGGTTTAGGAGTAAACTCGTCATATACTTGAAAACGGTTGTCGACTGGACTAGGTTCATGAGTAAACTTGTCATATACTTGAACAGGGTTGTCGACTGGACTGAGTTCATGAGTGAACTCCTCATACACCTGAACAGGGGTATCCATTGGCATTTGAATTGGCTTGTCCTGCTCAATTTATTTGGGTGCATTAGCTTGCTGATTGAATTTACGAACTTTTTGAATCAATTGGGAGAGAGTCCATGTCATCTCAGAAGACTCTAGAGCCTCCTCATGATCATCCATACTTTTTAATCTTTCCTATGGCGGGTAACTAGGCACAGAGTTATCCATATCTGACAGTGTGCGTGTGCATTTTCATTTGGGATTTCTCCTAGGTTTTTCAATTAACTCTTCAAGTTGTTCCACATCAATAATATTTGTAGAAGTTGGAGGAGAATTCGAAATTTCAACATTCGCCTCTGTAGGAACAGTGTTTTCCACTCTTTCGTGGTTAGTTTCCACACCATCAGAACCATGGACATCAAACGAATGTTCTGTACCAGGATTATCATCACTAGCCTCAATTGTGCAGTCTGGTGTATTTTTAGGGTCATCACAGATTTTGGTCAGGGTTTTAACACCCTTTTTCTTAGAGTTCGACTTCTTCTGTGGAAGAGCGGACTTAATATTTTTATCTCTAGATTTGTCAAAAGCTAGGGTTCTTACAACAAACATATCCCAAGATTCTTGTTTGTGGGATAACATAGACTTAACCAAAATTTTGACAAGACCAAAATGAAACAAGCTACCTCTAAAATCTTTGGCTTTGTGGACTTGTTCTACCATTTTCTTCAAACTCTTCAATAGAAAATAGGGGATGTTCATCAAATGGTTACCTTTGAAATGTAGCAGGAGTCGAGCATGACATGGAAACACGATTGTGTACCGTCCTTCGCAAGTGAGGTAGCGTTGGAGTATGGATAGCAATTGAGCCCATTTTGGTTCCAACCACGACCTTGATGTGCCCTCTGACCATTGTAATTTCCGATACTATGGTTGCAGGAGCTGCATGTAGTGATTCTTGTCAACGGGCTGGCCCTTCGTACATTTCTGACCAGTGCTGGGTAATTGAATTACTTCGGAAATGATTTTTTCTGTGACTTCAAACTCTAGCTCGCCCACTTTAGCTAGTCCACCATGAAAACACAGAGCGAACTGAAGTGTAACCGAATCATCATACCCATCAAATTTTTTGAAGAACGACTCCCATCCAAATTTCTGAAAAATGTGTTTGGTGGCTTCATACTCAGGAAGAGCCTCCAAATCTGCATAAGTCTCAGGTTCATGACGATTCGCCACCATAATTTCACTCGGTATCACAGGAAAGTTCCACAGGTGAGCAACGAAATTAGATGAGGGCAACATAGGAATAGAGTATGATGTGTGAAATAGTCGTGAGAGGAATTATAGAAGAACGTTTGAAATGTTGTGAGGATCAATAACATGTAATGAAATGATGATGGTTGTACACGCTTGCAAAATATTATTACATATGAATCGTGTCGAATTCAGCCAAGATAATGCAGTGTGTTTCCCATGATAATAAATGTCAAGAAGGATTGGTTTATTAGGTACAGAGTATAGGGATAATGAAATGTTATGGAGTATCGAGGCATTCCTAGTTCAAATTATTAATATGTAATTTAATACATTAAACCAACATGAAACTAAGCGTACCTAAATTAGATTACCTACTCCCTTGTTATGCATTTCTTACTGTAGAGATATTTGAAGTCAAGTCTGAATCTGGAGAGTGATAAAATTGTAATTTGAATTTGTATTTCTGATAACCACTGTAGTTGATGGATTCTATCTGGCACTGATTGGTACTGATGAAATAACCCGAAATCTGTAGAGAAACTTGAACCAATAATAACTTGCTGAGAAAAAGACTTCCTGTTTATGAAAGCAAATTATCTGATGGCTATCCCTGAACCTGTCTTCTGTTCATTCCTGAAAGGAATCAATTAAAATTATGTCTTCAACAACTTCAAAGCTTTAACCCATGGTGCAATTCTTATTTGTGTGAATAAATGTTATGGAGTCGAACACAAAAAGAAATCATTGGATTACCGGCCATTAATGAATGTCATTAACCAATGCGAGATGACCCACCAATGATGTCAATGGGCCTCAAGGTACCTATAGTACATCCTAATAGGTACGAATAAAGGTCTTGG
Organism: Picea engelmannii; assembly: GCA_009831015.1. Lineage (NCBI taxonomy): Eukaryota > Viridiplantae > Streptophyta > Pinopsida > Pinales > Pinaceae > Picea > Picea engelmannii. Next base: position 491,898 of record ML787776.1, read on the forward strand.
TGTCAAGTCACCTGTAGGATCTATCAACCAAGAGACATTGATGTATTCCCATGGTTGTTAGCAAGGAAATCTGCCATTGAGGCATGCAGATTCCAGGGTACTAAGTAATCTCTAATCTCTACTCCAGATAAGATGTTGGTGTCGATGGAGTGAGACTTGTTGGAAGGTGGACCTTAACGTATTCCACATCTTCCAATGCGAGTGCAGATAGAAATCTTGCAGAGAATAATTTTTGGAACAATAATCACTTACTTGTGGATTTTATGAGCCCAAGTTAGTATATGCTCATTGCTTTCTCATGTTTTGAGAGTCTGAGAGAATGCTAAAAGAAAACTCTAGGGGGGTTTCTTTCCCATCATAATTCATCAGGCCTAGTAAAGAATAATCCTATCCCTATTGCGAAAGAGTGATGAAGTTCAATTCTGTACTTGCTTTGAAAAGCCTGTAAAACTGAAAACAATATGTCAACATATCCAAAAAGAAATGTTTTTTTATATATATTTTTTATTATTTGATTTTTTTTAATTTTCTGTTAAAATTTTATTATTTACAAAATCTTGAAACAACAAAAATGATCAAGGATTAGCAGGAGGAGAAGACTCTTCTCCTACTATCTTTATTTTTGGTTGTTTGGCAATTTCCTGTAGAAAATCATCTCTTGACAAGGGTTTGTTATACACTTTTAATCAATGTCCATTTACTACAAAGGAATTTTGAGAGTCATCTATGGTCTTGATTCTGACAGATCCATTATAAAAAACAGTCTCCACTTCATAAGGTCCCAACCACCTTGTCGTAAGTTTTCCTTTGAAAGTTTTGTATTTGGAATAAAAAAGCAATGCCCAATCCCCTGGTCGAAAATGTTTTTTCTTAATGTATTTATCATGCCATTTGCTACGTTGATTTTGTACAAGGATAGTTCTTTGAAGAGCATCTTGCCTAATTTCTCCCAATTCATTTAGTTGCATGACTCTCTATTTTTGTGCCTAATCCAAATTCAACCCCAACTCTGCTGCTAGGTGGAAGGTATGAATCTAAAATTCTATGGGAAGGAGAATTTGCTTGCCAAATACCAATTCATAAGGGGTATGACCAGTGGTATTTCTCCATGTAGTCCAGTATGACCATAAATCCTTTGGAAGCCTATCCACCCAATCTTTGTGATGTAAATGTATTGTCTTGGTCATAATAGCTTCTAGAACTTTATTCATGGATTCCACTTGCCCATTGGCTTGTGGATGGTATGGGGAAGACTTACAGTGTTTTATACCAGATTTATCTATGAGTTCTTTCATCAACTTAGAAGTAAATTGGGCACCTTGATCAGTAACAATCTCTCATGGAACATCGAAGAGGGTAAAGATATCTTCATAAATAAATTCAACCACTGATTTCTCAGTTGCTTGATATAAGGATTTGGCCTCTACCCACTTGGTCACAAAATCTGTACAAACCAAGATGTACTTCTTCTTCCTCGACATTGGGGAAATCGGTCCTACAAAATCAAGTGCCCATTTATCAAATGGTTCAATCACAACCTGCATTTATAAGGGCATCTCGTCTGCTACGGTAGGTCTTCCCATCCTCTGACAATTATCGCAGCTTCTCACATATTTTGTTGCATCCTTAAACAATGTCGGCCAATAGTATCCTAATTGTAAGACTTTATATGATGTTCTCTTATCACAGAAATGTCATCCACATGGCCCATCATGACAGGCCTGAAGGATATTGGGAATCTCGTCTTCCCGAACACATCTCCTAATGATCATATCAGGACTTTTATAGAAAAGATCACTTCCTACCCAAGGATAATAAACACTTTGCTGGACAATTCTTTTCTTTTGTGGTGGTGACAAATGAGCTGGCAGTATTCCTGTAACTAAGTAATTTGTTGTATCTGCAAACCAAGGGGTCTTAACAGCTACTACAAACAGATGTTCATCAGGGAAATTATCATTCACTAGAATGTCAGTACTATCTTGAGGGATACGAGAAAGAAAATCCGCAACTACATTTTCTTTTCCTGGCCGATCAACTATAGTGATGTTAAATTCTTGAAGTAGCAAAATCCATCGTGTGATTCTTCCAGTAGTAACTGGTTTGTTCATCAAAAATCTGATAGCAGAATGGTTCGTATGTACAAAAACCTCATATCCAGTGATGTAATGACGAAATTTGTTAATGGCATGAACTACTGCTAAAAATTCCTTCTCTGTTACAATGTAGTTCAATTCAGGGGGAGTAAGGTTTTTGCTAGTGAAGTAAATTTCATAGTTTTGTTGGTTTTATTTTTTTCCAAGCACTCCACCTAAAGCAGTGTTTGAGGCGTCAATTGAAATATGGAAAGGAAGAGACCAATTTGGTCCTCTTAGAATAGGTGCCATGGACAATTTTGCTTTCAAATTCTCAAAAGCATTATGACAATTGTTATCCCAACAAAATTATGCATCTTTTGCTAACAGTTTAAACATGGGGTTGGCTATCTTTGTAATGTTTTCAATAAATCGACGATAATATCCAACATGTCCCAAAAAACTTCGCACATCTTTTTGGGTTTTCGGAGAGGAAAGTTTAACTATCACTTCAATTTTGGCTGGATCAACTTTAATTCCTTCTGCAGACAAATGATGACCAAACACTATTCCCTCAGTTAATAGCATTTTACATTTTTCATGACTAAGGGATAAATTTGATTCCTGACAACGAATCAAGACTTTCTCAAGATTACTTAAGGCTTCTTCGAAAGTGTTACCATAAACAGTAAAATCGTCCATGTATACTTCCACACAATCATGAATTAAGTCAACAACGATCCCAAGGACTACTCTCTGAAATGTAGCAGGAGCATTTCATAGTCCAAAAGGTAGCACTTTATAAGCATAAGTGCCCCAAGGACACGTAAATGTTGTTTTGTCCTGGTCTTCAGGAGCAATTTGAATATGATTGTATCCACTATATCCATCGAGAAAGGAAAAGTATCTTTTTCCAGCCAAGGTATCCAAAATCTGATCTATAAAGGGCAAGGGAAAGTAGTCCTTCAGGGTTGCCTTGTTCAATTCCCTAAAGTCTACACACATTTTCCATTTCCCTGTCATTTTCTTATGTACCACAACAAGAGGTGAAACCCACTTGCTATAATAAATTGGATAAATGAATCCAACATTTAATAATTTCTGTAACTCTTCTTTCACAGAATCTTTTAGGATTGGATTCATATGCCTTTGTGGCTGTCTTACTGGGGTTATCCCTGATTGGATATATATGTGGTGAATGCAGGTGTCAGGATGCACTCCTCTCATATCAGTGTACTCCCATGCAAATGCCCTTGACTGTTCTTTCAAAAGATTTGTTAATTGTTCCTGTTGGTTGAGACTTAATTCAGAGTTGATGTATAGACATTTGCCTGTGCTAAGTTCTACTGGAATGGTATAAGACCCCGGATGCTCATCAATGGTGAAAACAAGGAAAATAACTCACTTAATTCTTGAAATTCCTCTCTGAAAATTTGATCGTATTGAAAATATGTTTGTGGGAACTTGACATTTTTTGTCACAGAAAGAAATTGGCTTAAAATATCATCCTCTGTAGGTTCTTGTAGTGCGTGAAATTCATCAACAGAGAATAAAGATTCTCCCTCATCATTCTCGTGATAGAGACATTTTAGCCACCATAATTTTTCTGTAACCGGTTGAGCAGGTGGAAAAAGAGTAAGTTTCTGTGAAGAAATGCCATTTGAGATGAACATATCCCCACCACGACATCCTATGAAAGCATTGGTCATAGCCAACCAAGGTCTCCCTAGAATGATTGGGTGGCCTTTCGTGGGGTCCTTTGAATGAATAATCATGAAATCGACAGGATATTCCTATGAAGCTAATGTAACAAGAATGTCATCGAGGACCCCAACAAGTTTTATAGTTGTTATGTCAGCAAGTTCAAGAACTATAGGGGTAGGGCGAAGGAATTGACTTAGTTGCAACAGTTCAACTGTATTGATAGTCTTTATATTAATGGTTGCACATAAATCGACTAAAGTATTACCAACATAAACATTTTTGATAGTAACTGAAACTATTGGGTTCACGGGGTTGGCATACTTCACAATTTTAGGAGCTTCAGAAATACAATTCGATGATTGGCCTACTAGGTGTATCATGGGTGGATCTTTCTGTTTTCAACCTGGTTTCTTAATGCAGATTTCTTTGATGGTTTTGGCATAGATGGGAACATCTCTGATCGCTTGTAACAATGGAATATTAACACAGACATTTCTTAGTTCATTCACGATGTCAAACTCAGATTGAACAATTGGTTTTTCAATGAGAAACCTTTTAGGAAAAGGAGGTGTTTGGGTAACTTGAGTTTGTATGTTACGCTGTGATTCAGATACTTTATTCTTTGGAATGATAACATCTTTCAAAGATGCTCCATTTGATAAATCATCTATAGGTTCTTCTTCATGTTCTTGGATAATTACCTTTGGTGATGTTCTTGTTACAGGCTGAGTTTTATTTAAAGTTTTTCCAAATCACAGCTGTATTTCTTGTATGGAAATGGGGTTTATGGTGTAAGCTGGGTAATTTTGAAAATCAGCACTATGGAGTGGTAGAGGTGGTCTATTGTTAGGATTTGGAATGGGTTGAGCGGGTAATATGGTGGGACGAGGTGGATTCTGAGGCTGCTGAGAAGTTTGTTGAACGGGTGGTAAAGGAGGTAAAGTAAAACCAGGCAATAGCTAATGTATGTTTGGAGGATATTGAGTACATGGATTCTGGGGAATTGATACTGCATGTTGCTATTGGTTATTTCCATAATTATGTTCTCTCCATCCCTAGTACCAAGGTTGAGCAGGGACATTTTACGGAGGCCAATTTGGCCAGTTCCATGGATGTTGTTGTTGTTGTTGAGAGAAGGGTGGATAGTAGCTGAAAGGTTGTGGGGATGGTTCTTGATACATATTTGAGTTCCTAGGTTTCCAAGGCCTCTTAGGTGCAGATGGAGTCCCTGGAGCTTCCCCTCCCTTGAATATAGCTTGCAATCCTGGTAAGGATGGACAATCTTCTGTTTTATGATTTTCAATACATATTGCACATACAGAAACATTGTCCAGAGGACATTCTCGTAAAGGATGCCTTTTTCTGCATTTCAGGCGAAATATGCTTAATACAGGGTTTTCCTCTTCCTACTTTCTCTTAATCTTCAGAGTGTCTAATTGAGATCCAATTGTTCCTAAAATGTCTGTTTTAAAATTTTCCAAAAGGTTTCCCAATTCAATTCTAGTAACTCCACCAGATGTGGGTACTTTGGTGTTTTTGTTGACAGGTCTCTCACACTTTTTGCAGTTTCTTCCCTACTTCTCGAGTAAGTTCTACATAGTTCATTGATTGCTTCAAAGTCTTTTTGATAAATGTCTCTTGAAGCCATTAAATTGAGAGTGTCAATATATTCATATGAAACCCCTTTTAAGAAAAGAGTCTTGATTGCTTCATCTTGGAGATCATTATATTTGGATTTTTGAAGAGTATATGTAAATCTTTCTAAGAAATCTTCAAGGCTCTCTTCATCTTGTTGTTGCATTTTAAAAATATTATTTCAAGAATCCTTGGGTCTACAATAGTCCTGGTACTTCTTTAAAAATTTTGCCTTCATATCTTCCCAAGATCCAATGCTGTACTCTCTTAAACTCATGAACCATCATAATGCAGAATCTTTTAGGGTAGCAGGAAACAACTTCAATTTATGTGCATACTGGAGATAGTTATAACTCCTACACAGGATGTCAAACTCAAAAAGAAAGACATCTAGGTCTTCACTACTTTTCCCATAAAAGGTTGGCAGTGCCGAAGGTGGAATATTTTTCATATTGACATTCTGGACCAAATCCAAAATAGGAAACCCAAAGGTGGTTTTTGGTCTTAGCTCAGTCTCTACTTGTTCTTCTTCTTCATTTTCAACATGAATTTCTCCTCGTTCTCTTCTATCCAATTCTCTCCCTCTTTCTGCCATGTTAAAAGGATTACCAAAAATTGTATATGCAATCTGATCTTTCTTTGGTGAGGGTGTGAAATCCCACCTCTCTGGATTCTTTTTGACAGAATTGTTATCTTCTATTGGTTCTTTTGAGGATCCTATTACCTTTGATTCAATAGTTGTAGTTGTTATTTGTGAAACTATGGTGTCAGGGTTCCTAAGAATAGCTTGCACTTCTTCTGGATTAACTGTGTCAACCAAGTTTGGATCACCAGGAATTTGAATTTGTTGGTATGTGGTGTTTCCTGGTTCTATATTTTTCTCTATGGCTTCCTCAGCCAGAGTTCCAGTCTCAGTTTCTATTGCTTTTTGGGTGGAGGTTTCTTCTTTTTGTTGTTTTGTGTTTCCCCTAAATCTACCTCTATGATCTCTATTTCTCATGAAAACATACTAGATGAAAGAAAAACTAAGATTGAGTTTCAGAGGAACTTGTGATAACAGATATGTCGGCTTTCACCCTTCATTTCACAAATCCTCTTTCATCAACCTGCTAACATACCACACCAAACCAAATACATTTTAAGAAAATAACCGAAACAATTATCCGACTTACCTTCTAAACAACTCCCCAGCAATGGCGTCAAAAATGTCAGGCTGTTATATTAAAGATTTTTTTAATTACCTGAAAACACTGAATTGCCAAACCAGAATAAGTGAACTTAGAGATGCTACACTATATGTGCTGGTAAGATTCTAATTCCTATCTAAAGGTTATTCTGAGAAGAATACACAAACTTACTCTTAGAAATTGAACCCTAATGATTATCTTGAAACTAATAATCTCTTGTCTAATTCATCAAATGGAAACAGTTCTGAGTTTAAGTACATGTATTTCTATTCCTAATCTAATATAATCACCCAAGACTATCTACCATTATCTTAAACATCTAATCATCATCATATCTATCTAAACCATAAAAGAGAGATCATTTTAAAAACCTTTTAATCTAAGCATCAGAACAGTTCTAAATCTAACACAAGTGAAACAAATAAATGTCCTATTTTACCCTACAGGTATTGGAAGCTTCCCTTAATCTGACTTTAAGCTAGCTATCCTAACAGAATAGAGTACATCTAAACTCGAATTATCTTTAAATCATGATCAAACTGAAAACTAAAAACATAGCAAATCTAGGTTAAGCACTTGGTTCATTCTTCAAATTCTATAGGGATAAATAACACATTCAACATTCATCAATCTAGGAGATAATATCAAACTGAAAATGATCTAGCCGGAAAATGGCTAAGAAAAAATTTAACAGAGTAATTCCAAGTTCAAAAACTAACTCACATGCAGATTCTAAAACTAAAAATAAACTAACTTTACTGTGGAAAAGAGACAGCGAATTGAACCTGTTGGCGGGCCCAACCAAGAGGTGCAATCACCCTAAAACGAAACCAGAGCTACTCAGATTATTCCATGCAAAAATTGTTTCATACTTCACGCTCCATAATTCATAAAACAACTCAAATCATTTAACAACAAATAACATAACGCATAGCAAGTTGTATTATGTGAAATCATATCACATAGCATATTGTAACCAACGTTTCTTGAGAGCGATCCCAGTTTATATAGATCCTCCGCAAAATATTTTTAAACATAGGTGCATTAATCTAAATGGATCTTAGATCCGAAAATGACTCATAGTCAGTTAAAACAAACTTCACAGCTTCATGACACACAGTGTCAAGAAGTGTGGATCATAAAGCATTCTAATAAAACAGTTCTACAATCTCGCCCTAAGTCAGCATATTGAGTTATGACTCAATCAATTATATGAATCAGACTGTCAATCCACTCTGGCCATGTTGTGCAAGTCTTTGGCATCTCCACTAAGTGCGAGCTGATACCTGGTACTGATAAGTTTTGTTTCAAAGGAACAATACCTAACTCATGTCATGTTAGTATCAACATTAGTTTAAAATATCAAAATACATTAAAAATAACTTGAATCATAGGAATACCTTGAATAACCCCATTTAGTTGTAAAAGGTTGTTAAATGTGTCATGGTAAGGCCAGAAGGAAATGATACTAGATATAAAAATGGGGGTATATTTGACATGATATAGGGAAAAATATAGTCAAAACTGGAGACTAACAATTACATCGCTTGGTTGTGGCCACACATTATATCTACATTAAGCATTAAAAAAATGAGGATTATAGTGAAGATGTTACATAATATAATTTCTAATCAACACTTTCTAGATCTCCAAACACTCCAAAGTCCTTATAATCCATTTAATGCATTACTCATGGGTGTGAATGTGAGTGTTACAAATACCCATACCACCCCCCATGTCTCCATGTCTCCATATGCAACATATACTCTAGTTAACTTTGCAATTTTTTTTTATGAACTTCAAAATTAGCTCACAAAAAAATTGCACAATTTCTTCAATGTTTATAAACACTATATTTATATAACTTCTCCAAACTTTAGAAGCACTAATATAAGGAATCCAACAAGATGAATAATACATAAAGGTGGTAGCTAACATTTTTCTATAAACATAGGATATGGATCCTAAAATATTAGGTTTGATGATCTATTTTTACATTTTATTCTGGGTCCTTTTAATAAACACGATAAATAAAAGAACCTTAGGGAAATCTTGGAATGTGAAAGGAATGCCCAAGAATTTGAATAGTTGTGCTAGTTAAATTAATCTAGGACTAGTTTGGCTTGCCAACCAATAAAGGATGTGTTTGGAACTCTACTTAAAGCATTGAGTCTTATCCCATTGAATTATGGGCACTGAGATTGAATATAAAGAATGTAGGCATTCATAGTATTAACTAAAAAATTCCAATTCCTTAGGATTGTAAAGAAATATTAATCTACAAAGTGGTTGTTCACAGTTTCCCCATGTTATGTTTAGGAAGTATAATTTCATTAATAAGGTCGTGACCTACCCTATGAGTGATGAGATACCAAAGGACTCAATAACTATTGTGTAGAGATTCGATACAAGATAAGAACCATGTTTGATAGATTTGAATAATCTAACCTCCTTAGATTTTGTTTTTTTGATTGAGAAGCAAGCTAAGGAATATTCAAACAACACCTCAACAACTTGTTAAGTGTACTATATTTGTGCAAAATGGAAACACACAAGAACATAGATTCCAACTTAAGTAAGACTTAGTAATTAATTACTTAGCTAATAAAATATTCTTTTGATATTTGCATTAAACTCAAATAGTAAGGAAAAAAGCTCAAGTACTGAACTAATACAACTAGTGACATGCACATGAACACATATATGTACTCTAGTTGTAAGAAGTCGATAAATATCTTTTTGTAATCCAAAAGAATATGATGCAAATCTCTCACTACAAATTTTGCCTTTACAATGGAAAGTGTGGGTAATATAGCCATATAAGATGTGAGTCAAGGCTACTTGGATCTATAAGTCATCCCCTAAGTACATGTATACCTATCCAAACATATAATTTATTAGAATATCATCCTACATTTGGGTATGTGTAGTGAATTTCAATCAAATAAACTAGTGTGTTTAGCATAATATAATAAAACACATACAAAAATAAAGGGAGTGAGAGGATTTCATCCTAGGAACATTATTCTAGACCAACATAATTATGATAAATTGAGAATAAAATGTAATGGCTTCATCATTTATAGAATGAAGAGACACTCAACGATATCATATCTCTTTATGAAAGTGATCTTGATAATCAATGTGTTGAGGCTTTTGCATCTCTCATATTCCACCCTTTTCATACTTTGATGATTTTGTCCAAGGTGAAGCACCCCTTTGATGAACTCAATCCCTTTTGAGCTTATGATCTTAGGGATAATATACTTAACTTTGATAGAAACTCCACCTAGATTTGTTGGAATTGACTTTCCATGGGAATTTCCCATTTCCATGCATTGGACCTCTAGGTAATATAGGATTTATCTTTATGAGAAAGGTTGGTTCACAAATTGAAAAAAAAAATTAGATTGAATAATTATTGAGTTGAATATTTAAAATTATATATAGAGTGGAGAGTTAGAACCATAAGGTTGTATAAGAATGTTATTGCTAAGTTCAAGAATAATGAAAGTTGGTTAGAGGAAATCAATTGTAATATAGGGGTTAACCAAAATGATCTCTTGTCCCCTTACCTTTTTGAAATTTCTATTGACAAGTTAGAAACATGTTTCATTTGGCACTCACTTATTCATCACTCTTCTTCTTTGCATTAATGATATTGTTCTTTTGGAAATAATCCCTTATGATATTAAAAAGCACTAAAGAATTCTCAAAACATTATGTGTTAGAATTGGTATGCCACTAAAATTAAGTGTTACATTCAAAATTGGCCCTCTAATTTATTTGAGTGGAGCTGAGGAATTATCATTAGTTATGCCATTTAAAAGAACTTTTTATAACCTAATTTACTTTTTACAATAACTTTATTTACCAAAATATTCCTAAAAGTGTCTCTAAACACTATGCAAGTACAATATTTCTCAAGTTAGATATTGAATCATACAATTATAAGGCCATGATATCTCTTTCCAACTAAGGAGAGCTTCCTTTTGTCCTATAAAGGAAAGGTTCTTAGTGAGGTTGAAAAGGAGTTGGAAATATAACACCCTTATTCTTGTGAAATTGGGTTAGGCTTTCTTACATATATATAGTGCTCATATGATCTTTGCTTGTGAAGAGTGTTTCCTTCACTCTTTGTTAGTGATCTTGCCTTGAGTTTACTTTGTGGATATATATATAGTGATACTCCTCCCAAAGTGTATGGACATGATCCTTATCTTGTTGAATATCTCTTATGAGTGTGGCTAAAGAAGGAAGATCCCAAATTGAGTGATGGAGGTAAAACAACTAGATCATGTATATTTTAATTAGTTGATATACCATTTCTATTAATAAGTTATATGTTTATCTTATTTCACCCTATTAGTTCATTGGTATTTCTCTTATGATTTTTTTTTATATCTATGAATTGATTGTGAATTTTTTTATTTGAAAAATAATTAAGGTTAATTGTCTTTGAATTTTATTCACTTGAGATGTATATGTTGTAGAAAGGGTTTGTTTTTCTTTTTTGTGTGCGGATTTGAAGCTAAAGATAAATTTGGATGTAGTGTTAGATTGGATCAACTCCCTTGGATCTACATCAAACTTTGGAAACAATATCTCCCTCTTATTGCATTTCATGTATAAGCAATTAACTTAGGGAAAGTCATACATGTTATTGAATTATGGTCTACAGTGAGTTTCCAACCCTCTTACTAGGGATTCCTAGATCTTAGATCATGCATAAAAAATCTATAAGTAGTGACCCTAGTCGATAGTCCAATATTGAGGAAGCCTAATAATGGTATAATCATGCTTCCAAATGATTCCTAGATATTAGATCATGCATTAAATATCTATAGGTAGTGCCCCCAATCGATATTCCAATACTAGAGAAACCTAATGATGGTATAATAATGCTTCCAAATGACATCCCAAAAAGAGCATTTACACCACTTTGAGGGATGTTACCAAGAGGATTACTTCCACTAATCAACATAACAACATGGACACTCATGTCCCCAATAATAATACTAGGACTAATGGGATTAGAACCTTCAGTACTTGATGAATGAATAGAATGTGCCATCCCAAATTGAGTATGTAATAAACTTGGCAATGAAACAAATGTATTTATGGGTGGGGATATTGGTAATTAGTCAAAGGAGGATCGAAATTGGTTGGGTTAGAACTGTCACCAACCTTTACCTCTGGTAGAACAATATGCTCACCTAAACCTTCAACTAAAAACTCCTCAGTAATAGGTACTTATTCAAATGGATTATTCAAAGTAGTTTTCACTTCATCCTCATAATTACTCGAAAGGTTATTCATACTCAACAATCTATGCCTTATGGAAGGTGGTTCCATGAACTCAGGGGAAATACCCTATTTCCTTTGAAATTGACAAAGTGATTGGTCAACCACTTTGATGAAATAGGAACTTAATGCAACACACAAATTTAACTCAATACAAAAGTCCTCAAGACAACTAAGTGCACCACTAATTATCACCCCACTAAAAATTGTTTTATGCTAGCAACAACTCCTCCCCATTTTTTCTACTATCTTTTTGAATTTCATTCCTCTTCAAGTTCAATTATCATGGGTACCCTCCTTTTTTCATTCAACTTTTCATGGTCCATATTGACTAAGTTTGGGTCATTATGTCTTGAAAGTTTTCCTAAAATCACTAGTTCCAAACTTGCATTATCCCTGAGCTAAACCATCCTTCAAAAGGATTCGCTTCTAAAATCCTCATCTCCTGCCAATACACCCTTTTATCACTAGTAGATATTGTTTTTGGCAGTGAAACACCATATTTCACTGAGAAAATATTTTTCCTCACTGATATATCACTAGAAAAAATATTTTCTTTGTCGATACATTGGTGAAGAAAATATTTTTCTCTGCTGAGGAAAATATATTATGTCTATGTATCCCTAAGGAAAATATTTTTCCTTGCCGATACATTGCCAAGAAAATTAATCTTTTTTCTTAGCGATATGACCCCACATCATTAAAGTCACATGTGCAAGGTGATTTGTCACTGTTAAATGTTTGAATGGCTTGGATTTTTTTGTTTTTTTGTGGCCAACAATTGTTTTTAACCTATAAAACCTTGTTAATCACCCCATTTGACATCGTTTCAATCAAACATATCATTTCTACTTGGAATAGGTTTATATCAATCACTACATCACTTCACTATCCATGAACACACGTGTCGTCGATTTTCCATTCACATATTGAAAGGTATGCAACCTTTACAGGTCATGCCCCCTTTTAATTTCTTCACAAGTAAATAAAAAAGGGTTTTTACCCACAACTAAAATTTGGTCTTCACTTCCTTCACATGTTTATCCTTTCACATTTCACATGACATACCAACAACTTTGTTCCCCTCAATACTATTTCTCTCACTTTCACATTTGAATCTAATGTGAAGGGGTTTTTTAGGTTTTCCTCCCAAAATAGAACTTACGACCATATAATTTGGACCTGGGGATTTTCTTCTTCATCGTTCATAAACCCTTTTCCTCTGTTAAGGGGATACCATCTGAACCCCAAGCATAATAATCTCTTGGAATGTGACCCATTCTCTCTTAAACCTCCAACCTACACCATGGGATACCTCACACACTATAGAAAATTTTTCACATTTAGAGTGTTTACTAGGATTTGAGATTTAATGAGGGAAAAATAATGACCCACTACCTAGTATTGTAAATCCCACTTTGATTTTGGGGTCACCATGGCTTCTCTACCAAGGGTATGTAGATAATAAACTTTCCCCCAAGATGCATATTATCCCACTTCATAATTTGTAGTTGTTTAAATGCTAGCCAAACTATTTTTTTCTATTTTTGACAAGGGTGAATCACAAGAACCATAATGGCCACCTACTAAAGAATAAATGACAAAGGACTCATCATTGAAGTTTCATCAAACAAAGATAAAGAAGAGGAAAGGACCAACACCCTAGGCCCCATTCGCGATGAAACACTCTGTATCATTGAAAAAAAATGTTGTTTCACTAGGCAAATATATACTAAATGTTCACAAATGAAAATTTCCCAAAATTGCTAGAAGGGGATTGAGATCTAGGCACTGTTGATCCTAAAATTTGCTTAGACAAAAATCTCTCTCTCTTACATCTTGTTCCTATACTTAGAAAAAATTGCAATTTTATGGTGGGTTCATGAGTCTAGTTGTAACTTATGCCACCCTCAAAGTGCACCTTTCTACTTCGCTCTGACCAAAATACACCAATACTTAGAGTATTTTTGAATGTTTCACGAGTTCTCGTGTATTGTCTTACAAGTCTAAGTTTTTGTCATCATCAGATCACACCACTATCTTCCACCACATATATTTTATGCCAACACTCAGTTCATTTTGTATTTCTCATGGTTCTATTACATTGTCCAAAACTCCGCCGTCATCAAAATCCACACCATGTTCAATGACCCTCATATTATACTATACTTATAAACTTTTCGATTTTTTCATTGGGGGTTGGTGGGTATGAACCACTTCCCCGAGACCGGTGGGTTAGCTCAAGTGGATGATTGTCATTGTTTGCTCGAATGAAGTTCCGAGGTCGAATCACCGACAAAGAGGTGTATAGGGCCTCACTTGATGTACCCACCGAGTTAGTCCCGTAATCAGGCCAAACGGTTAACCTTGTTTACCATCCATGAAATGTGGTGAAGTAATCGAGGGTTTCCCGTGCTCTTTTCCTAGGAAAAAAATGAAACACTTCCTCGATTCTGTTGATTGTTATCACTACATGTATGACCGACTGACTTATGACACTTAGTCATTTTCTCTAATTTTTCTTTAATCTCTTATAATTCAACACTTAGCCAATTTTTTATTCCACCGTGGGTTCATGGGTCATAAATTTTTGAAATTATCTTCTCATTATGTCTGACCGATACAACCCCATACTTAACCATTTCTTGTTTTTTCACTGCGGGTTGATGAACCTGCGGGTTTGTCTTGATTCTAATATCTCTTCACATCCAACCCGATCCTTCGTCATAATACATGTATTGTCTTGTTACTTTTCCCAAGATATATTTAATGCTAATTCCACGGAAGATAACAACTGATTAAAATATTTAAAGGTCGTTATTAGTGGAATATTTTTCGAGGTAATTCTCAATTAACTTGAATTTAATTCACATAATCCTTCCTTTGAAAGAAGAGTGTAACTCCCTATTTCCCCCAGTCTGTAAAAATAACTATACTGACCAAGAACTGTGGCAAACTCAAGGATGTGAATGTGTGATTTGAATGGACCTTGGTATACAAGGTCGATGAATGTAAATTAACATTTATGAATATATATATGTATTGTAGGACTGTTGGGAGAGGGATGTGTTGAAAAAGAGACCACGATGGCTGAAGAAAGGTGGTGGAAAGCACCTGGAATGGTGGTGTTAACTTCCACCGAAACCAATACCGTATTTGGTCTTCACTGGCCCAGAGAACCAAGAGCGACTCGCTAGCCCCGAAATGAATTACTCGCTAGGTTGGTAGGTGAAGAGGCTCCTCATGAGTTAATGAGGGATGGGGGTGAACCTCCCATCCATGGAGGCCTCAGACCTAACCACCACAGGGAAATTTGTGCCACACGCAACCTCGCCGGAAAAGAAAAGGCAGGGTAAAAGGTGTGAAAGGGGGGGTGGCACGAGGAGAGATCGTAGGAAAAAGATCAGAAGAACTCGGGAACAAAATACAGAGTGAGTGATAGTAGAAAAGAAGGAGAGTAACCTTTGTTCTTGCTGAAGAACAGAGACAGAGAGTCTCAAGCATTGTGGTCTAGCTCAGGGGTGGCTAGTGGTAAATCCATTTGAAGTCGCTGAGCCTACGGTTGGGTGGAAATGAGCACCCCTCTCAGCAGTTGCATCAAACCTGGTGTTTTTATGATAAGTGTTTTATATCTTGTATCTTGAATTGAATACCCTAAAATGTATGCTCATGGTTTGTGAAATTATAAATGTTTCCTGTGTAGAAATGTCTGTATGGTGCTTTGATTAGGAATGGTGGCTGCATTCTTATATTCGAATGACCACATGTGGTTATGTATATATATATATATATATATATATATATATATATATATATATACATATATATTGAATGAATAAGCCTGCTCTCGGGAGATTTGTCCCTTCATTTGTCTTACATGATGCCTTGGATAGATTTCCCCACAAAGGCACCCTTTTGAGATCACTCCCTTACCTTTTAGAAGACCTTCCAGTCTGGTCTTCAAACCTGGTGAAAATTGCCTGAGGACCCGAAGGAGGATGTTATAGTTTAAGTCTTAAAATCCTGCATGAGAGAGAAGGGTCCTTGTAGACTTCAACGTTTCGGCATTTCAGTTTCTGGAATACTCAAGGGCGTATTCCCTTGTACTCGCAAGACGTGAAATCCTGACTTGTGAAATCCTGAAATGTTAGTGTGGGGGGGTAAGTTAAGAGTTTTCGGAGTTTCGACACCCGAGGTATCTAGGTGCGAGTTCTCTTATACTCGTGAGTCCCGAAGCCCCAACCCCTGAAATCCCGATGGGTGAAATCCTGAAAGGACAATACATGGATATGTTATGATATTTCAACATTTCGATTCTTGGAATACTCAAGGGCGTATTCCCTTGTAGTCGCAAGACCCGAAATCCCAACTTGTGAAATCCCGAAATGCTAGCGTATGGGTAAGTTATGAGCTTTCGGAGTTTCGACACCCGGGGTACCTAAGTGTGATCTCTCCTGTACTCGCAAGACCTGAATCCCCGATTAACAAAAACCTAAAGTGACGATGTGTGGATGAGTTAGGACATTTCGGTGTTTCAGCGCCCGGATTGTCCAAGGGCGAGTTCCCTTGTACTCACAAGTCCCAAAATCCCGACTTGCGAAGTCCCGATATGGCATAGTGTGACTTGGATCGATGTTTCGACGTTTCGGTACTTGGAAGACCCAAGGGTAAGTTTTCCTTGTACGCGCCAGCCCCGAAATCCCAAAATAGGCTGAGTAAGATATATAGATATATCTTATGTATATAGGATATGCGGATTTCGAGGTTTCGGCTCCCGGGAAACCCTCGTGCGAGACCTCCTGTATTGTAGGACTATTGGGAGGGGGATGTGCTGAAAAAGAGACCACAATGGCTGAAGAAAGGTGGTGGAAGGCACCTTGAACGGTGGTGTTAACTTTCACCAAAACCAATACCGTATTTGGTCTTCATTGGCTCGGAGAACCAAGAGCGGCTTGCTGGCCCTGAAATGAATTACTCGCTACGTTGGTAGGTGAAGAGGCTCCTCATGAGTTAATGAGGGATGGAGGTGAACCGCCCATCCATGGAGGCCTCAGACCTGACCACCATGGGGAAATTTGTGCCACACGCAACCTCACCGGAAAAGAAAAGGCGG
>ML787776.1:518906-571704 GCA_009831015.1 Picea engelmannii
GAGTTCTCTTGTACTCGCAAGTCCCGAAACCCCGACCCGTGAAATCTCGATAGGTGAAATCCCAAGAGGACAATACACGGATATGCTATGATATTTTGGCATTTCGGTTCCTGGAATACTTAAGGGCGTATTCCCTTGTACTCACAAGACCCAAAATCTCGACTTGTGAAATCCTGAAATGCTAGCGTATGGGTAAGTTATGAGCTTTCAGAGTTTCATCACCTGGGGTACCTAAGTGCAAGTTCTCCTCTACTCGCAAGACCCGAATCCCAGATTCACAAAAACCCAAAGTGACGACGTGTGGATGAGTTAGGACATTTCGGTTTTTCAGCACCTGGATTGTCCAAGGGTGAGTTCCCTTGTACTTGAAAGTCTCGAAATCCTGACTTGCGAAGTCCCGATATGGCATAGTGTGACTTGGATCGACGTTTCAACGTTTCAGTACTTGGAAGACCCAAGGGTAAGTTTCCCTTGTATGTGCCAGCCCTGAAATCCTGAAATAGGTTGAGTAAAATATATAGATATATCTTATATATATAGGATATGCAGATTTCGAAGTTTCGACTCCTGGGAAACCCAGGTGCGAGACCTCCTGTCGTCGCATATCCCGAAATCCCGATGGAGGAAACCCCAAAATAGTGGATTATGTTTAGAGTTTGGTATAGATATCTTATATATATAGAATATGCAGATTTCAGAGTTTTGGCTCCTGGGAAACCTAGGTGTGAGACCTCTTGTCGTCGCACATCCTGAAATCCCGATGGCGGAAATCCCAAAGGGTAAAGTACCAAACTTATTCTAAGTTGTTGTTAATATCGTTAAGTGGTTAGATCCTTTTTGGGTTTTGGCCTTTCGAAAAAAAAGAGAGAAAAGGAAATACATGCATCGCGATTCCCCGAATCGCGAAAGTCAACGAGCACCTCTCCGATAAGGCCTGTGGTCATAGCCATGACCATCTGAGGGACTTTAAAGGGAAAGGAGGGTCTACGCTAAGCTCCTTAGAATCTCGGGGAGTATTGTCCCTCAGGAATAAGGAAAGAAAGCATAAATTTTTCTAGCCCCGTGGTGGGTGTGTTACAAAGAGATTCAAGTTATATTATCGAAAAATAATTTACTTTTAAATTAACGTTTCAACGTGAACTATACAAGAGTCCACCAACGTCATCAAAATGACAATGAAGAGAACAACTCTGCGGGGATACTCTGAACTTATTTGGGTGGGAGGAACATAGATTCCATTGGTCGAGGTCATATTGGTATTATTCATCACTTCCATTTCTAGAGAGGAATGCGAATAAATTTTGGACATCATGCATAGCTCTAGCAGGATGTGTACTATAATTCTTTGATTCTAGAGAAATAGATTTTTGGTATATATATATAACTATGTTAAAAATAAGAGGATAATCCAACTCCAAGGAGAATATTTTGTCTCTCTGTCACCATCAATTTTTAAGAAATGTTAAAACTACTCAAGCCAACAATCACATTCAAAGGAGATGAATCTAGAAGCTTCACGAAGGAAAAAGACAGTGGATTAGAACTCTTGCAGAACTCTTGTAGGAATATCTTGAAGATCCAACAACGATGCCTCAAGACATATCTAATATTTAGGTTAGTTTACTAAAAAAATCCTTATCAAGAGATAGCATGGTTTTTCACTTGAGTGACAGGTCAAGATTCTACAACCATTACTCCTCGATTCACTCTTTATATTTTACTTTTCATAGTTCATGACCAAACAATATTCGACTCGGTGAAGATCATTTATGGAGAAATCTCTTCACAATTATCAACATTTCAAGAAAAATAAGATATTTAATATGTCCTTATATTTTATTTTTTCTATTACTCACTGTCATGGCTTTAAGGGTTTGAGTGTGGCGAGACGAGTTGACTTTAAAATCGACCTAATACCAATGTGGTATCAAGCCTTATGGAAACAAAAAGGATACTTATTATTTTTATGAAGTTTATAATGCATTTGTCTCTTCTTTTAATAAACTTATCTTTGGGCTGAGAACATCTAGACTGTCCTTGGAAGCATCGACCTTCCTGGAAAAAAAAGGGAATATTGAAAATATGGAACACTACAACGTTGTTAGAATCTATTGTTCTCATGAAAGGCCACTTTATCTCCCATACTATGTTCTTGATAAAATGTTTGTTACATAGGTAGCTACACAATATATATTTTGGGTACATTTCTTTCACAATAAAATAAAGAAACAATTCATTCTTTTATCGTGGAAAATTTGGGAAATTCAGTTAAGGGGTATTTCAAAAATTGATGAATTTGTAGTACAGTTAGACCAATACAGTTTAAATTTTGCATAACAAATCAAGGGGTTCTACCATAAACACTTTTTCATGGACCATATGACATATGTTGGTTTCAGTAATTCACTTGCTAATAAAATTTTATTTGGAGAAGAGGAAGGCGACAACCAAGACCCACCAACAATAATTGTCGAAAAGAAAACATAGGATATCGATACAATGATTAGTACTACAAATCAAAATAAACAAAGGGGAAGAGTGGTGAATGAAATAAATACTCATTCTCCTAATGTTTCATAGAAAATTGGCCTACCAAAGAAAATTTTTTAGTCAGTGACACCAGAGCAAAATAAGTCTTCAACTAATAATTCTGATAATGGAGGCGACCAAAATCCTCTGAAGGGAAAATAAGAATGATCTCATAAAATTTAGGTTAAATTAAAAGACAAAGTACCCAACAAGAGGTAGAAGTGATCATACCTGAAGACGAGGTTGTCCTTGAAGACATGGACCTAGATGCTAATATCGAAAATATAGAATTCCCCGATGATGAGCAGAGACTTCAAGAAAGCAGGGAAGGTGCAGTTGAAATTACAACTCAAGAACAAACCTTTTCAGAAGAGGAATCATTTACAATACATAATTCTCTATTTGATATAAGTTCTAAAAAAATAATTTTTGAAAGATCCCATTCAAAGAATAAAAGGATTCAAGGAAAATCAAACTCAAAGTTAGATCTGAACAGTGTACCACCTTCCAGAATTGCTCACATCCACAAGGCTACATGATAAGCATTTGAAGTTTCATTTGATCAAATGGAAAGAGAAAATACCAATCTAAAAGAAAAAATCAAAGAATTGGAAACTACATTGATGCCACATCCAATATTCGCAAGTCCAATCACCATTATGAAGCCATGGAATAATTTGGATGATACAGCAAAGTCTAGTTCAATATTTAAAGAGACATTAAGCTTACTTGTGGCTATCAGACAACATATTAGAAATAACATTCAAAGGAGAATCTCTCTAATTCTTGAGACATGGGAGTTAATGAACAACTTCATTTCTTTGGCATACAAAATGTCAAATTTAAAACAGTACCTGGAAGTTGATTTGCAAAATGATGAAGGATTTTATAAAGAGACAATCATTACTTTTGTGATTAAAGTTTCAAATATGAATGAGCATAAAAGAAAGGAAGAAGACTTACCCTCCCTGACTTGCATTAAACAATTAAAGGCTTGTTGGATAAAAAGAATAAAATGTTTAAAATAAATCTTAGATGACCTTGATACTCTAAGTGTCAAAAGAGGTGAATGCTATTTAAAAATAATTGATTTGGACTTAGTTGGAACCACAAGAGAGGCTGATGATACAAAAATCATTTTAAATTCAGTGTTTATGACTAAGGAGCAGTTTGAGGAAAATTGGAAACATTGAATTCTGCATCGACAGAAAGATTCAATAGCTTAACAAAATACTCAGAATTTGAGGTTGAGAATTAGTTAGTCAATTATGTGAACAAGAACGAGAACATTGAAGACACATTACATCAAGTTTAAATTAACTACCGATACATTGAAGAATCATTGTTTGATATAAGAGTGAGACAATAAGTAACTATCTCTCCCATGAGGGAATATGTTGAAAATTGGTTAAAACAAGCCTTAATCAACATAACTCAAGAAAATCAAGAAGTGATAATTACAACCGGCCCAAAAACCACAACTCAGGAGAATACCAAATGAGCATTGGAAGGAAAAAAATAAGAGAGAGAACACCATCACAATGAGTAATACCGATCACATTCTTTTCAATTCTTTTCTCTTCCCATTCACAAGTCATCCAGTTGTGTCTTATCTTTCCCAAGAAAAACATAACTGATTTCTAATCGCTTTATTTTGTCTTCTTTTCGGGTCCAACCCTATTCCGTTCTTTTTTTTAATGGTCCATGAGAGCCCAATCCCATTCCAAATTTGGACAAATGCATTTATTCTTAAGACTATCAAATACTGTTTTATTTTTTGAAAAAACCCCAGAGAACTACTTCAGGACTAAATTTTAATAATATCTTCTAAACTCTGAGTTTTCAACATTTGATATTTAAAGTCTTCCTATCATATTCTATTCTATTTTTAATGAAAATAATCTTTTAAAGTTCTCTCATATGTGGGCTTTTTTTTATCTTTATTTCCTTGAATGTGATAAAAAATATTGAATTTTGTGATCGATCTGAGAGTTATTTTATCTTTTCTATAAATGTTATTTATTTTCGATATAATATTTCTGCAAATATTATATTTTTATGCGTGAAGATGCTTGGTCCTCTTATCAAGAATTCTTTGATATTTATATTATTTTAATTAATGATATTTTTACTTTTTAATTGAGTGACAAAGATTTGGGGTTTGCTATTTAGTATTCCCCCATTTTCATATTATTGTCCCAAGATATTCAAGATACATCTTTACATAATTTATACAGGAGTACCACCTCTATAAAAACGCAGGGGGATATTTATATCCTTGTGAGGTTATTGTTTGGACCTTAAAGATATATACATCAATAGGAATCTACTAGACAATTAGACGCTCCAAACTCCACAAGATAGAAACACACAATGACTTTTCTGTTGGACACAATGGTACGATATTGTCATTGATGTCAAACAGGGTGTAGAAGAAAATTAATCGAAGCTCAGAAGGGAGAGTACATTTCAGAAATGCTATCGGGATTGAAATCCCCATAGTAAAACTCCAAAAGAATCGAGGAGGAATCTTATTCACTGATATAGTCTTCGGGACAAATAAAGACCATCATATCGAGGGGAAGTTAGAGGTTGGGAATAATTAAATCCCAACCATCATATCGAGATAAATAATCTTGAACCGTAGATCACAGTAAAAGAAAGGAGATGGTCAACTCCGACAAAAAGAAGCTAAGAACAGGTAAGTTTACCCGAAGGCCGAAGCCCTGAAGTCACGTCAACCGTTGATCTAGAGTGAAATATGGGAACTGTCAGATCACAATAGAGGGAAGGATAGTGTCAACTCCAGTGCTGACCACTTCGGTGAAAAGGAGTCTAGAACAAGTAAATTTACTTGAAGGTTGGAGCCCCAAATTTCCAAAGTAAATGAGGGCCATCGGATCTGGACAATGCATGATGATCGTTGGATGAGGATAGGTGGGTCCAATTGTGGTCAACTTCGGTGTTGACCACTTCGGTGAAAAAGGGTTTAAAACATGTAAGTTCACCCGAAGGTCAGAGCTCCAAAGTCACAAAGTAATACACGTGGCACACACATTCAGATCTCACGTCATCATAGTCCACATCAACAAGGACACATGGAACAATCAAATTGTGACAAGTGTCAGGGTCCAGTTGGCACTTTGGGTATATGTGAGTCATGAATCTAGGTGACACATGGCATCCACTCAACCAATGCCACATCAACAGTGACCTCACCAAGGTACATCACTCCGGGAGTATGTACTTCGGGGATATCCAATTTCTCCTACCAACAACTACTCGAAGTGTCGAAGGCTGAAGTTATGAAGTAAACGAGAACTATCCGCTCAACTATAGATTAAGTCATGACCGTTGATTTGTTTAAAACCTTTAGATAATCTAGGATCATCCATACAATGAAATATTAACTATTGATCGCCCGATATAGTATATGCACTTCGATGAAATGCACTCTAGGAGGATTGAATGACTACAAAGGGTGGAAGTCCCAAAGGACAAAGTTCTGAAATAAAAGATAGTCGTCCATCTCAACGTCCAAATTAAAACATGACCACTGATCTTGATAAATGATTAAACACATGTTTTGATTAGTGCCTAGCCACCACCTGTGGTCATATGGAATAGAGGTCCTGAAGTGTTTTTGTGAGAAATTTAAGACACATAGTAAGAATTTTATCTTGGTCTAAAAGGAACGTTGAACCAGATACGACCTGGAATTTTTCTTGATTTATCTTAAGTGATCCAATACATGCAATGCATTAGAGAGCTAATAAAAAAGATTATATTCAATCAATTTAAATTTAGAATGGAATAAAGAGGCATGGAATCGAGTTAAAGGAATCGATCCATACCTGTGATCGATTTATGGATATCCCTCTCATTAAATTGAAATTCTTTCATGACAATGTATGAATAACAATAAAGGAAAGAAAAATGTTATTATTGTTAATTTAAATGGAGAGGTGCAATGGTTCAAACAAAGTGACACAATGCTTCATAGCTCACACCGATAAGAAGACTATATAAACAAGAAAGAATGGCGAAGAAGAAGTGTCTCTCGAGTCCAGATCAGAAGATCAAAGTAGAAGCAGAGTCCAAGAAGAAGAACCAATGATAATTATGCTGTGAGGGTGGAAGGGAGGAGCACAAAATGATTCATGTCCTTTAATAAGTAAAGTGTGAATTAAGGGAGTTGGTGTTTCCTAGGGTTGGTGCCCTAAAGTTAAGGGAGTTGGTGCTTCCTAAGGAAGGTGCCCTAAAGTTAAGGGAGTTGGTTCTTCCTAGGGTTGGTGCCCTAAAGATAAGGGAGTTGGTGCTTCCTAGGGTTCGTTCCCTAAAGACAAGAGATTTGGTGCTTCCTAGGGTTGGTGCCTTGAAGAAGGGGATTTGTGTCTCCTATAGTTGGTGCTCTAAAAGGATTGGTGTCCTTCACTATTCTTTATAAAACCTTGTAATTCCTGTTAATTATATTTATATAATTGATTTTACATATAAGTCCATTGTTCATATATTGTGGTAATTAATAAAATATTAAAGTAATTTCTAATTGTTGAAAAAAAGGGTAATACTGATTCACCCCCCCTCTCAATATTCCAACATTTTCCATGTGATGAAGCCATTTCATGGATTATCAGGCATACCAATGTAGATAACAAGTTGGTAAAAGATTCATAGGGAAAGGAAATTTCTTTCTTCAACCCTTCAATTCTCAGAATGTGCTACAGACTACGAAATCAAGAAATTGAGATTACGAAGGATTGGATAAGAGAATTCCCTTTAGATCCCAAAGATATCATGTCGAATTGGTGAATCCTAGGAAAGAAATTTAAGACCAGTTCATTTGATGATTACCCTACAAAGATGTTGATAACATCCTATTAGTATGTAGTGTCCATGCTATGCAAATTGTATGGAGAATATGATGCCCATAAAATCAGGGTGTCATGGGTTCCCCTGATCCACTTTATCACTACCACTAGACACATATGAAATTGTGAATCTATCCTCTCTATTACCTTGGTGGAGACAATATCATCTGCAAAACACACAACCCTTGAGAAACATCCAAATTTACACATGTCATGTTATGTTTTGGAGGTAATGTGCATGGTGCACACCTATATTGAAATGGGTTGGGAATGGAATCCAAGTGACCCTCCCATTCATGTTTATTTTCAATATTTATGGGAGCAAAAATATCGCATATACTACCATAATATGTGCAAATTTTTTTTTATTCCTCTCTATCAGTTATCATTTTGTCTTCATGTGCCTTGTATGTCAAAGAAAGAAATGGATGCAATGGGGAATATAGGATATTGGTTTGTGATGGAAAATGGGACATATATTAAAATATACAATGCAACCAAATATCCTCATCTTCTCCCTACATTTGTCCCCAATAAACTTGTTTTGTAGGAAGTGGCATACTAGACACCGGTGAACAGAGTAGATGCATCTCTTGTTAGAGATAAGAAATTGACTTGTCCACCCATGGCATTTTGGATAGGTTCATATTGTTTCAAAGACGTTAAGTAAGTGCAAGTAGATATTGACACCCTATCCACATTCCATTTTGGGGAGGAAATATTCCAAAGACATGATCCCTTGAAAGTCGTCAACAAACATTATCATGTTTTCAAGTTGTTACAATTATATTGGCCACCCTAGGGGCACATAGAGGACCTTCTCAAAAAGGAGTACCAAATCATACATACATATGTACCTAACAAGGGTTTCCAAAACCATGGGAAAATACCAACCATGCAATACCATGAGCAAATACTATGGGTTTCCAAAACCATGGGCTCATAAACCACCATCAAGTAAATTCCTATTTACTAGTATGAAGAGCACTTCACTCCTTGATTTTAGGAGAAAATTCCTATTTACTAGTATGAAGAGATCTTCACTCCTTGATTTTAGGAGACAATTCATATTTAATAGGATGAAGAGTGCTTCACTCCTTGATTTTACGAGATAATTCCTATTTCATGACTAAGTAAAGTCTAGTCTTGCATGCCTTCCTTGGAATTATCAACAAGAGTGCATGCCTTCCTTGGAATCATCACCAAGAGTGTGCCTCACATGTGGATATGATTAATTTAATATACTTAAGAATAATTAGTCAATTATGGATTGAATTACTAGTTAACCAAGACTAAGTGGCATGTCACTAGTGCTTTAGTCAATGCATGTCCTAAGCAATCTCTAGAATCTCAAAGATGGTGCATTATCTCATCACATGGAGGAAATATTTGGTGGGTTATTTATGCATGGAGGTTTTCTTAGAGAAGGAGGAATAATTGAGAATAAATTTATGTTGCTAGAATTCCAAGAGAGTGAGGGTGAAGGAAGAACAAAGGAAAGGACCAAGGAAGACTGCAACTTTGGACTCAAGGTAATCAAACCATTGATGTAAGATCCTATATTTTTAAATATATATCAATGTTATTTTCCCCCTTCCATGTTTTTTCCATTCTATTGCATGGTAGCGTCTTTATTCTTTACTTGAGTAAGATAAGGTAGATCTGAATGTATTTAAGTTTCCTTATTGCTTGAAAAAGGTTGATTTGGGTATTGGTTGTTTTTAGTGTGCATGAAGAAGGTATGAGAATTGGAGCTAGATCTCTGGAGCTATGCCAGCCAAGACTACTCAAGGACAACCATTGAAAATAATATACTTTTCTCTCTCCCTTAGCATAACTAACACTTGAATCTCGTAGATCTAGGAAATTTAATATCTTGATCTATTTCTTTCTGTCTCGGATCAAGGGAATATTTGAGGAAGATCTTTGTTAATAGAATTGGTGACTCCATTGGGGATTAATATCATGTTTTTTCCTTATTTTGGACTGCCCTTGCTTCAATTTATCCTCTGAATGTGTTTATGAGTCAGATATTGTCTTCCCCATCACTCTCTTAGAGAGAAAATATTCCATATCTGACTGCTCTGGGCTAGATCTAATTATTTTTCAAAAACTTTGGAGTGTGTCGCTTATCTAATATTAGGATTTTTTTATTATTCTTTGCATGGTATAAAAAAGAAAATGAAAAATTTCATTTTTTGATCATTCATTTTGGAGCGTTTTAGGACCTTTTTTCAAACTTGCATTAGAGTGTTGCTCGTGAATTTTGGGGTCTGAAATTGTCTTTTGGAGTGATTGATAATCCCATTTGGATTTTAAATGATTTTCTTAGTTTTCCTCTTGGTTTTGAAATTTTTGGTTTTTTGTTGTAAGTGTAGAAATTAGAGTGTGCATACTTGCATCACTACTAATATCACGCAACCCCTATCCTTCTTTTTCCTATTTTGACTTGCATGTGTGTGTTTTATTTTTTCTTTCATTAAAAGAGAAAAGAAAAAATGCATTTTATTCTTGCATTTTTAGGGTGTTAGATTTTGAGTGTCTTTTGCATTAGAAAAAAATTCTTTGGAAATCTTGTTTGGCTGATTGGAATGTTTGAGTGATGAAAGAGAGTGTTGTGAGGATTTTTTGCTTATTTTTTATTTTACAAAATTAAAGTGAAAAATACCTCTTCTTTCCCTTAAGCTAGAGTTCATAAAAAAGAAAGTTGCATTTCATATTTTCCTCTTTCTTTTTGATTGAAGAGTCCAAAAAATCACTACAGTTGCATCCATATACCCTTGGAGTAATCAACAAACTTAATAAATAAGCGCTTAATTTAAAATTAATTAGCATTTCTCTTTATAGAAAAAACACTTTAGATATGACTTAGAGCCTTGGAATAGGTTGGAGAGTAAATTCTTCAAGACTGAAAACTGAAACTAGAGTCATTAGGGAGTAAATCTAGTGTTGCAACAAGTGTGTCAAGAGCCTCCTTTAACACAGGAGTTAAGCAGTAGATAACATCAAAGATATTAGAGTGATATCGCCGCTCTAATTTTTGAGGTGTTTGTTAGACGACTTGGACTAATATGTGTACGAGGATCCCAAGAAAGTTCGACCTCCATGCAAGGTAATGCTTTTTGGATTTTGGGATTAGCTACCCTACCCATACATGTGGTTCAATCTTCAATTGTTCACCCAATAAATTTTTTTGCGGTGGTAACGTTAGTGGTCTATGTTAGGAGGCTACACTTGTGACTACAGGTGGGAAATACCCATGGTACCTGAGGCAGACATTGATCACCTTCTTTAGTAACCCTAAAGGGTGTCTGCTTTCATAGGGATACTTGCACCAGAAAGGGTTTTGTTTATTGGGGCTTCACATCTATCTCTCATCCTTCGCTAGTCATGTTTCTGTGGATTTATCACCTCAGAACTATGGTTTTTAGAAGGCTTTTCCTATCCAACCAATTTTCTTTTTGATTTCCTAGATTAGTAGGGGTGTGCTCTTTAGTCCGAGTCTAGTTGACCATAGGTTGATTGGGTATCTTTTGAAAACATATTTATTCATTGTGGCTAATCAACCAATTTGTTGGTATCATAGACAACGTGACCTTTCCTCAAAGGGGGAGGAAAAAACACCCATAAAATGTATATTGGTGTCCACTAGGAATGACATAGAGCCTATAGATCCCACATAGGGCTCTTAGGGGTGTGAAAAAGTATTGATTGAGGTAGTCAAAGAAATTTCTTTACCGAAATTCAACCCTCCTTTGACAGATCTTTTTCACCCTTCACTTTTCAAAGTTGACGAACATTTTTTCTAACCTTTTTCCTTTTTCAGTAATCCTCTCATAATGTCTAGTGTGGGTGACTTATCAAGTCAAGGGTTACCTACAACCTCACTTAATAGCACTATGGGGGGAACTTCGATAGTGTCTTCCCTACCTTCTATTAGTGGTATCAACCCCAACCCACCCATGCCTAGTACATATGACTTCTCAATATGGGGAATTCCAACAACAACCTCGTTTCCTTCCGTAAGCAGATCTAATGTTAACACACCTATTTCATCCTTTGGGATACCCATGTCTAGATTTATGTTCAGTGGGGGGAAATGAATTAGTTCTAATGTTGGAGGGGGTTTTCCATCCTCTTTCAGTATCCCTATAGGTATCCCAACAATGCCAAACATTGGCTTTCCCTTTGGTTGGAACATCCATAGTGGGTTTGGGACTGCTCTAGTTCATGTTGGAAGCAACAAAAGTTTTGGGGGATCTAGTGCCCCTTAGAGAAATGTGTCAAATACCATAATCACTAACCCTTTCCTACATCCTCTCTTCCCAAGGGGGCACACCTCTTGGAGGTAGTTTCGATCTGATAGGTATCCATCCTATGGGGTACATCTTCATTTCTAGAAATATTCCCCCTGGAGGTAGTTGTGGCCTGGGAAGAAAAAATCCTTTTGGGATTACATATTCTCCCAGAAAAAACCCTCAAAGGGCTATGTTTCCCCCATGGGGAAACTATGCTCCAGGCAATAGTAACCCTTTCGAGAACACTTATGTCCCTGAAGGCCAACCTCAAGGAACTATATATGGTCCCAGAAGTAGTCATGCGACTGATAACTTTTCCATCCCTAGGGAAAACCATTCGGGAGGACCACAAGGTCTGTTTGGGGCACAAATGTCTTCCTCATATCAAAACCCATTTTCCAATTCACAACTTCCTTATTTGGCAACTTTATATCTTCTGGAATTATCATGATTGAAAAATGATCCCATTTTCCACCACCCATGGTGGTCGACTATCCCTACCAAACTACCATCAGATATACCCAATTTCATCGGAAATTTGGGAAAATACCCCTCCATGCACAGCATGATGTACCATATTTAGTGATCATCCAACTCATTCATGGAAGATAGCGTTTGATTGCATCTTTTCCAAATAAATCTGACTGGAAGCATGGCTAAATGGTATGTATAACTAAAGGGAGCTTCCTATGAAAATTTTACAATCTTGGCCATGACATTCTTAACACACTTCCAATTACCCATTAGGTATGAGTCTGAGACAAAAATCCTGACCTCTTTGCATCAAGACACCTCCACGCATATTTCTGATAATGTTCATGAGTGGAGACTTTTCAAGGCTACAATTCCCGACCAACTCGTTATGGACTGGTTTACAAGGTCTTTACTTCCTCCCATATCTAAGGATGTTTCCATGGCAAGGGTAGTCACCGAGGAATAAGCTATACTATGTGCCCAACATCTAGACTTGATATTTTCTCAGTATTACACATTATACAATCTTATCTCGCATGCTCCATGACCATCCATGGATCTGCACCGACCAACCCCATGCTCCCATACCAATGGCATGGTGGGATCTATTTCTAACATCTTTGTGGGCCAGTTGGCTAGACATTTGTCTCAGTTTAATATCACATCACACCCATTTTCTCCTGCACCCACCCCCCATATGAATTTGGGTCATGTTCAAACCTTCAAGGTGAATTTAATGAAATCCACATACTCGAAGAATCCTCGATAGCCAGGAGGTAATAACAAAAACAAAAAGAAGAATAAAAATGGAAAACAAACCCAAAATAATGTTGGTGGAGGAACTGAGAAGAAAAAGAAACGATTCCCTGATCTAGGTGGATATCAGTGGCCACCCACCTATTCCAACTAGCTCAAAACAATTTGTTGGCAACTTAATATTTTTAGCAGTTTTTCAGTTCCTAAACTTCAGGGGCCATTTTGAGGGCCTAAATGAAGTTTTTTAGGGATCTATCACCTCAATGATAGCCACCAACTTTGATTAA
Source organism: Picea engelmannii (assembly GCA_009831015.1). Taxonomy (NCBI): domain Eukaryota; kingdom Viridiplantae; phylum Streptophyta; class Pinopsida; order Pinales; family Pinaceae; genus Picea; species Picea engelmannii. Next base: position 532,122 of record ML787776.1, read on the forward strand.
GCCCCCAAAATGAATCTCATCGATGATACCTTTCCAACGAGCTATCATGCATCCCAAACAAAGATCATATGCCAAAGTTACGCTCCCAAGAATTTGGTACACAAAACTACCCGAAACGAGATCCACAAAACTGTTGGCTTTTCATCTTCCGAGGTTAGGGTTTTGGAATTTATTTATGTTAAAATGGCCTTTAGAGCCTCATTTTAATCATCTTCTTGTGAATGTGAGTATTTTTCACATCTCTTCTCAGAGATAAGCTGCCACCATTCTAGCAAGTCTTTCACTTTGTATTTCTACAGTTTTGTACATTTTGATCATTAATAGAAATTGTGTATTACTGTATATCTGTGTCTCTTGTTATATATCCGATATATCTCTATTATATTATTATATCTCTTGCAATATCTCTATATATTTCTTTGTTATATCTCCGCTCTCATTTCATGCCGAAAATAATCCAGATCATTGGTATCAGAGTAGGCTTCTCTTGATCATTTTTCAGTGCATGTCCCCGATGAGGTCCGAGTATAGAAATTTGGGTCTCAAGATTGTCTCTCTTGAGGAAAATCTCTCTCACACACCCAAGACACCCTCCATGGTGAAATAAAATAAAAACGACGAAGAAAAATATTCTATTAATTTGTTGCTTGAGAAAGCTCTCACGCGATAGAGGGACGAAATGATGGAGAATTTTTCCCACATCCTTCAATGCCTGCCGATAACAACATGCACGTATTCATAATGAGGCCACTCTGGAGGAACCTCTCCTTTCAAGGTATAAGTTAATTTTGACATTCCCATATTTGAAGGTCAGATAGATGTGGATGCCCTAGAAAAATGGTTAATTCTACTAGAAAGTTATTTCTCTGTTCACAATTTTTCCTATAGGGAAAGTATCACCTTCACAGTCCTTAAGGCTCTCCCCCATGTCAAACATTGGTGGGAAACTTACTAGGAGTAAAGTTCCACAGAGGAATCTAGAATATATGGGGCCGAGCCCACTTGGGATTTTTTTGTGGATGCGGTCAAGGAACAATATTACCATGTTATAAACTATGACGACCAGTACATGAGATGGAATACACTGCATCAAGAGAGGGGAAAAATAGTTTCATAGTTCACCAATACCTTCCATACATTGTGCACCAAGTTGGGTATCGAATACTTGGAGTGAAATTTGGTTCTGAAATACCGTGGGGCTCTTCACAGATACATCCAAACTAAAATAGATTTTATGGACATCTAATCATTGGGAGCTTCCTATCAATATGTTGTCAAAATTGAGTAGAAATTTAGGGAATAGAAAAAATGGGAGTTCGGTTCTACAAATCCGCAACAACCAAAGTATGATAAAGACGACCCTAACAAACAGCCTCCCAAAAACCAGTCCAAGCCATAGGAAATTAAGGGTCACAAGAAGACAAAGAAGGAAATTGGAAAGTAGTGTGATTTCCACAAAATCCCTTGGCAAAACAATGATGAATGTCGCTCAAAACAATAATTGGTGGTTGAGATCAAAGAAAAGGAGCCGAACCCTGACTAAAAATCTGATTCATAAAATAATGGAAGAAGACAGATCATCAATGTACACCCCACTACTACTATCATGACCACAACAATTCAACCTGAAGAATTAAAAGATCCTGAAGAGGGGAAGTTCCTCTCCATTCACAAATGTGGGTGAAGAGGAGCTCGTTGCATTTCATTATTGATAGCAGAATCCAGAAGAACCTCATATCCGTAGAGGTTGTCAAACAGTTGGGATTGTCGACAACACCACACCCAAAACCATACAACATCGGGTGGCTTCACCAGGTACGAGAACTATGTGTCATCCAAAAGTGTCGATTGTCATACGACATCCAACCCTTCAAGGATGAGGTATTATGTGATGTTTCCCCATTGGATGTATGTGATTTTCTTTTGGGCTAGCCATATATATGGAAGCACCATGCTATTTATGAGTCTCAACCCCATAGTGTCATTGTTACTCTGGGGGGTCATCTCTACAGGATACCAGAGGTAGTTCCAACTACCGTCCCACCTAACCAGTGTCGCAAGGTAGTACCTCATACTACAAAATTCAGCTTCTTCACAGTCTGTTCAAAAGGTTAACAGAAGAACACCACAACCACTGCAGCCTCAATCCAACCACCTTATATCCAACAGAAGCAGGTCGACAAGATTGAAGCAAAGCACAATGATTCCTTCTTCACACAATCATCTCATGTATCCAGAATGGTTAAAAATGTCCAACCCTTCCAGCCACAGTTTCGTGATAACCTTCAATAAGATAAGTAGTGCAACTTCTCTAGCAAGGAGAGAAACTCACCAAGGTTCAAATTCAACAAGCGCTTTCCCCTCTCCCCTGAGAATTCAACACAATGGAGACAATTTATTCCTAAGGAGGGAGGATTGATCTAGGTGGATATCGGTTTCCACCCCCCTATTCCAACTAGCTCAAAACAATTTGTCAGCAACTTACTATTTTTAGCAGTTTTTCAGTTCCTAAACTTTAGGGGCCATTTTGAGGGCCTAAATGAAGTTTTTTCAGGATCGAGAACCTAAAATAAATATAAAGTCTTTGATTAACCCCTTAAAATAAATCTCCTCAAAAATACCTTTCCAACGAGCTATCATGCACCCAAAATGGAGATCGCATGCCAAAGTTACGCCCCCTGGAAGTTGATACACCAAACTACCCAAAACGGGGTCCACAAAACTGTTGGCTTTTGATCTTCTAGGGTTAGGGTTTTGGATTTTCTTTATGTTAAAAAATCCTTTAGAGCCTCATTTTTATCATCTTCTTGCGAATGTGAGTTTCTGTCACATCTATTCTCAGAGACAAGCTACCACCATTCTAGTAAGTCTTTCACTCTGTATTTCTATAGTTTTGTACATTTCACTCATTAATAGAAATTGTGTATTATTGTATATCTATGTCTCTTGTTATATATATGATATATCTCTATTATATTATTGCCTCTCTTGCAATATCTCTGTATATTTCCATGTTATATCTCCGCTCTCATTTCGTGCCGAAAATAATATGGATCATTCCCATGCAATGTTTGTACAGAGGACCTTCCTACTGACCAGTGCCCGAAAATGGATGAAATCCATCGCTATTTATCCCAACAATTGATTTCCCCACTATTTTTTGTCCTGACTAATCCATTCCCACCCAACACCAATAAATGGTTTCTTCTACTCCCACACCCCCGCAATGGGGAACAATAGGTCCCCCTCTACAAGGAGGTCTGTCCTCAAATGTTCACATTTTCATGTGTGAAAAGACAATCAATTTGAAAACCCGAGCTCGTACTTACAAGACTCTTGAGGCTAGTCCTATGACCCATGGTCCAATTTCATCCTCCCATATTGGCGACCCTCTCTAGATATAGAAGCCACCACTTGATGCGATACTTCACCCACAATGAGGTGTTATTTGACAAACAACACATCATCCTAATGCACAGGCTGCGCACAATTACAACATTGTGGAAGAATTGGCCCAGGAACCTTGTGCCATGAGTTCTCTCAAAGTATTGCAAATCTGCTTGGCGTAGCGCAAAGCATTATTATATTCCATAGGTGGGGTTGACCCCTTAGAGTCTAGTCTTATTACGTTTTTATTGGACCATACTCAACATAGGCTCTCCCACTAGATCACTTTTCAAATTCAAGTCACAATGAGTGGGAAGACAATCTATTGAATGGTGATTGACGAAGGAGCCTCCACTTGCATTATGTCCATTTAATTTTGGAAATATATCGACTCTCCAAAGATTGAATCATCTAACACCATTCTTAATGATTTCAATGGACACATGTTCAGGCCTCATGGGATCATTACTGTGTTTCCCATAGGTTTGGGTGGTAAGACATCTTTCGTCGATGTCAAAGTGGTTGGTACTCCTTTAGAGTATAATATTCTATTTGGGAATACTTGGTTTTATGAAATGACGATTGTAGCTTTGTCATTTTTTTGAGTTCGTATCATTCCCCTCCAAGGGAAGATCATGTTCATCGATCAAATTACCTACTGTATGCCCAAACTTAGACCCAATGTGGGCACCACTGTGACCTTTTTAAGTTATTCCAAGAGTGCTTATATGATTGTAGGCGCAGGGATGTTCAAAGACTCATCCTTTCTAGGTACATTTACCCTTCCCCCACCACCTCTCCACTAAAATGTGTCTCCTATCAAGATGATCTCTTATACTACCAATCAATCCATCAAATATGTCAATCCTTTGGTGGTACCAACCCATTAAAAAGTAGAATCTTGCGGAGCTCACATGCTTCTCACAACAATTGATATTTCCTATCTAGAAATCCAATCAAAATCTGCTAACACTAATTGTAAACACCATCCTAATATGGAATATGATCATCCTACTCCGCGCACCTAGGCTATTGACTCTCCAAGTTTACATGAATACATTGATTTCAAGTTTCCTTTAGATGAGGCCATATTGGAGGTCATAACTTCAATCGATAAACCAAAGGAATATGTGACACATCGATCATCTATTCTTCCTTATTCAAAATAGATGAGGGTTAACACAATGATTTGTGATTCAGGACAAGGGGAATTTTCTATGGCATCTAGTGAAATTCCATGTCTCGTCCATTTTGATCCTCAGATATATTTTTCAGACCTTACCATTGAATTCTTTGATCTCAATCAAACTGAAGATCAATGTTTCATACCTCATTTATTCCTTGTCGGGCATCATCAAGGAGATACAATATCTTGTGAAACTACTCACGATGAGTTCCTTTGTATGCAGATATTTGATCCTATGTGGTGTGGCCCTGACATAGTGTGCCACATGGAATCGACAATGGCACATGAGTTCATAAGTGACAATCAGGATCCTTGGCTCAAGCCTAGCATTGGGCTCTACTTTGCATAAGCCATGAAGAGCGTAATGCTTTGTACCATCTTCTTTTTTTTTCTATAAAATAAAAACCCCAAAAATAACATATCCTAAAAACAAAAAAACAATATAAAATCGAAAACTCCAAAATTATTTCTTGCATTTTAACCTCGATTCTAGCATTTCTAAATGTGTTTTACAAGACATGTGGAAATTTTGTTTGGAATTTTTATGGAAACATCCACCAAACTTGAGGTATGTGTTTTCAACTAAGCATATAGATATAGGTTTTTCCTTGCATTGCAATATTGTATTATTAACCATCCATTCTATTATCACAAAGCCTTGGGTTCGATCCTGCCAATTTGCCACACTTACCACCATTTATAGCCACACTTGACCTCTGCCCATCTACATTCACTTACCTCAATTTTTTGACCATTACACCCATGGAGAGATCTACTGCTATGAGTGGACCTCACTTGCCAAGTACCCTGTTACATCCATTATGCCTAGGTTGGTTCCATACGCTTGGACCTTCGATACATGTTGTTCATCCACTGAGTCTCTCTAGACAAACTTACTTTTAACTCTTATTTGTGCTCGCTAAAACATGAAAAAGACACCTCATGAGTAAAATTTTAACTCATTTTCGAACTCATAAAAACTGAAAAAAAAATACACTATTAAACACACTTTTATCTCTCTTTTGTGCTCGTAAAACTATGAAGCAGACACAAACCAAAAACAAAAATTTAAAAAGTGAAGGGGAAATTTACTGTCAATCTGTATTCTCAAAATGGAAGTCGTTAGTCCTATCGCCCTTGAACATAACACTTGTTTGTGTCATTCTCTTACACTTGGGTTATATATTTCCAAGGAGTCATACCATCATCATGTCATATAGTCCTCCGACTGGTTACCTTTCCAATCCCTATGGAGAGTGCTTCAACTACCTCGTGCATTATTGCACTATGTTATAAATGCTCTTAATTTTATGTTGTCAAGTCATTGTTGTGTTGTGTTATACTTTCAAGGGAAGTTAATCTTGAGTCGACCATATACTATCTTTTTGACCATCCAAGTCATCCATCCCCCTATCAGTTATGATTAGTGATTCTATCCATTCAAATAATCTCTCAATGTATGTTTTGTGTCAATTGATGGGGGGTACATTAAGGCCCTGCTTCGAAAAATATCTTCCCATCAACTTCAACATCTCATATAGGAAAAAGATCTAGAAACCAACTAGTACCTTGGAGTTTGTAGTCTTTAGTGGCAATATTCTTCACAATAGACATTGGTTTTACCTCATTGACCCCTAATCAATTGATTCTACACGTGTTCAACATAAAATCATCTATTCACACTTACTATATTGTACTAGGTACCTTGGGGTCCATCTACATCATTGGTGGGTCCCATTGCATCTGTTAATGACATACATCGATGGACGATAATCATAATATTTCTACCATGCTCGACATAATCTCATCTATTCACATATTGTAGAATTGTACCTATTCGCATCTCATCTCATATATTTGCATGTTGGGGTTGTTATGAATACCTTGGGCCTGGGGGAACATCACTCATTCCTACTACCCCTCCCAAGTTGCGATGGAATGTATTGTTGGAGAAATTTCTATTTTCGGCACACTAGTTCAGTGGGAGTTAGCTGACTATTTCTATTTTAGACTTTCTAATCTTAGACCGTCACTATTATTCATGCATTCCTAATTATAGGATGTCATTGCCTATATGAGTGAATATCACTCACTCATTGAAGATATAATAATATACATTGATTCTCATTCTTCTTTTTGTATCTCTCTTCCTTTTCTTGATAAGCTTTGTTTGTGTATGCTTTAGCTAGGTCTCCTGTGCAGATTTCCATGAAACACTGACATGGTATCAGAGTCGAGCTGCTCGGAGCAACCCAGACAATCCAGAGAAGAGTGAAAGAGGATTGAGTAAACCTATTTTCCTCCATCGTTGCAACCTATCCCTATTGAAGAGCGCAATGGTTGGAATCATCACAACTTATTCCTATCGAAGGGTGTGACGATCTAACTCACACTTGAGAGAAAAAAAATTCCTCGAGAATTGTCACAGCCTATACACAGTTTAGGGTGCGACGTCGTTACACTGTACTCTTCACCCAGGGTGCAACGATTCAATTTTTCACAATCATCGCACTTTATCCTTCTCTAGGGTGCCACGATTCAACATCGTCGCACTATATCCTTCTTTAGGGTGTGATGATTCAACTGCCCTCCAGAAAATTGGTTTTTTGCAGAAAAATAGCCATATCTTGAAGTCTGCGATTTGGGTCGGGCTAGAAGTTTGACCAGACACGTATAACATAGGGATTTGCATGCTCACCAAAAATATCCAAAACCCACAACATAGTTTAGGATATATAGTTTTTTTATCATATTTATAGCTGCCATAGAACAGTCTGTCATATCTCAGAATCCACGATCTAGGGTTTCAGGATCTTTTCAGAATCAATAACAGGGATGGGGGTAATGAAACTTCTTCAATCAATTCTAGTGATAATAATCACACCATACACCTATTTTCAATGGAATCCGAAGGACACATTCCAACTAAAAGAAAAGGATTGTATAATTTGATGATGGCAACAGAAACAAGACCTACATCAGTGCTTGAGAAGACCAGATGGGAGAACCATAAGGATGAGGCCACATGACTACTTCTTGAGTTAATATCAATTGATTTATGGTTTCATGTTTCCGCATGCAAGACTCCAAATGATATCTGGATCACCTTGGAAGGACTCTTTGGAAAGCAGGATGAGATGTGAGGTCATATGATTGAGGTAGAGTTGAATACCTTAAACCCTAAAAGTTTTGATGATATACAATATTTCTTTACTAAATTTAAATCTTTGATATTGAGCTTGGGTGAATTTGGTATTGACAAGTCTACACAAGAGAAACAACTTATTCTAACAGTCTTTCCCAAGCTAGGACCATAATATGATGTATATGTCTCCAATTTCCATTCTAGCAGATGTCTTTTTGGATCAATTTGGAAAATTCCTACGATGGCTGAGTTCATTGAGTCTCTCACATAAGAGCAGACAAAAATCATACAGATGGGCCTCATGAAAGATCCCAAATAACATGCACTCACCATGCATGATGGAAAAGGATCATCCAAACAAAATGAGAAGGAGAAACATAACAAGAAGGAGGGATATTCCAAACCCTTTAACGATTCTTCAAATTCCAGGAAGAAGAAGAAGGGAAAATAGTGCACTTACTGCAATAAATCGAATCATAAAGAATCCACATGCATGGAGAAATAGATCGATCTTATAACATAGACACTTCAACATAACAACCTTGGAAACTTTATTCCAGAGGGAGTCAAGAAGCATAAGGAAGAAGATCATGCTCCTAAGAAAGGTAATCATCATGCTCTTGTTGCAATTAATTCCTCATATGATTCATGGATTATAGATTCTGGCACATCCCATCATATGGAAACTAAAGAGGAAGTTTTTACTTCTTTGAGTCCATGCTCAAGACCCCCTATTCTCATGGGGGATGATACTCCAATAGCAGTAGAAGGAGAAGGGAGAGTGGAACTCCATAATGAGAGTTTTGAGAATGTTTTACATGTTCTAAATCTTTCTATGAATCTACTCTCAATTTATCAAATCACTCAGAAAAGTAAAAAGGTTGAATTTACATTAGATTCAGTTTCAGTAATTGACATGCATGACAATTCCATCATTGCAATTGGTGAGGTGGATCACAAGTAAAGGTTGTAAATTCACTAAGTTTTATGATGAAGAATCCTCTTTTCTACTTACACATAAGAAGAGTACTTTGCATGCACCTCCAGTGCAACATTCATATACTCTTGTGCTTCCATCAGTTTCAGACATCATAGATGATTCCATACACTCAGATTATGTACATGGAAATAAGAAGGTAGTACAACCAGATAAGAAGCTAGCATTGAAGCTTCAATGGATGTCCAAGAAGGCACAATTCACACTTCATGAAGTAGGTATCCTTGCAGGGAATCCATTGGATTTGAGGAGGACTCGATCTCAACATGAGGAGCCTTCTCATGTAATTTTAGCTTCAGAACCTGCGATGCCCATGAATTGCTATATGGTTCAATCTATTGATCCCCAGACCTACAATAAGGCTGTGGGAAATCCTTTATGGAAAGTAGTCATGCAAATGGAGTATGAATCACTCCTAAAGAATCAGACTTGGCATCCGGTTCCACTTCCACCAGAAAGGAATTTAGACAGGACCCATATGGCAACTTGTGGACCATATGGGTTCTTTATGGATCATATGGGTCCTTTGGAAACTAAGTAAATTCAGGTATTGCATGCCTTCCTCATAATTATCAACAAGAGTGCATTCGTTCCTTGGAATCATCACCAAGAGTGTGCCTCACATGTGGATAAGAGTAATTTACTCCAATTAAGAATTTCTAGTCAAATATGGATTGAATGAATAGTTAACTAAGACTAAGTGGCATGTAATTAGTGCTTTAGTCAATGCATTCCCTAAGTAATCTCTATAATATCAAATATGGCACATTATCTCATCACATGGAGGAAATATTTGGTGGGTTATTTATGCATGGAGGTTTACTTAGAGAAGGAGGATGAATTGGGAGTAAATTTACACTATTGTAATTCCAAGAGAGTGAGGGTGAAGGAAGCGTGAAGGAAAGGCCCAAGGAAGATTGCAACTTTGGACTCAAGGTAATCAAACCATTGATGTAAGATCCTTTATTTTTTAACATAGATCAATGTTATTTCCCCCCTTCCATGTTTTTTCCATTCTATTGCATGGTAGTATCTTTATTCTTTACTTGAGTAAGATAAGGTAGTTCCGAATGTGTTTGTTTTTCCTTATTGCTTGAAAAAGGTTGAGTCAAGTATTGGTTGTTTTTTGTGTGAAAGAAGTAGGTATATCAATTGGAGATGGATCTCTAGAGCTACGCCAACCATGAATCCTCAAGGAAAACCGTCAAAAACTAGGTACTTCTCTCTCTCCCTCAACATAAATAACACTTGAATCTTGTAGATCTATGAAATTTAATAGAATGATCTATTGGTGTCTATCTCGGATCAAGGGAATATCCAAAGGAGAACCCACCTATCCATAGGAGGTATATCTTCATTAACATAATTACAGATGGAATCATGAATCTGATACCTGGAAGGATGAATAAATTCATAGGAGAGTCTTGAACTATGAGGAGGTAATATTCAAGATGAGGGGCATATCTCAACATGGAAGAAAATTGTAGCAACATGAAGTTGCAAGAGTTGAAGAGGAAAGAAAGAATAAATAAGGAGAAGAAGCTAGAGCATAATCAAAGGAAGAGGAAAGGAAGAAAAAGGAGGTTGAAGAAGAAACAACAAAAAAAATAGTAATAACATAGGAAGAGAATAAAATAAAAGAAGAGGAAGAAAATGAAAAATAAATAATTCTGAAAGAGAAGGAAGACCAACTAAAATGAGAATAGGAATAAAGGAAAAGAAAAGAGAAAAAAGAAAAGAAGGCCCCAAGAAGAGGAACATGACACTGACCTAGTGGACATTGATAATCCAGAAGCCTCTTCCAGCATACCCTTGATCAGAGGCCACTTGCCTCTAGGGGAGTTGGGACTACGAGCATTCACACCCTCCAAAGCCAAGAAAGTGGCAAGTCTTAATTCCTTTATATTTGACAAATATTCGGGCAAGATAATTCAATAGAGCACAAAAAGACTGTCTGTTTCCAGAATTTCCCCACTTTTAGTCACTACATAGACAATTGTAGTTGAAGATATAAAATAGAATCCCCTAGCTATCACTTCAGAAGGTGTATCATTGATGCAAGCCTGTAAACAAAATCTCAAGAACACGGTCCAAGAGCTCAAAGAATACAAAGATAATATCAAGAACTTAGAAGAAAAATTGAAATTCTATTAAGGTGATAGGGCCAAAATCACTAAATTTAGGATATGCATCAATGAAGTTAAGAAGGAATTCCAAGACTATGCTAATTAGCTATATATCGACATGTAGGAATTACAAAACATAGCTACCTAGATAACCTCACTATTGGACACAACTAAAATGAAAAATATGGAATTCACTGGGATAAGAATGGCCATGGATGAAATGAAGAAATGGGTAAAGGAGAATCTCAACTCTCCTACAAGCCTCCCAAGGACAACTGGAAGATAAACCAATTAAATAATGCAACTCTCACAAATTTCCAAAGAATCAGTGAGATATTGGAAAGGGATTTAAAAAATTCCCTCAATGCCTACACAAGGTTGCACATAGAAGCCACCAGACTTGCAACAAGGTATAACTTGCCCAAAATTTTCAATCTAGGCAATCCAAGGGTAGATTACCAAAATCTATGTGAGTTGGAGGATGCCATATGTTCTAGAGAGGTTGCTACATGGATCCCTCAAAGAGTGAATGACACCATAATGAGGGAACACTTGGTAGCAGCTTTAAAGGATAAGAATTTAATAACTCTTTATGTCTCATGCTAAAAATGGATATGAATACTTTGTCCCAAATTTCAGAAGTCTACGAAGTCACTCTTGAAAGCACACTATTCACTAGGGTGATATTGATATCCACTTATCAAAAAGTGTGGGCAGCTTACATTAGGGACAAAGATGAGGGGAAATCATAAGATTTATTCTAAATTGTAAAGAGTTTTAACTGTCATTGGGGAATTCAATAAATCCCATGAAACAATCACATACTTAGCTATATATGACAAATATAACCCACTTTGAATGGGTTCTTACATTTTACAATTTTTTGGAACTATTTCTGAAATCTAAATAGAAAGAATCCCTCAGAACCATTTTGGATGAGAAGGAAGTTTGATGCTTATGAAGATTTTCCTATGAACTATTTCTAGCTTGTTCATGATCATTGTGGATGGTGTAAGGTTACACTACTCATTTCTTAGACTAATCCTATGTGAATGTTGTAGCTTTGTAATGTATTTATTTTCCAATATCATAGATCTAAGACGATGAATATATAATTTATGAATGGGTCATTTCTATAGACGGTTATTTTCATGTATTTATTTATATATTACTAACACTTTTCCCCCTTTGGCCACTAACTGTTGAATATTGCATATAGGAATTAATGATTTTTATTGTCTGTTCATTCTTTAGATATTTCTCTCCTAGATAGAATAGGTTAGAGTAGACTTAATTTCTACTTTTAGTTTAGTTCATGTTTTCATCCTTTATATTTATTCATACCAAAACCACTTATACACACTCATCTCAGTAATGGTAGCCGAGCCAAAATATGGATGGGACTCCTATCCCAAATGCTATGAAATCTAATTGGAATTCCATACTGAGGAGTACCCCCTATTTGTTTGAAGGGAATTTTTCCCATGTCAATATATTTTTTGTGTTAGAAGGAGGGCGTAATGTTGTATAGTTAGCAAGAACCCTCAGACTTCATGTGGGACAACTTCTAATAGCACCAATCGTGAACGATATCTCCATATATTTCCTACTGAGGGTGATAACCACGAGTTGGAAGTCCTTTGGGAAGACACTTCCCCTTCTCTCAAGAGTCCTATTTTCAGAATCCCATAACCTCATATTGGAAATCTGTACGTTATTTCCAAAACTAAAGTCAAACAAGTTTGACATATCATCCATTCCTTAGAAAAACAAATTGGTTAATTTCCTATAACACCTCTGCTACCTAGAAAACAAGCTACTCCCAGACCTGTAATCTAGTTAGAGGTCCTTATCGACTTTGTTGAAGACCTAGTTGATTTTTCCTTGCATGAAATTCCCCAACCCTTATATCAGATACCTCCAACCCCTCTAGGTTCACCTCGTTCTTCCTTTGATTCCGAATATGAATATGACGAGAACACTAGAGAAAATTATAATATGGTTAGTAACCAAAACTATATTCCCGCATGGATGTATTAAGGGGATTTTAATTTTCTAGGACCCCTACATGATTTACGTAAATGCCCAGAAATATTTTGACCCATATTTGATCCTGACAAGTCATGGACCCTGGAAGATCATATTAATAATTTTTACCTCGTTATTAGGCTCATGAATGTTTAATATGAAGATGTAGTTTGTATATTTTTTTCCTATACCTTTGAGGGAAAATAATCTATGTGGTATTATAACTTGCATGCTAGATCCATTAGGAGTTGGGATGCTTTTGAGATAGATTTCCTAAACAAGCTTGGGGAATAGAAAACACTTGCAACCATGCTTAGAGAATTAATATCCATTAAAATTTAAAAGAGAGAAAAAAATATTTTAACTAGTGATTCATGACAACCTCGATAAAATTCTTGTTGACACTCATCCCGATGAAGCATTGGCTATAGAATACTACACTTATGCTTTACACCCTTCTATTTCCATGTTTGTTAAGAGGGTTGGCAAGTTAAATTTATTAGAAAATTATGAGGAAGCTAAAGATGTAGAAAAGGAAATTTTGTCTCTTGGCGGTAACCTTGGGGTAGAGGATAACAAAAAAATGGGCATGAAACCCTTGTTGTTGATCAAGCTCACAAAGAAGGATCCAACTGATTTGGAAAGTGTGCTTAAGTTAGTCAATAAATTATCCAATAAAATTGTTGATTTGAAAAAGAATTTTCGTGAAGGGTCCTCACATCATAAGCCTTTTCGACCTTTTCACAAGAAAACAAATAACCAACCCAAACCACCCAAATCTTAAAATCTAAATATAAACCTCGATGAGTTTGGGATGGATAATTTGTTCTCTTATAATCAAATGAATCATTCTGAGAAAACATGTCCTCAATGGAGAAATTCCATGATACTAGTTATTAATCAATTGTTGGAACATCAATCCCTCCCTGATAACCAACCTCAGGAAATAGAGGCTAAATAACCAACCGAAGAGGGAGTAAATGCTAAATAATATTTCCTATTGGTCACTAGATTTTGACAGTGAGACAATTGGGGAAGTATCATTAGGAGATTCACAATTCATGCACACTACTCCAACAAGATACAATAAGAGAAGTAAAGGACATATGTTTAACAACACTCTCCTTTCCAAATCAATTTCTTCTCTTAGGAAAGTCACACCCCTTGTTGTAGCTTAGAAATATAACAACACACCTCAACCCAAAACTGCATCAAGAACTTCTCAACCAATGGAAATTTAGTTGCATAACCGATGGAATATAATGTCATAGATGATATGAAAAATACCAAGGGAATTTTTTCTCTATATGACATATACACTCTTCCTTAACAAAGACATTTAATCATGAATGTGTTTAGATCCCTTTCCTCTCAACTAAACACAACATTAACCTTGGACACCAACTCCAAGATTGTTGAAGCTAAAATAAAGAACAAAGTTGCGTTAGATTCCACCATTAATGCAACCAACATAGTGACACATTCTAGATATAAGAATCCACCTTTCCTCTTAACCTTTGAAATATTCATTTTTAATGTGCACAATTGTTTGGTAGATTCAGGTGCCTCTTCTAATGTCACACCTTATTATGTCTGCCAAAAGATTAATACTGTACCTACAAAGTGCACTACTCGAGTCATTCAATTGGATAGATCCGTTGTCAAGGTTATCGGTGAACTAAAAGATTTTTTGATTAGATTATCTTTAGATCCTAGAGTCTACTAGATAATTGACATTATGGTTGTGGACATCCCAAAAGCTTATGTTTTTTTATCGAGTAGAGATGCTAATTTTTTTTTGGTGATTATGAAATAATTGTGATATAGGTAAATAATTATATACATTGTCTATCCCCCCATATCATAGGATACTATCAAAAGGTATAGATATTAATAAACTCATTTTATGCATTCAATAGAACTTTCATTCCTTGTTCTCAAAATGGTATTGTTGATATGTTAGCCAGTGCAACATCTAGATTCACTCTATTGAATAATTGACACACATACACACTTCCCACACCCTCAGGTCGGAAGGTCGGCGTGCTCACAGGATATTCTTCTTTTCCAATGGCCCGAAGAACTCTAAACGGTCCTTCTATTTCCCTGTCGGGAAATCTGCACCCACAACAATCCTCGTGGGATCCCCTCTTTGCACTCGGGGGATCGGACTTCGCAACTTTGCGAGTCTAGTTGTCGAGCGTTGGTTTCACGAATCCCCGAAACTCGATTGAAGTCAATGCTAACCCTTCACTTTCCTTTTCCTTATCGGGATTTCTCTATCGCAATTTCGATGATCGTGATGTCGAACGACTTGCTTCACTGACTCCCAAATACCAATATGCCGAAACTCCGACACACGCGCGAGTTTGAATTTTCAACAGCACTTCACCTCATTGGCATTTCAGACTTTCGAATTCCGAAATGCATGGAATTCTTGTCCACGGGATTCCCGATCCTCCGAACTTCGATATCCCGATGTGACGTCAGCTAGGCCCACAACGAAACTTTTCACCCTTCCATGATTTCTGGTGTCCGGATCTCCGAAATGGATGATCATGTGACACGCATCCTCCCACAACTGGACGACTTAGATCAAACCTTGCCTTTTCGGGATTTCTGATGTCGAACGACCAAACTCACGTCCTTGGGATCTCCGATATCCCAAATGTCGATATCCCGATTAGTTGCTCTCATCGGGACTTCACCTCGGCTACTCCTGATGGTTTAAACACCGTGTAACTCTTGACAGATCTGACAGCTGTCGGGTTCTTCGTTCTAGATCTGATGGCTCAGATCATTTCTCCTGTGCACTCTCTGGACATGAAAATCAACAGTCCAGATCTTTCTCTCCTGTCGATCTGGCGGTCGCTATGCTCCCTCCTAAGCTTGCGCACTTCTTCCTTCTCTGGCTTGGAAGGATTTCCAAGTTTTTCAAAGGCCTCAACCCTTGCTCTGTTTCTCCCTCTACGAACTCTTCAGATTTGAGTTCGTCGCACGTATGAAAATGCTACTCCTCTTGAGCTTTGCTCCTTTCGGATCCTTGAAGGATTCTGCAACTCCTGTGCCTCTGCAGAGTATTCACATGCACACAAAGGTGTTATCCGTCCTGAGCTTTCCTATAGCTTCGACCTCCAAGGAAACTCAGTTCTTCTTCCTTTTCTCCCTCAAATGGAGAATAGTTGGATGCCCTCCTGGCTATCCTCTGCCTCAAGCAACTTCTTTCTGAGCCTTCAGGGTGTTCAGTAACCCTGCGAAGATCCCTCAGTGGATTCTTCCTCCTAAATACATAACTCAAAGAGTTATCTTCTTCCTGTGCCTATCTGCACAATGTCTTAATGCCCACTTGGAAGAGTGTCAAGAATCCTCAGTGATTCTGACTTCCTAAGAACTCACAGCAGAGTTCATCTTCTATGCACTCCTTGCACTGGCTCGATGCCCACCTGACAGAGCTTCACATAACTCCTCAGAGCTTCTATCTGCAACTGTGTTCTTCCTCCCACAGCCTTGCCTCCAAGATGTTCAACAACCTTGAGGTCTTTCTCCTGAGTTGTTGATTCCATCTTCTATGCCACAACATGTCTTTGTCTGAACCCACATAGTTCAGAAGTGCAACCTCTGTGCATGGTTATCAGAACCCGCAGTGTTCTGTCACACCCTCCTGGTATGAAGCCTCAAAGACCTCTCAAGCCTGAAACCCAACCAACTCTTGCAAATGCACAACTACTTCTACAACATATATCTACAACATAAAAGAACACTCACAGACATTCATTTAACACATAGTCATGCAGGAAAAACTGCTATTTGTATTAAATATGGAAAATGCATGTGTTTACATGGTGTTCCTGAGCACGGCCTGTAACAAGGTCTCGACTCTTCTCTCTTCTTCTCTCTACTCACAGATTCTCACTCTATCTCCTATCCCAGCTCTCCCTCTAAGAGATACAATTGATCTTTTTACATGAGGAGGCTCTTCAATCTCTTCCCCCCAAATCTACCTACCCTATTCAATTACATTGAATGGGATTTCTAGTCCACTATCCGGATCTAGATCTCAGCCTTATAAACATTAAAGGCCTTCCTTACCTATAGCCTACACAAAGGCACGACTTCACAACTCAACAGCTTAAACATTTAATTACATTCAATTCTAAATCAAAATGAGGACTGTGCCTCTCTTCATCAAGCGATTTGAGTTCACTGACGTGGCTGGTTGGCTGGCATGGAGAGATTCTCCTGCATCATACTTCTCAGCTGCAAAATTCATGAGCTCCTGCTCATGATATTCCCATCTCAATTGTGGAAATCCTCCTGGATCCCAAATCATCCTTTGGAGTTGTTCATCCACTCCATCTTCCTGTTGCTGCTGCTTCTGTTTCTTCTGCGCTGTTGCTTCCTTCCCTCTGCTCAGCCTCTCCTTGCTGGTAGTTTCTACTGACCGGATCATGAGCTCTCTAATCTCCTTGATTAGTTCATCCAATTGCTCCAATGGCTGGCCTTGTTCATGCAGTCTCCTCAACTGCAAAAATCTTCGGCACATGGGAAGATCACTGTGATCTCCCATGCTTTCTTCATCAGCTTCCAACTTCACCTGTTGGATGTGCACGCCCTGTACTTTCACCCTTATCTCTGGGGCTTCAAATTTCTCATACAGATCAGCCAAACTAATGATGTTTGTTTCTTCTTCTGCATACTACCATGTTGTCGTCTTTTCAGTCTCCTGGTTGAAAATATTGAGCCATTCCTCAGAATGCTCATCATCCTCTTCTACTTCTTCTACTGTTAGCTTCAGGGCTACAACTTGTTCAGCTTCCTGGATGAATGCATTGAGACACTTCTCAGAATTCTCATCTTCTTCTTCTGCTTGGGTAGCTTCAGATATCTGCTCTAATTCTTCTTCGACAGTCTCAGCTAGCTGTCCTTTTGTTCCTGCTGCATCTGCAACCCAGATTTCTGCCTCTTCCTGGGCAAGTGGTAGGAATATCTCAATCCCCCCAATCATTATAAGGCTCCTCAGATCGGCCTCTCGAATGGTGAAATTTTTTAACTTGTCATCATCTTCATTCACATGTCTTAGTAACCCACATGAATCTTCCTTCACTGTCAGCTACACCTACTGATCTAAATCCACCTCTGAGTTTATGAGACTCTCAGATAGTCTCATCTGCTCATCCCTACCCATCTGGCAATATGGGATGTTTCCACTACCCTCCTGGCAGTCTTCGAGATCCCGTAGTGACCTCATATCATTGCCCAGCTAGAAATGTGAAATTCCTTAGCTGTCCTCCTGACAGTCTCTGAGATCCCGTAGCGACCTCATCTCGTTGCCCACCTAGCAAACTGGAATTTCCTCCCTGCTCTCTTGGCAGTTCTTGAGATCTTCAACTGATCCCATTTCACTGAGATCTCTCCCAATCTTCGGTTCACATATCTGAACCATTTCCTTAGGTCCGTCAAGGTTTTCAATATGCCTCAACCATCCTTTTAATAGTCTATGCTGTCTTCTAGCCATCAACTCCTTGACTGGCCATTTTGCCTTTGACTTCCTCATGGGCCATTCATATACCCATCTTGGCTTAATATTCTGCTGCATCCGCAGTTCAAGCTCTTCCATTCTTGCCCTGATGTCGGCAAGTTCTTTTCCCCTTTTGGCTGCGCTCATCAGCTCTGGGTTTTTCCTCCCAGCATACCTATGGACTTCAGTAGCCATGTTGTTGTCTCTGTCTACTCTCCTAGCAAACTTGTTGCTTTCACTCTGTATCCCGAGTGTTTCCAGCTTCATCCTACAGTCCTACTGACTGTCTTTTTGATTGTTTCCTACCTACAAACAACCATCACAGAGTCTCCAACACTCTTTCTTTCTTCCTTTGACTTCTCCCTCTACTTGAAATATACAAACAAAGTTCTAGCTCTGATACCACTAATGATGTGTATCAGAGTGCTCCTTATCTCTTATGCCTCCCTCGCCTGAAATATACAGACAAGAATCAGGCTCTTATACCACTTGACGCACACGCACTCTTCCCACACCCTCAGGTCAGAAGGTCAACGTGCTCATAGGATCTTCTTCTTTCCCAATGGCCCAAAGAACTCTAAACAGTCCTTCTATTTCCCTGTCGGGAAATTTGCACCCACAACAATCCTTGTGGGATCCCCTCTTTGCACTCGGGGGATCGGACTTCGCAACTTTGCAAGTCTAGTGATTGAGCGTTGGTTTCACGAATCCTCGAAACCTGATTCAAGTCAACGCTAACCCTTCACTTTCCTTTTTCTTATCTGGATTTCTCTAACGTGATTTCAGCGATCGCGATGTCGAACGACTTGCTTCATCGACTCCCAAATCCCGATATGTCGAAACTCCGACACACGCGCGAGTTTGAATTTTCAACGACACTTCACCTCATCGACATTTTGGACTTTCGAATGCCGAAATGCATGGACTTCTTGTCCATGGGATTCTCGATCCTCCAAACCCCGATATCCCGATGTGACGTCAGCTAGGCCCATAATGGAACTTTTCACCCTTCCACGATTTCTGGTGTCCGGATCTCTGAAATGGATGGTCACGTGACACGCGTCCTCCCACAACCGGACGGCTCAGAACAAACCTCACCTTTTCAGGATTTCTGATGTCGAACGACCAAACTCACGTCCTTGGGATCTCTGATATCCTGAATGTCGATATCCCGATTAGCTGCTCTCGTCGGGACTTCACCTCAGCTACTCCCCATGGTTTAAACACCGTGTAACTCTCAACAGATATGACAGCTATCAGGTTCTTCATTCTAGATCTGACGACTCAAATAATTTCTCCTGTGCACTCTCTGGATGTGAAAATCAACGGTCCATATCTTTCTCTCCTGTCGATCTGGCGGCTGCTGTGCTCCCTCCTGAGCTTGCGCACTTCTTCCTTATCTGGCTTGGAAGGATTTCCAAGATTTTCAAAGGCCTCAACCCTTGCTCTGTTTCTCCCTCTACGAACTCTTCATCTTTGAGTTCGCCATGCATATGAAAATGCTACTCCTCTTGAGCTTTTCTCCTTTCGGATCCTTGAAGGATTCTGCAACTCTTATGCCTCTGCAGAGTATTCACATGCACACAAAGGTGCTATCCGTCCTGAGCTTTCCTGTAGCTTCGACCTCCAAGGAAACTCAGTTCTTCTTCCTTTTCTCCCTCAAATGGAGAATAGTTAGATTCCCTCCTGGCTATCCTCTGCCTCAAGCAACTTCTTGCTGAGACTTCAGGGTGTTCAGTAACCCTACGAAGATCCCTCAGTGGATTCTTCCTCCTAAATATAGAACTCAAAGAGTTCTCTTCTTCCTGTGCCTGTCTGCACAATGTCTTAATGCCCACCTGGCAGAGTGTCAAGAATCCTCAGTGATTCTGACTTCCTAAGAACTCATAGCAGAGTTCTTCTTCTATGCACTCCTTGCACTGGCTCGATGCCCACCTGGCAAAGCTTCACAGAACTCCTCAGAGCTTCTATCTGCAAATGTGTTCTTCCTCCCATAGCCTTGCCTCCAAGATGTTCAGCAACCTTGAGGTCTTTCTCCTGAGTTGTTGATTCTAGCTTCTGTGCCACAACAAGTCTTTGTCTGAACCCACAGAGTTCAGAAGTGCAACCTTTGTGCATGGTTATCAGAACCCGCAGTGTTCTGTCACACCCTCTTGGTATGAAGCCTCAAAGACCTCTCAAGCCTGAAACCCAACCAACTCCTGCAAATGCACAACTACATCTACAACATATATCTACAGCATAAAAGAACACTCACAGACATTCATTTAACACATAGTCATGCAGGAAAAACTGATATTTGTATTAAATATGGCAAACGCCTGTGTTTACATGGTGTTCCTGAGCACGGCCTGTAACAAGATCTCGACTCTTCTCTCTTCTGCTCTCTACTCACAGATTCTCACTCTATCTCCTATCCCAACTCTCCCTCTAAGAGATACAATTGATCTTTTTACATGAGGAGGCTTTTCGAGCTCTTCCCCCCAAATCTACCTACCCTATTCAATTACATTGAATGGGTTTTCTAGTCCACTATCCGGATCTAGATCTCAGCCTTATAAACATTAAAGGCCTTCCTTACCTATAGCCTGCACAAAGGCATGACTTCACAACTCAACAGCTTAAACATTTAATTACATTCAATTCTAAATCAAAATGAGGATTGTGCCTCTCTTCATCACGCGATTCGAGTTCGCTGACATGGCTGGCTGGCTGGCATGGAGAGATGCTCCTGCATCAATAATGGATTTATGGTTGAATTTTTTTTTAGGCCATCTATACCAGACATCATTAAAAACTGGAGAGTGTTAAATGATGATTCAAAGATATTGGATTTTCTCACCGATGCCAGTACTTTCGAATATGCTATCATTGGTGATGAGAAACATGAATAGGATATTCAATAGTGTAGAAATGAAACAAATTATGCCTGGGGTAACTTTGTCCCAAATAACGTGCTAACTATGGAAAATATGTTTGACTTACAATAAACATACATAACAACAATCAATACCAAAACATACAACTCCACTACAATACACACATTGGTCAATTTGAGAACCCCTGAAAATCCCAAATTCATTAATATGGGAACATGTTGCATATAGACAAAAAGAAATACACCTTCACTCAACTCTTCAAAATGTATAAGGATTTTTTTTCATGGACATATGAATATTTGAAAATGTATGATGCACAGATCATCCAACACATCATACCTATCAAGGAAGGTGTAAATCCTTTTCAATAGAAATTGAGAAAGGTGCACCGTACATTAGAACCACTCATTCAAAAGGTATTGAAGAAGCTATTGGATTCTTGAATCATATTCAAGGTACACCATTCAATGTGGGTGGCCAATATGGTTCCTATCAGAAAGAATCCTGATGAGATCAGAGTTTGTGTGGATTTATTTGACAAAGATAACTACCTTGTTCCTCCCACATAACACTTTCTACAACTCGTCTATGGATCATAGATGTTATATTTATTAGACAAGTTCTTAGGCTATAGTTAGGTTCCCGTACCCGAATCAAAGAAATTGAAAACCACTTTCCACACAAAGTGGGGAACTTTTTCTTTCCATCGGATTCCTTTTGGTTTGATAAATGTGGGAGAAAATTTCCAGCGTGCCATGGACATATCCTTCAAATGTTTAGTTAGTGAAAGAATAGTTTTTTAATCTCAATGATGTGACATTCTATTATAAGAAATTACCAGACCACCCATAACACTTGAAACTGATTTTTGAAAGATGTAGAAAATACGGTATATCTCAGAATCCTAAGAATAACATATTTGTTGTTTCAGAAGGAAAATTATTGGGGCATGCAATCTCAAAATATGGGGTTTTTGTGGATCTCGAAAGAATGAAATCCATCATGTAGATTACTTTTCCCAATAGAGAAATGACCATGCAATCATTCTTTGGGAAAATAAACTTTGTAATAATATTTGTATCAGACTTCGCATAAATAGTCAAACCCTTCCAACAAATAATACAGAAGGATGTTCAATTCAAATGGAAATATTTTGAGAAGAAACCATTTGACAAAGTCAAAGCTTCCATAAAAGTATCCCCAATTCTACAAAGCCCATATTTTTCCAAAGACTTTTTGTTGTACACATTTTCTTTATATCATTCTCTTGTAATAGTGCTCACCCAAAAACATGATCGAGGGAATTAACATCCTATTTCATTAATGAGCACTAGCACAATGCTTTAGCAAATGCTCTTTGGGAATATAGAGTGACACCTAAATCCTCCATAGGGACACTGCCTTATTTCCTTGTTTATGAGAAACAATCCATCCTCCCCCCAATTTTTTCTTACCCTCCCTTCAGTTGTCTCAGAAATCACGAGGGATAAATTGGCCAATTATTGAAAGGATAGTTGACAGTCTATTTAAGCTAGAAGAGGAAAAAGGAAAAGCAAAGAAAAAAAATGTTTCTCATTAACAAACTATCAAAAGATGGTTCGATAAGAATTCTACTGGAGAAAAGGATTTCCATGTGGGAGTTTTGGTTCTAAAATGGGATAAGTTGCACAAACACAAAGGAAAGCATTGCAAATACCAACAACTATGGCTTGGTCTTTATTTGTTCAAGGAAAAACTAGGCCTAGGCACATATAGACTGCAAAATCTTGAGGGATAAGTAGACCTCTTTCCTTTCAATGGCTAAGTACTAGAAAAATACTTCAGTTAGTTATCCTTATATAGTTGACTTGCACATAAATAATGGTTTTTCTATTTTTCATTTCCACTTTTCAAGCTTCGCTTAGCCTTCTCATTTAATTTCTTCTTTCACTTTTATTTATTTATTTATTTATTTTTATTTATTTATTTATTTTATTTTTTTTTAATTTGAGACATTCCTTTTGATATGCTTAGTTTGAACCCCTTAAAGAAAATCGTTTCCTCCAAATTTACCTAAAAAAATTTCCTTCACAAATGAATCATTGTTGCTAACATCCTATTGTTAGACATGATGATCCTAAAGTACTTAGTCTATGATTATATTTGAATAACATTGCACTTATTCTTTTATAGAATGAATATAGTTAGATTAGATAATAAGTCTATAAATTAGTTGTTTCTTATAATCAATAACTAGAAGATTATTTATATTCTTCATTTATTATACATGGACACTTGTCACCTTCACATGATTATTTGATAATATGTCCATATCAAATTTAGTGTAGGAATATAGAGAGATGTGATTATTTAAGCTCTCTTCTTCTCATGCGAGAGTAATGCTTAGTTTGTAAGCTTTTGCATAAACTATGCAATTTTTCTTTTCCTTCATTAATAAAACCTGTGTGTCTGAGGACAATCCTGCCATCATAGTGGTGTTAGAGCATTATGATGCAATTGGTGACAAGGAGATTTCAACATTGAAGAATTTGGAAAACTCTGTAGTTTTGGACAACAATTGTTTGGTATGTCCATTGTAAATAAAATTGAATTTGTTTTTCAAAATTATTTAAATCTATAGATCTATTCTTGGACTCAAGTTTTATATTTAATTTAGATTGGTATCTCTATAAATTGGCAGATTTATCTTTTCCCTCCTCTTCTTATGTGACACCCTTCGTAAGTAATGGAAAATTGGTAATTGTCTATAGCCACTTCACATCCTTCCAACTCAATGATATGTCAATTTCACCTGCAACATATGATTCTAGTTCAGAATCCTCTATCTTATCTATTTTCCTGAGATCCAATCCCTCAAAAGTATTTAAGGTAAGATATGAGGGAAATTCAAATCGATTTATAATGCTAGCCTCCCTATGCCCAAGTTGAGGTGTATTTGTAGTTTGTGCAATTTCCTTAAAACCAACCCTCTTTTATCTTCTAACAAGTTATGCAACAACATGCCTATTCTTGTAAACACAAAGTTTAAAATAGTGAATTCCTAGTCACTCATATAGATTTGAAAGAATTAATACAAATTGGGAGAAGAATTTCATCGATTTGAAGGGAAATTCAACTCGAAACCTAAAGGGGATCCTATCTAGTGAAACAAATGTGAATATAGTAGATAAGAAGAAAGATCAATGCGATTTCACTATGGTTCATAATGTCATCAATGTATTTCCAGTGAATAATCATAACCCCATCACCAGATAGTGCCACACAAACTATTGAGAACTAATGTTGTGGGTGTCAGAATCATCATAAGCCTCCAATATGAAATGGAAACTCCACATGGATGTTGGAAACTGTCAAACGTTAGAAGTGTCACAAAAGCCAAGATCACAAGCTTAATGAATGCCATGACTGCAAGAACATAATCTACCATGCATTGATGCAACAACATGTGGTGTCATTTCCTTTTTAGGTTTGAAACTTTTCAAATCCTCTCTAGCAATTGTCCTTCGTCCTCTATTGTTTCTCATCACTATATTTATTTTCACCAACTCTGTTCACTGCAACATTTCAAAAGACAAAAAAAAAAAAAAAAAATACCTTATCATAGAAGGATGCTTCGATCTGTCTACTCAAGTTTCTACCAAAAGGGAAATTAATTTGGGAAGAATCCATATCAACAATCTTCTTCAACAACTATATTGCAATTAACAATACAACCGACAAAGATTTTTCAATCAAATCCATTCAATAGATCCGGTGAAGATCACTATCGACTTCCCATAATTCAGAGGTATCTACATTAATTTTTGGCATAGCTCATATTTCATATATATTAACATTTTTTAAAATATGGTATAAAAAAGGTATTTTAATTTTTTTTAATATATATATATATATATATTAACAGAAAATAATTTATTTTGATGTACTATGTAATTTTAAGTGTTTTTACTGGGGGGTGCAGAATTAGAAGTAGAGTGAGATTGTATTTTTTTATTTCTTCAAGTGTTCATGAAGAAATAAAGGGATTCAAGATCAAATTTTGAAATTTTTACAAACATAGTGTAATGAATTTTTTTAAGAGTTGATTATAGCCAAGTACAAAACTCAATCACTCTCTTTTCGAGTGAATATAAGACAATCAAGGCCAAGATCCTATATCCCTTCTTTGGATGCAACATGCAATGTCTTTATGGTCTTTATTTTTGCATGGTGCATGATTTGTTGAGTTCAATTTCTGGTGCATAAAATACTTTTCAAAAAAAACACTCATAAATATGTTAAATCTTGTAAATTTTTTCTTCGCATTTGATAAATTAGAGGGATCCAAGAATTATAAATTTTGCATACGGCATATGAAAAGCACACTAATAACAATGAAATGTCGAAAGATATCTATAGTGAAGACAAAAATGCCACTAAACCCACCAAAGTCGGTCCACTAGATAAGTGTGAACTAAAAGATAAAAATGATTTGGCATTGTTAAAATCCTTCGTAAATGAAGAAATGTATATTCATATTGAAAATGAGATAGATGCATGGTATGCATGGAATATTTTAAAATATTTTTTGATACTCAACCTGAAATAAAGAGAGTTGATCTCAATTGAAGTTGCTTCAACAAAATTTTGCTAAAGGTGGTGATGTACTTGAATATATTTCCATATTAAAAAACATCAAGCTAGAAATAAGCAAGGTAGGATTTACTAAAGTTGATGATAGTTTGATGGAAACTATCGTAATTGTAGGATTGCCACCTTATCATAAGCACTTTTTAGAGACTTTACATTTGATTAGTAAATTGGTGAATACTTCAATTGATTAGTTGAGTGAATTGTTAGATTAAAATGATAAGTCTTTTGGGAAGAAAAAAAAATAGTGAAGATGTTTTATATAGAGGATCAAGTTTGAGTGAAATGTCAACTAAAATTTCAAAAGGAAGGAGAGCTCTAGTCAATAATAAAGGACGGGGAGATCAAAATTAGACTTCTTATAGAGGACATGGCCGTGGGTGCAGTCAAGGAATAGGAAGAAATAATTTTCAATAAGGATCAAACAATTTTAGAAGAAGTCGGTCAAAGAGACTTCCAAATCACAATTATCAATTTGGAAGAGGCAAAGACATGAGTCACATTATTTGTAGATGATGTAACTGAGTTGGTCATTGTTGATCTAAAATATTGTCTTATGATATTTAAGATAACATCATGAGGATAATTCCCCTTGCATTTTTAAAGATGTGGTACTCCTCTATTTGTAAAACAATATGAAAGAACATAAAAGATGCCCGAGAGAGGACCAAGCTTATTCTTGACATAAATATTCACATGCAAAGAGTACCTGAGAAAGGACCAGGTATCTCACAAAAAGTAATTATTCACACTATAATACAATATTATGGAACAAAAGAGTATACAATATCATAGGACGACATTTCCATCATAGCATTCATCAAAGTAAGACACATTATTCATCACAGGGAAGGAAAATAAGGATTGCATATGGAAGAGAACTTTAAATGATCATTCCATTAAAATGAAAAAAACATTTTGATAGACAAACATTTGAAATCTCGTGCTTAGAAATTAAAGTTTGAGAAATCATTAATGTTATGTCTCGAATAGTTCTCTGAGAACCTCAAAAAATGATAGATGTATTTGTAAAAATAAATGGTAATGTCTGAGAGTTCAATAAAAGTAAATTGTGTTTGTCCTTCAAATAGGATTTGGATTGGGATCTCACGAACCACGGAACAAAAGAGGGACCTGGAAGAAAAAAATAAAGAAGTTAGGGGCCAACCTTTGGTTTTCACGGAATTTGGGAAAAGAAAATGAAAAATGACTATTGACCGAGGAATAAAAAGCAGTGAAAGTAGAAACAAGGTGACTACTCGACTTACTATGATGAAAGTTATGAACCCTTACTTGCTTGTTGTGGTGTATTTTGTAGTCTGTTGTTGTGTTGGAGGTGGCATAACTTAATTAACAATTTCTTGTTGATCTATTTCAGTTATTTTAATCAAGGCCTTCATTAACCATTGTTCAATGTACCCCCTCATTGGAGCAACCATTATGTCATGTTTGGTCTTGGTTTCAAATAAATAGTTTTCTAGTTATCTTAAATCAAGGCTTAATTGATGGAGTGTTTCCTCAATGTGTCCATTCTTGTTTACATATCGGAATAACCATCTTTCTTTTTCTTCTTCAGAGAACTCAATTGAATCACTAAATTCACTAGCCCATGAAACTTTTAAGGATTTCAATTGTTCTTGTAGTTTCTCCCTTGATAAAAGTATTGTATCCATTATTAAATGTGGGCCCTATAATTCCTTAGTCAAACAAAAAAGTTTTAAGAATATATCACCTCTTTTAATGTTAATGACATCACACTCAGACAACAATTCCCTTAAGAATTTAATTCTCTTTAGCCATCAAGCATTGATTTGTTTCATGAGATTATTAGAGGGAAGCTTTTGATCACTTCTATATTTCTCACTTAAACTTGAAACTTTCGCCACAAACATACACTCTGCTTCCTTGTAGAATCCTTCATCATTTTCCAAATCTTTTTGGAGATACTCTTTGAAGTGCAAAACCCTTGTTGAGAAAGTAGTCGAGCTTTGTGCTAATTCCCATATCTCAAGGATTAAGGATATTCTTTTTGTAATACTATATATTTTCGTACAACCACTAGTAATCTTGATGAACCTTTTAAATTAGAACTGGTTCCTGGTACATCTTCAAGATTGTACATTGGTTCTATTGTAGTGATGGGATCGACAAATAAAGGTTTTGGAATCAAATATTTTTCTAGTTCCTTTATTATTTCTTTTAAGACAAAATTTTCTTTTCCTATATCAGAAATAGACCCCTTCAATACTTCTCTAGTTGCATCATGAAATTCTATGATTTTTGAGGGTGGAACCCCATGAAAAACGATCTCTAATTTCCACTTCTTTGAAACATTTTAATTTTTCAATTAACAATTTTTTGGAATTTTTATGGTAGATTGTGTGGTGCAAAGTGACAAAATCTACTTCAAATATATCTGTCTCTTGAGAAGCTTGTTCTTCAGAAATAACCTTGGTTTCAGTCATCCTTTTTTCTGCCTAGTTGGGCTCTTCTATCACATCGTCAACTTCCATATCTTTGGGACTCCCTTAAATTTCAGATAATTCTTGTCCCTCTTTTTGAATTTCTCTCTTTCTTTTTGTGGAAGTATGGAAAATGTGAAGTTTTTCAAGTGTCTTCTTATTAGTGTCCTTGTCTCCACCATCATATTAGTTTCAAATGGATGACCTTCATTTTTTCTGACCACTACTTCGAGGTTTGGTCTTTGTTGAGGTACTCTTCTGTGATACATTGGGTGAATTTTGGTTTTTATTTGTTTTATCTCTACTCCTTTTCTTGTAACACTCATTTGTGTTATCCAATTCTTTGATATCATTTAGGGTGTCTCCAATAAATTCTTTAGGAAGATTCTGGTTATCTCCCCCTCCTTCTTCAAATTTCATAGACTTACTGAAATATGAAGCATACCTAATGAAAGACATGTGTGTAGAAAAAGATCATTTGGATCAAAACCTTGAATGGTTCGGGATTCCTTCAAACTAAGTTGGTAAAATTGAATTGTATATTCATATAAATGAAATATATGCTTGACAAGCATCTCTCCAATCCTCCATGGTAGTGGGATACATTGTTTTTCCTTTTCTCATTGAAGAAATGTGCCCAGTGTTTGTACTATCTACACACTTCAATGACGAAAAATCGGCCAGAAACATAAAATAGTAATAAAAAGGGTTTCCCCTAGAATCCATATAGTCTCAGAAAACTAAACTCTTCCAAAGCTTCAAAAATTCCTTTCTCATATAGAAAGGATGCAAATTCCAGCGATAGCCTTGACATGGCAGGACCATGAATCATATTCTTAAAAGTAGACATGAAACCATTGTTTTCTTCATAAAAATTATATTGGGCCTTGTGCCTCCATAACACTGGGCACTAGAAAGAAAATGGTTCTTTCTTGAAGTCAACATTTCTCACTCTGGGGAAATATTCAAATATATGATAATAAACCAAAAAAGAAGAAGCTAAATATGAATTCATATAGAATTTCTTAGTCTTTCTCAGGCTCCCCAACTAAAACGAAATCTCATTCGAGATGATGTGAACCTAGTCAATCATGGCATTTTCATGAATATAACGATGGAGAATATTATACAATATATATTTGGGCACAAAGACCCTGGACTCTTATCCAATTATTATGGCGAATAGTCAGGCAAATTCCTTATACGGGTACTTTAAATAGAATACCTCTTCCTAAATAGAACCAATGTTGCGTCTCGGGCTTGTGAGGAAAATTTTGAGAAGCTATGTTCCTCTACCATGTACTTTAAGAAATTCATCCACCTCAAAATTATTGAATATCAAAGTGGGGTCAGGAAGTCACAACATCCTCCTAAACACTGAAGTGGCCAGAGAAATCAATGATTTTCCTTGTATCTGAATGATTCTTCTCTTTGTATCAAACTTGTCAGCACACCAGAGGACCAATTCTTTAAACTTATCTACTCCTGGTATGCACTTGACCAATGCAATACCTAAGATACAGACTTTGTCCAATTCCTTTTCTTTAGGTGGGAGAGACAAGTACCATTTATATTCATGTTACCATTGAAACTGGTGGTCTTCACGTCTGAGGGTGTTGACAATGTCACCACAATATAATTCCTTCATTTTACTTGACATGTATTTACAAAGATTTCCCTTTTTGTGAATAGGTGGCGCTCCTGTCAATATAATATTTTACAACAAGGTGTTTAATTAATTATTTATTTTATACCATGTATTGCCATGATTATCAACTATTGTAGCTCTTAGTTCAAGGTTGCTAATTTGTACAATTGATTTTGGATTTATGGAAAATCTTTTAGGAAAATCATGCCACTTAATAATGGTATTAGATTCACACAAGTGGCATATGATGTGGTAGTGGGAAGTAAATGTCATCAAGAATGGTGATATTATATCAAGGAGTATGAAAAATGGTTAAGTATTGAGGCATGAACTGAGGAATGGAAAGTGTATTATGATGAATGTGGAAATGCGGGATCCGGGATTGCAGGGTATGGGGAATGAATGGAAAGATACAAGGGACTCCCACATCTGCATTGATGAAATATGCTCAGTACAAAAAGGGTTGATTTTGTGAGTTGCAGAAATAGGTAAGTTATTCTTGAGAATGTGAAAATGTGAGATGTGGGTCTGTGGGTCCAGGGAAAGGGTAAATGGAATCAAATCAATGGAACACATCTACATTCGGGAAATTGGTTAAGTATGAAAAAGGTAAAAGGTGTGTTATGGATGATGTAGAAATACAAAAGATATTTTTGAGTGTTGTGGGTTTGCAGGTTGCAGGACTCAGGTATTTGGGGGGTGAGGGATAGCTTGGTCTCCCGCAACGAGATTTCTGCAACAAAGAAAAATGGTCAAGTGTTGGGATTATTGGGTGGGGAAAATAGCTAAGTATTTTCATGTAGGTTTGCAGACCTACAGACTTGGTGGTATCCTGCTTTGCAATGCACATTTTTAAAGAAAAATAGTAAGTATATAATATTCAAGAGACAAGAAAATAAAGGAAGAAGACCAAAAATGGAACTTTATACACTAACATGGATCAACGAATGTAGATCAACAATCATTATGCAAAATATTTTAGAAATCCAAATGATAAGCCACCTAAGTTCAAGCCAAATTCAATGTCAGTGCGATATGCTAATGCGAACGGTCAACATGATGATCAAAGTGATTATGAGTATATATTCACCACTTGTCAAAAATCAAAGTCAAGAGATTTAATGGCTTCCAAATACTATTTTTAGAGTGAGTTTGAAGATGTCTGATTATTGGATATAGGTGCCACCCAACACATGACTTTCATAAGAGATTTGTTTTGGTCCTTTCATGAATGTAAATTGAATTCAATTTTTTTGGTTGATGATATAATGCATACACCTTGAGGAAAAGTTTTTATGAAAGTTTTTCTCTCTGGAATTGGAGAAAAAATGATTTCAAATGTTTTGCATGTACAAAAATTTAAAAAGAGTTTTTTGTCCTTAGTAATGATTTGACAACTAGGGCATCAAATTGTTATGGAATATGGGTTGGTCAAAATCAAATCAAAAAAGAAAAATTTCAAAACAATTATTATAGGATATGAAGATGGTAAGCTTCTCAGGATGAAAGGGAAATTCATTCCTCAGAAGCCAGATTTTGTATGAGAAATTGATTCAAAAAATTCATTGATAGGGTTATGATATGTTTGTAATGGACATCTAAATTTTGATAGTCTTTCACAACTACAAAATAGGGAATGGTTTAAGGACTACACACCTTTAAGAAGGAAAATGCAATATGTGAAAATTTCATTTATGGAAAATAAAATCGATAAGCGTTCCCTAATGGATCATCATGAGAAAAAAATGTTTGAAACTCATCCACAATGGCATTTGTGGACCTCTAGAGACTTCTCTTGAAGGATGCAAATACTTTTTAGTTTTCATTGATGATTTTAATGAAATGACTTGGGTGTATTTATTGAAGGAAAAGTTAGAGGAATTTGAAAAGTACAAAGTTTTTCGTCGTATGGTTGAAAAAGAAACCAAGGAAAAGATTGGTACTTTATGGACAAATAATGGAGGAGAATTCACTTCAAATGAATTCCAAAATTATTGCAAAGATAAAGGAATCAAAAGGAAATTCAAAAATTCATACACTCCATGATAGAATGGAGTGATAGAAATAATGAACAGAACTTTGATGGGTATGGCGAGATCATGGTTAAAATTCAAAGGCTTAAGTTCCTCTTACTGGGCGAAGCAATTCAGAGTGCAATTTACTTAAGAAATAGATCTCCCACTTCTTCTTTGGATGGAATCACACCATATGAAGCTTGTTATGGTTTTAAACCAAAAGTTAAACATCTTTGAGTCTTTGGTTTAGTTTGATATGATTTATGAAGTATATGTTGGTTGGATATTCTGATGAAAAGAAAGATGTCATATTTTATCCAATGGTAAATTTGTTGTAAGTTAAGATGTCATATTTAATGAAATAGAAAGAAAAAGTGTTTTTGAGATTGAAATCCTTCTAGAGAAATTGGAAAAACAAGTGGATAAGGAGAAAAACAAGATAAAAAAATCAACCAAGTAAAGAAAGATGGTTTGAAATGGATTGGACTTCACCAAAAAATGGAAGTGATGAAAAATATTCTCATGATGGTTCATATACACATGAAGACTTAGAAGAACAAACTTACACTAATGAATATCATAAGATGCCTAAGTGGGATACTCAAATTTTAAAATATCTCAGACCTAATGAACAAAATAAAACAAGTACAAGAAGTTCAACCAAAATACAAGAAGACTTTGCCTTAATAAAAAATTATTTTACTGATCCTTCAACTTTTAAAGGGGAAGTAAAATATGGAGAATGGAAAAAAGAAATGATTGATGAGTACAAATCAATGATACAAAATGATGCTTGGGAACTTGTTGATTTTCTTGAA
The DNA here is from genome assembly GCA_009831015.1 of Picea engelmannii. NCBI lineage: Eukaryota > Viridiplantae > Streptophyta > Pinopsida > Pinales > Pinaceae > Picea > Picea engelmannii. The sequence continues at coordinate 564,960 of ML787776.1, forward strand.
AATGTGGAACCCATTGGATGCAAATGGGTTTATAGAATCAAGTACAAGTCATATGAAATGATTGAGAAATATAAATCAAGACTAGTAGCCAAGCGTTTTGTGCAACAAGAAGGAATTGAATATGAAGAAACATTTTCACCTACACAAAATTGGAATATGATAAGGATAGTTCTTTCTTTATCAACTCAAAATGGATGAAAATTGCATTAGATGGATGTAAAAAGTGCCTTCCTCAATGGAGACTTGTAGGAAGAAGTATACCTGTTTAAACCTCTAGGGTTTGAGCTCGAAGGACAGGAAAATAAAGTTTTCAATTTAATTAAATCATTGTATGGTTTGATTAAGCAAGCTCCTAGAGATTGGTATGCCAAGATGGATGATTACCTTCCCACAATTAGTTTTCAGTGAAGCAAATTTGATGATACATTGTATGTACATCTAAAAGGTAAAACTATGATCATATTAGTAATTTATATGGATGACTTGATCATTAATGGAAACAATGATGATCAAATTTCACAGATGAAGCAAGAATTACAAGATCAATTCAACATGACTAATTTGGTATTACTTCACTATTATCTTGGAGTTGAAGTATCTCAACAACCAAAAAAAAATTGCATTAGTCAATGCAAGTATGTATTTGAACTATTGGAAAAAATTGTCGTGATAGACTACAAGTCCGTTCTCACCCAAATGGAACAAAATTTAAAACTTTCAAAATTTAAAGGGGAGGAATCGGTAAGCAATACTAGTTATAGGTAGTTGATTGACACCTTGATCTACTTGAAAACCACCCATCCAAATTTATCATATGTAGTCAATAGTATTTTGAGATTCATGCAAGAACCAAGGGAAAGCCACTAGAATGCAACAAAAATGGTTCCTAAATATATCCAAGGTACAAAACATTACAGTCTTCTATACAAAAGGAATATGAATTTTGTACTTATTGGATATTCAGATGCAGATTTTGCTAGAAATGTTGATGACAAGCCATTAAAATTAGGTTATTTAATGAATATGGGATCAACATAAATTTCTTCAAGTTGCAAGAAGCAAGCTATAGTGGAAAATTCTTCAACAGAGGTAGAATATATTTTAGCATGGGAAGCAACATGTGAGATTGTCTGGTTAGGAAAAGTTTAACATGATATTGGAATTCTTTAAGAAAAATCTACTTCATTATTGATTGGTAGTCATTTGGCCATAAAACTTGCTAAAAAACCAAATTTTCATTCCAAAAAAAACATGTCAACACTAAGTACCATTACATAAAAATACTCATCACAAAGGGAATCATCAAACTGAAGTATTGTTCTTCTGAAGATTAGATCTTCGATATCTTTATGAAATCCCTTGGTAGAATAAAATTTACTAAGTTTAGAGCAAAGATTAGTATTTGTTTAAATGTGCTTTTGGATCAAAAGGGGGAATGTTATACATGATGATCCTAAAGTACTTAGTCTATATTATATTTGAATAATATTGTATTTAGTCTTTTCTAGAATGAATATTGTTAGATTAGGTAATAAGTCTAGAAATTAGTCGTTTCTTATAATCAATAATTAGAAGATTAGTTAGATTCTTCATTTATTGTACATGGACACTTGTCATGTTCACATGATTATGTGATAAGATGTACATATCGAATTTAGTGTAGTAATATAGAAAGATGAGCTTATTTGAGCACTCTTCTTCTCACGCGAGAGTAATGTTGAGTTTGTAAGCTCTTGCATAAACTATGCAATTTTTATTTTCCTTCATTAATAAAAGTTGTGTGTTTGAGGACACTTCTACCATCACATGTTTTATCAATTATATGGCACATAATGGCTTGATATCATGGAGATCTACTCCTAATCTAAAGGAAGGACATTGGTTCTTTCTGTGTTATTGATTACCTCAACCCAGTATCCAAGGTTCAAACTCTACAGAGGAACATTGCTGAAGTAGCGAAAAAGCATAAACATCTTAGATTTGGTCATGGATAGATAACTATTTACTTTCATAGGCTCTGTTCACTCACACTTAATTAAAGGATGATGTTTAGACTAGAAAGCGTATGGAGTATCCAAGGTATTATGCATAAGGACGTAGCTCATCTATAAACATGTATATCTAAGTAATTCTCACAAACAGGTATTACACTGCATGCCTTTAAAGGAAGATTGAAATGCCTCATCCACCTCCCTCAAATGATAATTATAAGGAAAGAGGAAAACATGTTTAAAGGTAAACGATTCGGAAAGGAATTTTAAATCATGTGGGACATGCAGATATCTCTACTGCGTCTATGGATTCTCACTGTTAGTGGAGCAAGGCCTACGATATTGGGATGTCTCTGTTGGGGCTATGGAAACTCGCTAATAGTGGAGAAACACTAGAGAAATGTAATAATTGGCCTAAACTTTCAACATTCTTGATGTATAATTACCTTGTGATACGACATTAGCCTCTTTGGAAGGACTAAGTCTAAGGAAATGAACTGTATATAATTTCGTTGAAATGAAACTAGAAATCTATCCAAAACAGGTATGAACTCTCATTCATATTGTCTCAAATTATATTATCAGTGGGACCTACTAAGACTGGAATTTGGTGCTTCTTGAGGATTTTTTTTTGGTCGTGAACCATTATTTTTCTTGAACATATATAGTGCAAAGATTCATGGCTCCATCCAATGTGTGATAATTGTTATGCTGGCAACAACCCCTCCCCATTTTTCCTACTATTCTTCTGAACTTCATTCCTCTTCAAGTTGAAAAATCATAGGGTCCCTCCTTATTTTGTTCAACTTTTCACTGTCCATCTTGCCTAAGTATGGGTCATTATGTCTTGCAAGTTTCACTAAAGGCACTAGTTTCAAAATTGCATTATCCCTGAACTAAACCATTTTTCAAAAGTATTTTCTTCTAAAATCCTCATCTCTTGCTACCACACCCTTTATCACTGGCATAAATCATTTTTGGTGTCGATACAATGTTTATCACTAGTAGAAATATTTTTCGGTGTTGATAGTGTTTATCATTGGAAGAAATATTTCTTGGCACTAATATGTCCTTCATTTCCCAACATAATCTTTAATGGAGATGATACATTCTTCATCGCTCGATGTGATTTCCCTTCTCGCCAATGTCGCTCCATGAAAAAATTTTGTGCCAACATTTCACCATATAAAATGTTTTTTCACAGTAAAACACCATATGTTGCTGAGAAAATATTTTTTCTCTCTGATATATTGCTAGAAAAAAATATTTTCTTTTCCTATACATTGGTGAAGAAAATATTTTTCTCCATTGATACACCACTAAGGAAAAATATTTTTCCACCAATGTATTATTGAAGAAAATATTTTTCTCCACGGATACATTGTTGAGGAAATTTTTTTGTTGTAGATATATCATCAAGGAAAATAATTTTTCTCACCGATACATCAACAATAACAAATATTTTTCCACCGATGTACCATTGAGGAAAAAAAATTTCCTTGTTGATACATCGCCAAGATTTTTTTTTCTCAAAAATACATCCCCACATCATTAAATTCACATGTGCGAGGTGAGTTGTCATTGTTAAATGCTCATAAATCTATCCTTTTTTGTTTTTTACTCCCAATGGTCATTTTAAACTTATAATACCCCATTTTTCACCCCATTCAACATCGTTGCAATCAAATACATCATGTCTGTTTGGAATAGGTTCAGATCATTTTCTATGGCACATTTCTATCCATGAACGCCCACACCCTTAACTTCCCATTCATATATTGACAGGTATGAAACCTTTACAGGTCACGGCCCTTTTACTTTCCTCACAAGTAAAATGTAATGAAAAATAAAAAGGGTTTTTACCCATAGGTAAAATCGGGTCTTCCTTCACCTGTTTATCCTTCTATATTTTAGATGGTATACCTTTCCTCATTTATGAGGAATTCACAACTCATTCCTCTTTCAACATTGTTTCCTGAGCTTTCACGTTTGAATCCAAGGAGAAGGGGGCTTTTACATTTTTCTCCCAAAAGAGAGCTTGCAACCACATAAGTTGGGCCCGAAGAGTTTCTTCCTCATCATCCATATACCCTTTTCGACTATTAAGGGTTTGCCACTTGAATCTTAGGAAAAATACTCGGTTGGAATGTGACCCATGCTCTCTTAAAGCTCCAACCTCATGTTGTTGACAATTTTTCACAATTAGAGTGTTTACCAAGATATGAGGTTTAACAAGGGCAAAAGAAGAGCCTGCTACCTAGTATTTTAAATCCTATTTTGATCTTGGGGTCACCATGGATTCTCTACGAGGGGGTTGCTCAAATGCTAACCAAACTAGTTTTTTTCATCTTTGACATAGGTGAATCACAAGAACCATTATGGTCACCTATCGAAGAATAAATGACAAAGGAACCATCATTGAAGTTTCATTAGACAGAGAGAAAGAAGCGGTAGAGACCATCATCCCAGACCCCATTCACGATTGTTTGCTCTGTATCATTGAAAAATATGTGTCTTATCACTAGGGAGAGATATTTGAGATGTTCACCATTGAAACATGTTTCCAAGAATTTCCAAAAGGGGACCGACATATGGGAATCTACCAAAAAATTAAATGCTCCAGACTCAATAAGATAGCAACACACAGAACAATTTTCCTATGTGCTTAAGCAATTTCATCGATTATGAAACATACTAATGTAGATAATAGACTAATAAAATATGCACATGGAAAGGAAATTTATTCCTTTATCCCTTTAGTGCTCAAAATGTGCTACAAACTACCAGATGAAGAAATTGAGATGAAAGAATTACCTTTAGATCCCATATATCTCATGAAGAACTGGTGGATCCTAGAAAAGAATTTTAAGGCCAGGTCATCGACTAATTACCCTACAAAGATGTTCAGAACACCCTATCGATATGTGGTGGCCATGCTATGCAGACTATATGGAAACGTTGATGCCTAGAAATTTAGGGTGTCATGGGTCCCCATGATCCACTATGTTAGCACCACAAGTTTTCCTTAGACTGCTAGAAGCACATGCCCAATACCCATCAGAATATGAATAATTAAATTAAGTTTATGGTTGGTGGATCAACAAGAAAGAACAAGAAAGAGGGTAGAAGATTGTCTACAGGCATTCCATTGGGCATTGAGTCATCAAAGGAAATCAAGTTTCCTATCAAACAAAGACTTATGTGATGATAAATGGAGGTATAGGGAAGATAACAAAAAGAAGAACATTCATCAAGCATGGATCCTCTCTGTAAAATAAATTAAAATAATACTTGAACAAAAATCATGAAAGGAAAAAATAACTGCAAATTCTTTGCAGCTCATGAATCTTCTACCCATGGAAAACCATTAATCCTCAATGTCTTCAATTCATTCAAGCAAAATGAAAATGTAAAATGGAAAACATAGAATATACAATCTGATAGTAACAGCTCTCATAAATCTCTAATGACAGAAATGTTTTCATCATGTTCCAATAGGCTTATAATTTAGCATACACACAAGTTTCTGCTCCCTATGGCCCTTCTCGGGTCTCTCAACCAAACCATTTTCAAGTCCATTACATTAACCTATATAGCCTACTATTACATCATGCGCTAAAGACTCAAACTTTCCAGCCTTAGCCCAAAATAGTAATCTATTACAAAACAGAATGACACCTGTAAACTAACCTCTTAGGAAATAGTTACAAAAATATAATGACATGTTAAACCCCTTCCTATCTTTAGGATAACGCTTTAACTGCGGACTCCTTTACTATTCGGAGAGCAGATAATATCTTTGGCTGCTCATCTATCATATATTGATGAGTCGCCTATTCCTCATGATCTCCTGACGTTTTGGAGGAGTCTCTTTGCGCTGGAACTTTGAGATGAAACAAAATATGGCTGACTGTGTGGTTCTGCAGTGAACTGTCACACACTGCAAATGGTTCTGCAGTTAACTGTCACACACTGCAAAAACTCTGTAGCAGTTTCACAGCGAAAAGGATTTCGCTGTGAAATCCATGTGTAAACCGAGTTCACAGAGAATCAAGCTCTTTCTGCAAAATCCATGTAGAAGCCTATTTATTAAGACTGAAAACATTGTCTTCACCTCCATATGACCTCCCTCATTTCTAACATATTTAAGCTTGATAGCTGATCAAACTCCATGAGAAGGTCCTTCAAAGACTTTCACAGTGAAATATCAAGAAATTCGAGTTGTTGAAGTTTAGAAATGGAAGGAGGAAGCATTAACAAGATTGGGCATGCAAACAATCTCAACACCCTTGAAATTCCTTCCTAAGAAGCTTCTTATGTTCCACAGTAATGCTAAGATCCTTACAGAGCTCATCCTGTACTTCTTGGCCTGAAAGTGGAAGCCCTATGAAGACCCCCCTTGACGAGCAAAACTCACAAGCAATGATAAATTCATTTGAGTAATTTCCCTATCCTTGAAATGATCGATGTTGGTAAGGTCCTTTATGATGTTTATTAAAATAGCAACATCATCTATAACACCAACATAATAGAGTTCCATAAGAAGCTTAAGCGTGCTTCGTTTCTTCATTTCTCTTGAGCTTCGATGTATGACCAAATCGTCAATTGTTTTTCCCGGAAAGAAGACTTTCAAGAGCCCTTGCATCAATCTGGGTGAAAAATCCTTATACCTTCGATGAAGTAACGAGTAAACCTGAACAACTGCATTGATGTCAGAACTTCTAAGTTTTGCATCACAGATAGTTGTTACAACT
>ML787777.1:0-68913 GCA_009831015.1 Picea engelmannii
ATACCTGCCCAAATAACCTTTCACAAAAATAGATATTCAATGATATTCAAGTGTGATTTGAATGAGATACCCTTGCCTCTTATTTATACTTTTATGTAGCTTCCTCAAGGGGTTACCTTCTAACCATCTTAACCCACTTTCCTCATTTTAGGGTTAACCCACTTTCCTCATTTTAGGGTTAACCCACTTATAATTGCTTGTCCACTTAACTTAACCACTTTCCATAATTAGTAAGTTCTTTATTAACTTTATTATTTAAATAATTTATTTTCCATCCTATTTGACTTATAGTACACTCATCACTTCACTTTATTATTTAAATAATTTCTTCTTTGCAAACACTTTGACTACTTTCACCTTTTGGGGCTTCTAGATGATTCATGATAGTTCTCCAACTTCACATGTCCATAACTCTCTAACCGTGAGGAGTTATGTGACGTTCCACATACCACTAGAAATGGCATGACATGTACTATCCATATAGAATAGTTTTACTTGCAAGTATATCAAAACGCATACCATTATCCATAAAACAAACTTCGGTGCATTACCCAAACCTTTGTGCTACCAGAATAAGCTATCGGACTTTCTTCAAGGGTTGACATCAATGAAAACCAACCCACTTAATAAACAACAAAGTGTTATCCTTAGTCATTGAATGTGTGACATCATTCAACTCAGGTTAAGGAATGCCTTTAGTAGATGTGTCATTTGAGTGTTTGTGTTGGGAAACATACATTTTAAATAATTTATCTTATTTACATTTATCCCCTTTGAAATATTTCTCATCACAACTATAGAAATGATGGAAGCATTGGTGATATACCATCTCTTCTGGCAATAACTTGTATATTATAACTAACTTTAAGTTGTAGGAGCTAGGAGTAGTTACCACATGGGATCTAGTGTGAGTGGTGAATAAAGGAGTCTTTGTTTGTGCATTGAGCACCATCTCATCTTATTTATATATATCATAAGTTTCCAACCATGTTTTTGGGAATTTCATGAAGATGTGCACTCAAATCGATTCCTTGAGACCACTGATGCAACATTCTTTAAAAAATGAATCTAATTATAGGCCCTCTGTGTATATTACCAATTGATAGAAGGTAGTAATATATTCCATAATTATGGAAGTTTGGTGTAATTGTTTTGGAATCTTAAATGGTGAGTCTCACATTCAAAATAATCATAAAGGACTTGTTGTTCCTGTAACAACTCCCATTGAATTTTCCTATTTTAGGGAAATTAAATTCTCCCCCCTATTACATTTATACATAATTTGTGAATGACAAAGAGTATTTCCTAAGGTTGAGAAATCTTGTGTCATTCATAGGAGATGGTATTTTTATTTTATTCACTTATGATGTCCTCTTTCATATTCAGTTTCATGACATCGAATTGTTTGAAGAATGAATAGGTCATTTGATCCCTCTTCATCCCAAATTTAATTTGAATTCATCTAATTTCAACTTATCCCCAAACTAGGATTGTGTGCTTTTGTTTTTTGGTTGGCACACAACAATTCTCAATCCGCAAGCCATCAGGATTTCCTATTTGGGAATTCTCATTTAGAAATAATATTTCACCATGTTGAATGTTTTTCCTAGAACCCGCAACCCATAAATCTATTCGGCTTAATTTTATGGTTTTTTTCCCCATTAGGACAACAAGTTGATATATGATCATGATTTTTCTGAAATATGAAAGCTAGTGGATCATAATTTCAAGTTACATGTCATCGTATTTTCAAGGATGACGTTTGCGATGAAAATGACAAGGATGATGATTTTTTCACAACTAAATTAGTGACAATATTCTTTCCACCAAACTCATGGACCTGATTGGCATGATGTTGGTTTTCAATGACATAGGTTATGAATATAAAGAGTGCGACCATGATGATGGGTATGTTGGGAGTTCCATGCATGACATTAATATGAGAAAGTTCAAATGAAACAAGGATGAGATATGATATATAGAGTGGGAGTGCGAGTCATATTTGAGTCTGGAAACCTTCCTATATTATCAAGGCATGCGAACAGTCTATCCATGTCAAATTTCAGTGCATTCAGAAATAGTTTGAAAAAACTTCAACATTGGACCCATTCACAGGTCATTATTTCCCATGTCTAGTCCTAGTACAATGTATTTTAGCTGTTTCTTTTAAAATTCATTTGAGATGCATGTTCCCACATATAGTACTGCAAGGGCATGCCATCACATTGATAAAAAAACACTTGATAAATTGCACAAGCTTCATCAGTTATGTCATGTCTTTGTTTATGACTTTCATCTAAGTACTTTTTTTCTCCATAAATAATATATTAGTACGAAATAATTATTTAAATATGAAATATAATCTAGCGCAGCCTTCTTCTTGCCACCAAACTCATGGGCCTAGTTGCCATGATGCTAGTTTTCAATGGCATAAGTGATGAATATAAAGAGCACGACCATGATGATGGGTATGTTGGGAGTTCCATGCATGAAATTAATCCGAGAAATTTCAAATTAAATGAGGATGAGATCCGATATATAGAGTGGGTGTGTGAGTCATCTTTAAGTCTGGAAACCCCCTCATATTTTCAAGGCACGTGAATAGTCTATCGATGCCAAATTTCAATGCATTCATAAAATGTTTGAAAAAAATTCAACATTAGCCACATTCATAAGTCATTGTTGCCCACGTATAGTCCTAGTACAATGCATTTTAGTTGTTTATTTTAAAATCCGTTCGAGATGCATGTTTCCACATATTGTACTGCAAGGGAATGCAATAACGTTGATAAACAAGTACTTGATAAATTGCACAAGCTCCATCAGTTATGTCTTGCCTTTTTATTTTCGCTCGTCTAGGTAATATTTTTATTAATAAAGAATATATTAGTACGAAATCATTATTTAAATGAGAAATCTAATATAACACAACATTCTTATTTCCTCCAAACTCATGGGCCTAATTGGCATGATGTTTTTTTTTTCAACGACATAGGTGATGAATATAAAGAGCACGACCATGGTGAAGGGTATGTTGGGATTTCCATGCATTACATTAACCCAAGAAAACTCAAATCAAACAAGGATGAGATCTGATATATAGAGTGAGTGTGTAAGTCATCTTTGAGTCTGGAAATGCTCCCATATTGTCAAGGCATGAAAGAGCTTCCCATATCCTCCCATGAATGAGCTTCTCTTGGTTTTGAAAATAATGTATTCTCTACTGAATGAGGCCAACCACGTGAAGGTGGAGGATCATATGGCCCCTCCCCTCATCCTCACATCACTCTCAATTCCCCAATACCCAATATATAAAATAGAAAATAATTGAAATAAACATAGCAATATTCATGCATAGAAACTATCAAAATAAAATTAATTAAGGTAAATGAAATTATGTGCTTGTAAATGACAATTTTAGTTTAGCATGTACTATATGGCCACTATTTTCATATTTGACATAATATACAACATGCAACATAAGATATAAAAAAATGGCATAAAACTTAAAAACATGTAATTAACTCACATAAGTAAATTATTTAAAGAGAATATTTTATACAAATTAAAATTCATAGTTACAGAACATCTATATCATTCTTCTTTTGTATATTCTCCTTCATCCAACTTGATATATGTATCATCACCCATTTCAGAAACAGTGTTGAAAGGATTGATGATATCATCATCATCATCAATTTTATTTTCGATCATATCTTCATCAACATCATCATCAAGAACTACATTATATCCAATGCCTGGTTCATCTTCTCTATCTTCTTTGTCTATCTACCCATATTCCTCCTTTGTTACTGGATAAATCGGTAGGTACATACACTAACTGATCTCTCTAGATCCACTTGGATCTAGAACAAAAAAGGACATGACACGACTTTCTCTAAGTTGCAACCGTTGAATCTACTACTGAGAACGAATGAGTGACATACCTTTATATCGCTTCCTTAGGTCTCTATTGTTCCTACCTCGCTCCGACGCTCTTATGAAATCAGGTCCAAGATAACACAAACCAACCAAAGTGAAGATAGCAAAGTATATTCAATGTCAACCTATGCATATGATCAAGGAGTTATGCAATACAATAAGAGTGATTTTATGGGAAAGGGACATGTCACTGTATTATATTAAATGAAAGTAGGAGATACAACCAAATCACCTTGATGTCACAAGATTCCTTTCAGTGACCCTTGGTTCCAACACACACACTTTCTCTAAACTTTCATGAAAAAGATCTAGTACAACTTGATAGATAAATAAAGTATTCAAGCTTCTATCCAAACATAGTTCTTCACACAATTCTTTCACCAATTTTTCATTCAATCTTGCTTAACCTTTTCCATGAGAAACCTTTCAATATATAGGAGAAGGAGAGATGGTTAGTTGGATGAGGATGATCCCACTAAATCTAAGAAGTCAGTAGGATTCCAACCATGTGAATGCCAACTCATTTTCTAGAAGATCCTCTTCTAGAACTTTCGTAACCTCTTCTTCCATTTTTAGCCTTGAAAACAGGTTCGCACCCTACCTATAGAGCAGACCATGAATAGTTCACACTCCAAGTAGAGGGTTGCCTGCAAGAATGAAGGATTTTATCACCCTGTAACATAGGCAGCTTGCGAACTCATCTTAAAAATATGCTTTTTAGAAGAAGACAACAGTCACTTTTCTCAAGAAAAAGGTCTTCATGAGAGCCTGGACACATAACTTGTAGAGACATCACTAGAGTGACCAAAATCATGTGGAATAGAATGCCCCTCATAATATGAGGTTGGAACTCGTGACAACCGAAATACATTGTAAAATGCATGTGTGTGTCATAAACAAGGAGCGCACCTAATCGGAAACCTATAAACAGCCAAGTATCTGCAGAATATAGTACCAGTTCTGAGGTAGGCATCCCCATGCTCAGATAAAAAATGAATGAAATTGTAAATGTAGACCATGTCCACCAATCATACACCATGGATCGATATCGTCAAAATGCTACATAACCACCAGTAATACATTGTGGATCTATGTTAGAAGAGTCAAATTAAGACATATCCACATGACATACAAAGTGGATCTATGTGTCGATACAAATCATACATACTCCATCGCAGCCTGAATAAAAAAAGATGATACCCAGGGTCTTCAATATCATCACTTGAAAGTATGAATCTATCCATGTGATTACATGTGTTGAAGTCGAACATGGTAGAAACCACTCGATTATCGGTCATTGAAGAAAACCATTAACAAGTGCGAGGGAAATCACCATTGATGTCAATGACTCCCAAGGTATTGAAGTACAATCCAAACGAATGTGAATGAATGATCTGAAGTTGAACACTCGGCATAATCTCTCGATCATGGACCAATAATGTGAAACCCTTGTCGAAAGTGAAGAGACCTGCCATTAAGGCATGCAGGTTCCAAGGTATTGAATGATTTCTAAGTCTTATTCCTAGATAATGAGTTGGAGTCGACGGAAAAAGACTCGACATAGGAGGGCCTTGACGTATCCCCCATCAATGAAATGAAATAAGTAACATATTTTGAGGGTGAACTAAAGTATGAATATGAGTTGAAACAGACACAAGGAAGGTCAACATAGTGAGAATGGACAACTGCAGATGGATGACTCAATGGAGGGCTCATTTGAACTTCTCTTGAAAATATGAATGACACGACAAAGGACTTTGCAACACTGACTCAAAGACGACCCAAGATACGACCTTGTAGCAAGTTGGATGAGATACAAATGGATTTCCAAACCCAGATTAAAATGACGAATAGGGGGTGTCATGTTCAAGAGAGACGCTTACTGCCATTAATACAAATACGAAAACACATCCCTTTCCCAAAATTCCCCCCACCATTTCTGGTGAGTACCTCTTTATTTTTACACAAGCCTGAGGAGGATAACGTATGCTTGTCTATGTAAGCTCATCCTTCATACAAGTCCCTCTAAGTATATTTAACGAACCCTAGGAAGGAGTGGTTCGGTCTCATTATGGGTCTTTCGATGTTTGTTTAACGAGTCCAAGGATAGAAAACTCGGGGCTTTTTCATGTTTTGAGAGTCTGAAAAACACGTAAAGAGAACTTTCCCAGTTCCTTTTTCATAAATGAGCTCGACGAGACCGAAAAAGTGATAAACTATCACCCGTCGAACGTTTTCTTCAAATACTTTAACAAGTGTGAAAAGAACAAGATCACTCGACAATCTTTTTGTTTTTATGGAGAGTGAAAAGAGATTAAAGGGTACTCCATTATGTTCGTCGTTTTTGTGTTACCATGATGAGTACGAAAAGACGAGAACAAGTATACTCAGTTGCCTTCTCATGTATTTTCGAGCGCGAGAATGAATGAAGACTGAGCTTGAGGTTTTTCCTACAAAACCCTAAAAAAGTAGTCGTACATGTGACAAAAAAAAGAAAAAATACTCGTACATTGTCGTTCAGACTTTGAAGTCACTATAGCTGCGAAAAACCATACTCACAAGGCTATTAGGGTATTAGTTTTTTTAAGAAAAGAAATAAAAATAATATAAAAAATCAATAAGAGATAGTAAAAAGTAAATAAATATGGGTGAAAAAGCCTTTTTTACCATTTCATTGTTACTTTGCCAAAAACTTGTCCAACACACCTCATTTTTCCCCAAATTTATTTGGTTGGATTGCGAGAGGTAAAAGCAATCATTCATCAAACGGTTTCATCCAACGAGGTAATCTCCTGATTTTCCAACTTTTCCATGGTTTACTTTTGATTTTTATTGACAATTTTTAGAGTTTTGAGTCTATTTTAGGGTCGGTGGGTGCGCCCAAGCATTCTTGCAGGTGGGCCATTCGGGACCTACGAGAATATAAGATTATCGTAGGTGGGATTTAGTGCACCTGCGAGAATCTCTCACTGTGCAAACGCTTCACCTGCGAGGGTCGAAAAATAGATTTTTGTTTGTGGTTTTTCTCAATAAAAAATTATGCAAGAGGTTAAAACAAGTTGTTGACTTCCTTCTCATGGATCCATTGCAGGTGTTGACCATCACAATGTTGGAATGGAGGGAAAAAGAACACGAGGAGGATGATGTCATTGCCAGAAATGATCCGGGTACAGTCGTTGTCCTCCAGGAATGTGGGCTCTTGAAATTTTTTAGGATGTCGGGCATGAGATCCCAACTCATACTGTTAGAGTACCTAGTCCACACATGGGATGTGGATCAATAGTTATTTCATGTAGGGGGTCCACACACTAACATTAGATATCAAGGATATCTATTTTCTGACGGGGTTGTCATGACGTGGATATCATGCTACTTTGACCGGAGGTAGAGGTGGCAGACTCCCTATGAGTGAGTATGTTCACTGATATTGTGTTCTCGAGGAAGAGAGAAGCAAGGGTAAGGTTTCCATTTGGGGGGTCCAATATTTGACCCTACGGACTATCTTGTTTACTATTGCATGCATGGCTGGGAGCACATCTCTACACATGGCTCTCCAGAGCTATTTCGAATACGCCATAGAGTGCACAGAGCCTTGGGTTTTCAACTGGTCGAATGCAGTTCTCTGCAGTATGAAGAGGCAACTGACAAAGTGCAGAAGGGGTAACCTGAAGCAGTTTGGGTATGGTTCACTTTTGGTGTCATTCTTCCTTGAGAGGGTCCCACTGCTACGAATACAGGTAGATTGGGTTTTAATGGCCCCACAGGACCCGAGGATGCTGAGGTGGTGTAACCTCATGGATCGACATGTAGCAGGGCCTATAATCAAGTATAATGATTCATTTTTTGACTAGTTGAGGCCCTGAATGCTAATGATCGATGAATATGCATATGCCAATTTGGATTTTCGAGGAGATCCAGATTTGGTCCTGCCTGAGGATGCTGAGTGGGGTGACTTAGGTGAGAAGTACACATTTTGTTCTTTTTTAATGTTTTTTCATATTTTATTATATAAAATGTTTTTATGTTTATCCAAGGACTAATCAAAAAATTTCTTTTGATGACACATATGTGGGGCCGTATCGACCTCCAGGAATGTCTCCCATTCATAGGTGAGGAGAAGTGGCTCCAGTGGCGAGATGGGATGCCGAGGACTACGAGGCAGTGGAACAAAACTTAGAGGGGTTGACTATGGATGTCGTGGACATCGCTATTGGGGAGATCCCGAGACGTTATCAATGCCATACCGTGGGCATGTCTGAGTCTCTTAGTCGAATGCTCCATAGGGTAGCTCGAGCAGTTGTATGTTATCATGAGTGTCATCCGTGATGCTATTTTGTAGAAGCTATGGGCTTCATATTTTGAGATTTTGATTGTTGGACATAAAACATTTGTAAAGAATTTTGATCGTTATATACATATATACGACTTCTACCAGCCTATTTTGTGTTGTATAATACATGTGATGTGTGATTGGTTCATAAATATCCCCAATGTCTGTCTAAAACATAATTAGCTAAGGCATCAGTCAATGTATTTAGACATCCAGGAATGTGCTGATATTCGATATAATCAAAATAACATTCCAAGAGGTGAATTTATAAATATACCCATAATAAAGTAGGACTTTGGATAGCATAGACATTACTTAATTGTAGTACTACTAGATGCGAATCGAGTCGTATAACCAGGTGGCGAATATCAAACGAAATAGCATCAATCAACAATTCGATAATGACGCTATATTCTGCGATATTATTGGTCACACAACTGAGGCACACACCTCGTAGACTGATAAGTTCGTTTGTAGGTGCGTAAATTGCCCATGTAGCAGAAGTAAGGTTCTGAGTACTACGACTAGCACTGTCGGCGAAGCCAATGTGGGGTAGCGAAGAATCCGACATCTGGAAACCAAGCACAATGCAAGATAAGTGGTTGAGGGAAGAGACCAAATAACAAAAAATCATACTAAAGTAACACACAAAAAGTATGATACAATAAAATACAAGCACTCTTGCACAGGTGATCTTAAGCATATTATTTCTTTATGTGGCTTGACATGTTTTTCGTATTAGGATTTGACGCGTTTCTTCTGGGATTCTATAACTAGGGTGGCATCGCGACAGGTTTCGTCTAGTTACATGAGATACAAAAGATGATCTTCTTTGATAGAGGTGTTTGGGAGAAGTTCGATGACTATTTTTAGAGAAGGTATCTCACATTCAATCGACAAGATGTCTTCTAGACCATAAACTAATCGGAAAGGTGTAAACCCGGTAGCAGACTTAACGGATGTCTGGTAAGGCCACAATGCTGAAAACAACATCGCATGCCAACTCGTTTTGTGAATCCCTATCATTCATCGAAGCATGGTAACGAGAACTTTATTTATTACTTCAACTTGGCGATTGGCTTGTGGGTAATAGGGTGTTGAGTTTTCATGGCGAAGACCCAACTTTTCGGTGAGTTCAAACATCATGAAGTTTCTAAAGTGGCTACTGTGATCAGTAACGATAGCTTGAGGAACACCAAACTGAGAAATGATGTGATTGAATATGAATAATGCTGCAGTATTTCCGGTATTGTCGAATGTCGGCATCACTTTGGCCCATTTCGTAAAATAATCTATGGCTACAATAATGTATCCATGCTCTCTGATCGAGTGAGGGTGACATGTCATGAAATCGATACCCCATTTTGCAAAAGGACCAACAGAGACCACATGGTGCGATCGTATTTTGTTGTTGTAGGTTTGGAAAGCGTGGCATTTTTGGACATCGATTATACAATCGTTGAATAAAGAAGGACAAAAATACCCCACTTGTAAGATCTTCTAGGTAGTAGCATACCCAGACATGTGACCACCACATGCTCCAGAATGGCAGTCATTCAGGGCTTTCTCGGCTTCGTCAAATGTGAGGCAGCATCGAAAAATGGAGTCGATCCCACGATGATAAAGAGTATCATCGAGGATAATATATTGACGGGCTTGGTATCCTATTGGACGACGGTCAATGCTAGAAAAATTGGGCCAGAAAGTCTGGGTCTGGAGATATATGATGATATCCCCATACCAAAGGTCATCAGAACTGATCAGGAAAATGGATTCATCGGGTAATGAATCCTCTGCTACATTTTCTGTCTCAGAACAGGGAAGGTTTCATATCATCTCAGCAAGCACCAAGGATTTATTGGACTTAGTGCATTTGAATTCTAAGTCAAACTCCTGGAGTATTACGATCCATTTTGAGTATTTTTCCCCTAGCAATTGGCGTGTAAGAATGTGCTACATAGGGTTGCAGTTGGAAATCACAGTAGTCTTGCGTAAAAGGATATAGTGTCGAAAACATTGAATAGCTTGGACGGCGGCCAAGGCCAACTTTTCAATAAGAAAATACTTGGTTTCGATAGTCATGAGACTCCAACTCAAATAATAAATGAGATGTTCTTCATGAGAATCATCCTCCTGAACAAGAACCATAGCGATGGTATAGTCCGAGGCTATGAGATAAAGGAAATAATCCCGACTGTAATCAGGTGGGAAGAGTAGTGGGGTACGAGTTAAAGATAGTTTCAAAGCTTTGAAATCTTTGTTAGCAGTGGTATCCCATACAAACTCAAAACCTTTCTTGAGTAGTCGAGTAAATCCAAGAGTTAGCTCAACATAGTTCGGGATGAAATGACGAAGAAATTGTGCCTTCCCTTGCAAACTTTGTAGCTGGTGAAGTGAGGAAGGAGGAGGAAGATTGAGAATTGCCTCGACCTTCAAAGGATCTACCCTGATCCCTTGACATGAAACAATAAAGCCCAGAAGTCGGCCAGATTCTATGCAAAAAACACATTTGTGCGAGATTAAGCGTATACGGTAGAACTGACATTGGAGGAAAATGGTTCAGAGGTGTGTGGGATGATCGACACTGTGAATGGAATGAGCTGATAAGTCATCGGGATATGGCTTCACAATGTGCTTTATATCATGAAAGGCATAAGACATAGCACATTGAAAAGTTGCGCTGACATTCTTTAAACTGAATGGAAGTTTCCGGTAGGTAAAAGTGCCCCAAGGACAAATAAAAGCGGTCTTGTGTTGGTCTATGGGTACGATATTGATTTGATTATATCTAGAGAAACCATCCATCACAGAGAAGATTTCACTTCCGGCACAATCGTCGATGATCTGGTCAACAAAGGGGGTAGGAAAATTGTCTTTACGACAAGCTTTATTAATGTCTCTATAATCAACGCACACGTGGATTATACCTTGTTTCTTGTTAATCAGAACAATATTGGAAACCCATTCAGTTAGAGCCACAAGGTAAATAAAGCCAGCTTTGATAAGTTTCTCAACTTTAAGCTTGATAGTGGTTGCTTTACGTGGGTGGACTGGATGAAGTCGTTGCCAGACGGGTTTAGCACCCGGGTATGTCTTAATCTTATGTACAACAATGTCAGGGTCAATACCTGACATTTCTTCATAGATCCATGTGAAGACGTCACAAAATTATTGGAAAAGAGACTTGTAGGTGACAACTTCGTCATGGGAACATGAAGCTTCGATATGCACATTTTCGACAACTCTAGGTTTTATGGATATGTTGAGGGCGATGGTGGGTGAGATATTACTTAAGTTCCCTTGATAGAACATATCGTGTGTAGACTCGGGAACGGTAGAAATGACGGCAATGGTTGAAGGGGTCGAGATCCATTGGTAAATCTCGATGGTGTGTTGTTCTAGGAAGAGAATGGAATGATGATGTCCATCATCCCAAGGGGTATCTTCCATGGACATAATACATATAATCATTTCATCGGTAGGAAAAATGACGCGGAATGGATCCAGAGATAAATCACCAAGAGAGGGGGTAGAAGGGGTTGTTGATTGAATGGCTTGATAAGCGGATTCGACCGGACTCAAAGGCATTTGGTCACCATAACAAAGATGATCGACGAGGTTGGGTACTATCCACAGGTCATGAGACACAGGGGTTTTGTGAATAGAAGTGGAGATCATGTTGATTGAGGTGACAAACGGATGTGGAACATTGGGTGGTGGAATGGGGAAAGTACCCATCAAAGAGGAAACTTTAAGAAGACCCACACCGACGTTCTCATATCCAGGGGGGTTTTGCAATGAAAGGTACGTTGTTGGTACATGCATCGGAGTGAAAGAAGGCCAATTGGTCCACCGTAATTACTTTTCCTTGATGTGGGAAACGTATGACATAGAAAAGAGTGGACACAATTGCATGCATGGAATCGATCTAGCTACGTCCAAGTAGAAGGTTGTAATTGAAAGGAGCATCAAAGACCTCCACTTTAACATTGACCGTTTTGCCTTCTAACGTAATAGGAAACGAAGGGAGGACACCATAAGGCTTAAAACCAAAGCCATTGAAGGCTTTGAGCGTGTTGTGGGATTCAGTTAAAGGAGGAGAGTCGATGACTTTCCAACAGGTAATAGAAATGACACACTTCAAGGCACCCTCATCAATAACTGTTCTACAAATGTTCTTGTTGGAGACAATAACTTGTATTTGGAATGTGATTTGAGGGGGTAACCTTGGAATGTGATCTTCCAAGTAAAAAATTATTAAATTTGTATCGATAGGATTGATTACACCAATAGCTTTCAACAGTGCCTTCCATTGTATAGGACAACTCTGAAAGACTTCGAGGGCTAACATCGCGGATGGTGCTTGGGCCATATCTTAGACAATATTGTAGTTTTGGACAACACGTGCATGAGGATTGAAAACATATTTTCGGACAACACCCTTTGGGGGAGGGCAAAGAACTGTATCTAGGCTCAGTCGTTCGAGATGAAGAGGGCCGTTGGTAGGTGGAGTCGTGGGAGATGGTTGGACAAATGAAGGAGGTATTTCATCAACTTTCTCTTTGGAGGAAGAATAATCTTTGGCTCGACTGGTAAGTGTGATGTCATTTTTCTTTGAATCACCTGTACACATTAAGACATAGGATGTAGTGGAGGGGGAAGGTTGGTCATGAATGACCAATTGGGCCTGTTGTTGATAAGGGAAGGGTTGTGACAACACGACCAGAGTAGGCGGTTTCGGGGTCCCTTGAAGGAACTTAGTAACCTCGACTCGTCTTGGACAATCCTTAGTGTAGTGATTATCACCATAGATAAGACAAGGATATCGGGGTTTGTGCTTATCCTTATCGTCAACAGGTTTTGTTTTGGTCTTCTCAGATTGCGGATTATTTTTATCCTCCTTGTTCTTACCCTTCTCTTTTTTGGATTTATATTTTTTGGCAGGGGTAGATTGAACAGAGTTCACCTCATAAGTCTTGTCAGTGGGAGGGGTAGGAGACAGAGCATTTTGAACATTAGAAGCAATGAATTTGGGGTTGTTGCTAGAGGCTTGGATGGATTGGGGTTGGGCATGGAAAGTGCCAATCACACTGTCAGCTGCATGAGAAGCAATTGGAGTAGTTGAAGTAGCAAAAGTAGAAGGATGAGGTGCATCAGGGAGTAAGTCGTAAAGAGTACCCATTTGCGAGTAAAGATGGTCGAGGTATTGAGCACGACTAATTGCCTTTTCTTCTATGACAGTGCTACCAATGGCGATGTCAGGAGCGATGTCATTCACAAATGATTTCGTGAACCACTCTTCTAGCAACTAATTGGGAAGTTTGAGTTTGATGAGACGTCGTCTCCATCGCCACTCATGAATGTGATCAGAGATATGAGTGGCTTTGGTTTGTTTGAAAGAACTCAAAATTTTGGTTCCCATTTCGTAACGGATCGGTAACTGGTAGTGGGTGAGGAAATCCATAGCGAGGGTGTTAAAGTCGGTGAAGAAGCCTCATGGTAATTCTAAACACCACTTTGCGGTAGAACCTGTGAGAGTTCGTTGAAAAAGGAGTAAATGAATAGAGTCATCCATCAAAGAATTGGATGAACACCAGAGGTAAAAAGTCATTACATGATTGGTCGGGTCCTCTCCTGGTTTACCATCAAATTTAGGGATGTTGAATGGTAGTTTGGCCGGTATCATGGGTCATTGAGGAGAGTGATGGATCATATCATTTAAAATTCTTGACAAATCAGGGAGGTCCAGGGTGGCTAAGAAGGGTAATTGTCTATTCACATGTGGGTACTGGTGTCTTTCGGGAGGGAGCCCTGTAGGTATACCAGTGGGACCATAAGCAGTTTGCATATAATGCGAATATGTAGGAAAATTCGGTTGTTGGTGTGGAGGCAATAATTTATAGGGTTGTATTAGTTGGGGTTGTTCCCTTGAACAGGGGCGTGGGGTTGAGCGTTCAAGCCCCAAATAGGATTGGACATACCTGGATATGGTTGGCCTGTACTAGGAGGTATGAAGGAACTAGCTTGAGGTTGTTCCCCCCAGTCGAGTGAGGATTATTTTGGATAAGATAGTTTCAATACTCGGCCAAGGATGGAGGTATTTTTTTTCCATAGGGTGGGGTAGGTGGGGGTTTCTCTCCAATCGAGGGTTGCATCCCAATTGGGATTTTCCTGCAAAAGGGGATTGGGTTTGGCCTCCTTGGTGAAATTGTCCACTGACAGGAATCTGGTAATTAGGTGTGAAAGACGGGATGGTGCTACTAGGGCCAGTGCCTCCGATAGAGGATGGAAGAGGTCCTTTGAAAGGGGGTCAAGGAAGTTTCAGAATGAAACCAGGAATAAGATGGTACCCAGAAGGAGTGGAAATTCCAGGAGTCCCGAATGGGATTTGTGTAGGAGCGAGAATAGAAGCATTCAACGCATGATATCAGGGGGGAAGTGTTGGGGTGAATCCAGGAGAAAGCGACATGCCAATGGGATCTTGGCTAGCCACTGTAATCCCAGTGTGAGGGTGTGTAGTATCTGGGACCATTGTGTAATGCACCGTTTGTAGGGGGATAGTCAAGATGTGGTCAGCTCGTGGAGCATATGAATCAGGAAAATAATAGGCAGTAGTAAAAGGTATTGCATCGGGATCGGATGTTTCGGGCAGCTCAGGTGTGACGATGATATCGATGCCTGCTCCTGAGCCAAAGAGATCGCATCTAAAAATGCGAGTAGTCCAAAAAGGATCTTGACCCTTGGGTTTTGTGAAAGGTCTGGTTGGTAATCCAGAAGACTCAACAACTATTTCTCCAGAAGAATTCACTCGAACAATATTTCTCTCAGAGTCGGGACGAAGTCGGAAGTCCTCTCGAGAATTGGTAATTCGGAACCGTTCTAAAGAGTTATTTCTTTCCACTTGTGGAGTGGAAACATCGTGGAATTCACTATGTTGAGGAGAGCCCTCCGGTGAGTTGGTAGGCAAGGGTTGAGAACCTTCCAGATCTTCTGGAAGTAGTCCTTGAATTCTACATGAATGGTGTGGAGGGTCAATTGTGATCGAGTTAAAATCTTATGAAAGAAATTCTATGGCCAACTTGGGTAAACAAGCAACACGCGCTAGTAAAATCTAGGAAGAAAAACCAAGCAAACAAGGCCTTCCAATTCCGAAGTCACTAGTTGGTGATGAAATTCAACGTCGTGACGATGAGACAAGAAGGGGTTAGGCTAGGGTGGAAAAGTTACGTTGACAACATGCTTAACAGACTTACACCCTGGTGCAAGCTCCCACACATAATCATGGGTATACCCTCCAAGGAGCCTGAGTGATTCTGGACAATGTCGATTCTAGGTACCATGAAGACTTACCCCTTCATAGTCACCTTGTGTAAGACCCTAAGAAGATAGGCTACTAAGGTTACCAAAAACAATAATGATGCCTGGGAAAACAGTCCACAGTCTTATCCACACGTAAGGGCATGGTATCTAGCCCGAAATCAGTTTGAGAGGCTTCCACTCATCATTATGGGTATACCTTCAAGTGAACCTCGTAATACGTGCAATTTCTACACCAAGATCAACAAAGCAGGGTGAGTAATTCTATCAATCTCAATGCGACCTCAGGTTTGTCCCTTGTGTGAGAAGGGCTTCCCAGGACAAAATGTTGCAAATGGAATTTGACACTCCTTATCACAAGATACTATTGTGTGTTTTGTGCTTTGGAGAGTGTGTCTCACTGCCTATTCCAAAGCTCTAGCCTAGCTAATGTTGGTGCAAAAGAGCCCTAGAAAAATTGCTAGTTGAATTTTAAAGTTGCGCAATATTATTAAAGGTTGTTGTTACGCAAAAAGGAGATGGAAATGAAACCAATGTTGTGTAAGACTCTGACCCAACAATGCATAAATAGGGATGAATGATACAAATTTGCATTCGAGAAATTCTATCTACAGGAGGGAAAGAGGAGTTTTCTAGAATAATGCAAACTATGATGCACGATCTTTCTTGAAATGTAATGTCAAACAATCATGAACAATGCAAATTCCTTATTTGTTCTCTTTCAATATTTGAATGCCAATATTTTTCAAATAAATGATTTCTTAAAAAAGAAAAAGAGAAAAAATATTTAATTTTTTATTAGAAACCAAGCAATAGGGATGGAACTAAGAAAAAGTAAGCAACCAATGAAAATGAAATACTCAACAAACACCCAAATGGATCTTTTAATGAAGATAAAAATAACAAACTGACACGACCGGTCTCTTCAAATGCACATGGAGAACAATTTTCCAAGTAGTGAACAATCAAAAAGGACAATCAATGCCAACTTTTAATCCAATCAAAGGCTCTCGACCAAACAAGCACTCAAATTTCAGAATCGAAGATTATACCCTTGTTAAGAAAAGGTCAAGAGGTAAAAATTGAGGAAAAATGATCAAGAAGAGTTTTCGATTTTTGAAAAGTAATCATTCTCAATATTTGAAGTCAAGAAACAATCAATCACTGGCAAAAGAAGTTCTTCCTAGACAAACAAACAAATCTGGGCATCTGAAGACATAAAAAGACCCAATCCAAAGTTTTTACAAGTAAGTTTGTAGTCTAGTAGTGGGGTACAATGCGAAAATTAGGGATTCTTGCAGCCTAGGCACAGACAGGGTGCGAGAAGGTCGCACTGAATTGAACACTAGGGTGCGAACTTCGGTGATTCTCGCAGGCGACAGAAAGGTACAGTGCGAGAAGGTTTGCAATCAAGCAAAATTTGGAAAAAGGATAAACATTTTGAGTGAAATTCTGGATCCAGAGAGTCTATAAGGATCCCCTAAAGACTTGGAGATTGATTGGGAATGAAAAAGGGTAGGTCAAGAGAAAATGGCCAAGAGAAAACCACAAAAATGGGTTGTATCCCCAGTGGAGTCGCCAATTTTGTTATTGGATAAATTGGTAGGTGCGGGCACTAACTGATCTCCCTAGATCCATCCGGATCTAGACCAAAATAGGACAGGACGTGACTCTTTCTCTAAGTTGCAGTCGTTGAATCTACTACTGAGAAGGAATGAGTGACATACCTTTATATCGCTTCCTTAGGTCTCTGGTGTTCCTAATTCGCTCCGACGCTCTTGTGAAACCAGGTTCAAGACAAAACAAACCAACCAAAGTGAAGATAGAAAAGTATATTCAATGTCAATCTATGCATATGATCAAGGAGTTATGCAATAAAATAAGAGTGATTTTATGGGAAAGGGACATGTCGCTGTATTATATTAAATGAAAGTAGAAGATACAACTAGATCGCCTTGATGTCGCAAGATTCCTTTCAGTGACCCTTGGTTCCAACACACACACTTGCTCTACACTTGCATGAAGAAGATCCAGTACAACTTGATAGACAAATAGAGTCGTCAAGCTTCTATCCAAACAAAGTTCTTCACACAATTCTTTCACCAATTATTCATTCAATCTTCCTTAACCTTTTCCATGAGAAACCTTTCAATATATAGGAGAAGGAGAGATGGTTAAATGGATGAGGATGATCCCACTAAATCTGAGAAGTCAGTAGGATGCCAACTATGTGAATGCCAACTCATTTTCTATAAGATCCTCTTCTTGAACCTTCGTAACCTCTTCTTCCATTTTTAGCCTTGAAAATAGGTTCACACCCTACCTATAGAGAAAAATGAAAACAGTTCGCACTCCAAGTATAGGGTTTCCTGCGAGAATGAAGGATTTTCACACTCTGTAACACAGGAAGCCTACGAACTCATCTTAAAAATATTCTTTTTAGAAGAAGACAACAGTCACTTTACTCAGGAAAAAGGTCTTCATGGGAGCCTAAACACAAAACTTGTAGACACATCACTAGAGTGACCAAAATCATGTGTAACATCCTTTGTCTCTGGTGCATCATATTATTCTTCAATATCATCTTCTTCCTCTACAATATAATTTACTAGCCTTCCTCTTGGATAACATCTAACAACAAATGACCAATCCCTCTCACCTAGAATCTTTGAGTAAAAGACCTGTTCACATTGTCTTGGAAAAAAAGAGTGATCATGTCCTCTTTCAAATAACGTTTTTTTAATCATCGAAAATACGTTGGCATGCTGAATACTAGTTATTTCCTCATCACGTTCATGTATTCGTAACATATACCAATTGATGTCGAACATGAATAATTCAAAGGAATTATATTCACACTCAAGTATATCATCCAAATGCCCATAATATCTATTTTTATATTCTCGGGGATGTTTGTCACTCCTAGAGGAAACATTAATGACTTGTAATACTGTAGTTATCCCACTATCCGAAGTTTTTCTAGTTTCATCCAACTGTTTGATGCAAAATTTATGTCCATTGCACCATATAGACTTATGGTGTTTCAACTGCAATATGCTAGACATGTAAAAGATGTATTTTCAATTAATAAACATATTTATATAACTTGGAAAGTATCTGAAAAACACACACCTATAGTCACATTAATATAATATAAAATAACTGAATAAAATGGGTGAACTTTCTTTCTTGTCCATCTTTCAAACCACATGTTGAATCAATTTCCGTCTGCGTAACATTGACATCTCCATTATGATGAGTTTCTCTAACTAATTCAGACCATTTTTTTCATGATAACCTACCTCCATGATGTTGTTTACATATTGCAATCCATACCTTCATCCAATCTATATTGTTTTCTATGTATAAATGTAGTGCATCCCAATCTTGAGAAACTGAATAAAAAAATCATAATTCACCAATATTAAATATTAGTTATAACCATGGTAAATATTAATAATTGATGAAAGATTAAATATTAAATGAGTATGATCATATACACAAAAAATGAAATGTTATATTTATTATAAATCTCCACAATTTAATTACCTCTCACTTTCTTCATTATACCTTTCCCTAATAGGTGCTCACCTTGAAATTTTTTGATGGAGTTCACATCCCAAATGCGATCCACTGCATGCATAGTTGGCGTTATGAATTTAGGAAGATAGTGACTACTATACACCATGGATTTATATACCATATATACCTCCACCATAGAAATTTGAGGATGTGCTCTTTTTCTAACGAAAGCCTTCAATGATTTTAGGTGCCTATCCACCATCTACATTGACCTTGTGTCTACAGGTCCACACATTTGAATCTCCTCAAATTGGTGTATGAGGTAGTGTTCTTGTGCATTGAAAAATGTCGAAGGTAGATACTTTTTCATTTCACACATTAGTTGAGAAATTTCTCTCTTCCAATACTTTGTATCATCTTGATGGACATGTTTCAACAAAACATAATATATATTAAATTACAAGTAAAACATATGTCATTAAGTACACCAACAAATTGAAAAAATATTTTGCGTATAAATCACGGCTACTTACTGTTAGAAATAATAGGTGTGCTCGTTTAACCATAGACAATATAGAAATATTGTCACCCAAGCATAGGCCGAAGCCACTGCCAAGCACCTTAACCTTGCTAGAGAGTAATTATGGAAGAAAACCCTAGGCCTAATAGCCAATAAATGTAGCATACCTCTCTCTAGAGCTAGTGCACAAGGCAAAAATTCCAAACCATAACCAAGAGAAATTCCAAGCCTAAGCCCGAAAATACTAGTTGTAGTAGCTGCAACTGCAGCTGTTGTAGGTGAATCCCCCTATGGACAAGTGGATTCCCCTTTGGTCTCTAGAATCCTAAGGCCAAGACAAAAAAGTTCTTAACAAATCCCCAATGATGTTACACGCATTCGATGGGCAAGGTTTTCATCCCCATGGGCTTTTACAGTCCCTGCCCATCCAATTGGGTGGAAAAATTGTCATTGTTGATGTCGAGGTGGTCGATGATCCCCTGAATTACAACTTGTTACTTGGAAGAAGTTGGTTCTATGCTATGACCGTTGTCGCTTCATCAGTTTTTCGATGTGTGCAATTTCCTCATCAAGGCAAAATTGTCACCATCGATCAGTTGGATTTCTGCACACCTGACGCTCGTGCTCCTGCTACCAACAATATTCCATTCTTGGGAGATCACAAAATCATGTATGAAAGTGTTGGTGTTGGCTTGTTGAAATATTCTAGCCTCATGGGTACCTTCCCTACACCACTTCCACCCACTGCACATCATATTCCCATGATCAATATGATTTCAACTACAGTTGATCAATCCTTGGAATCATCTGACCCTTGGATTGTACCTAGTCCATTGGAATTCGATGCACTAGGTGACACCATGACACGTAGTCCAGCTGAAACATCATATGTTTCTATTCAATATGCTTCTTCCTCATCAGATGACCAACATCTATTGGCACCTGACAGTTACTTGATGCCATCCTAGTTAAGTTTCTTGTCGTCTGCGATCGACTACATTTCCCCAATTTTTCCCTCGGATGAATCTATTATGGAAATGTTGAGCATTGACAAGATACCTCAGGATGATAACCATCATTGATCCTCTTTTCTTCCCTCCTGCAGTTAGCACTTGTGCACTTGCTGAATTTAATACCACATGGAGGTTTAATACCTCCCATAGTTATCATAATATCAACACTCCCTCCTAGCTAGGGAGGTATTTAAAGGTAATGGTCTTGATAAAAAACATACCATTCAATGGGTAGCATCATCATAGCCACACAAGTTAGCATCATCACGAGGAACATCATCATGAGGACCATCATCACTATAAATATCATATGATATCATTAATTGTATCATATCTCAAAGTCATACTCCATCTAAGTAGTCGGGCATGATGTTTGATAAGTCACTGACTCCATAGAGTGATACAAGAATCATTCTTCTAATCCGGACATATGTCCTAGAATAATAACTATTCCAACATATGTTGGAAGCCACACCATGGGCTACAAGGACTATTCTTCTAATCCACACATACATCCTAGAGGAATAAATGTCCTGGACCATTTTCCGCTTGGAGAATGTCTGTCCACCAACACACTAACTATCCATCTGGATGATAATAATTTCCAACACTACTAATAGTCTTCATGGCAATCAGAACAATGCCATTCAATAGAACACAATTGTATCTATCCATAGTAGTACACAACTACACAACCACACCAAGTAGCACACGACTACTTAGTTAGTGGTGTATAGTCACAACCAATGAAACACATCCACCACAGTAGCATACATCTATTTTCCAGAGACATACAGCCTCCCCAACAATCATATCATCTGATATCAACCTGCATAAAACAATATCATGATATAAACTAAGTCATCTAGGCCATTCTTCGATGCACATCTGTGAGATCTAAAAGAGAATATTCCCTTAGAAAGTAAAACATCAGCCATGGGATATCTAGAATATTCTTCACAAGCACATAAGAATAAATGTCCCTGATTTATGATCCTATACCATTCACCTAACTGGGTTATTCCTCCGACACTAATCATAGTGAAACCTGGAGAGAATGAGTCTTCCCTAGGGAATGCATGTCCCTGATTGTCGAACCTGGACCATTCACCTAACTGGGCCATTCCTCTGAAACTAATCATAGTGCAACCTGGAGAGAATGAGTCTACCCTAGGGAATGATTGTGTATACCATTTTTTTAATGGAAATGATTGTCCTTCACCAACCTCCAAAACAAACCATTCTTTGAAACTGCTCACAACTATTAACTTCAAAAGAATGACTACCTGACAAGGTGGACCATTCTACTTGACCACTACTCAAAGTGACTTCCAAGAAGAATGAATGTCCTATAACATTACCCCACATTGGACACAAGGGGAATCGTTGTCTATGGTACATCAACAATCTATTGGACCATTTTCATTACGAAAATGACTCTCCGATCTGGACCATTTTCTGAACTGGAAAATGATTTTCCACCAAAATATCAAACCACTTTTCGAACCAGAAAGGAACTGCTCATCTGGACTATTTTTCAAACTAAAAAATGACTATCCATAAATCAATAACATATCAGTTCTCCCTCCCAACCTGGGAGTAATCTCTTCCTTTTTCAATAAGGAATTCGTCTCCATGAGCCCCATCTTGTTTCTTATGTATGGAAAATTTTCATCTTGGACAAAGGATTTACCAAAATATATGTTATCTTCTCATCTGTGGAGATATATTGGAGAAGAACTTCTCTTTTATGGACTTCATTGATTGATCTCATTGTACTTCGGTCTGTCATGGAACACTAGTTTTCTTTGAAGGCTTCATATAGCTCTGATCATTACATTATATCATGGTCGAATTCAACACTTTTGTTTCCTGCTAGCTCATTATATCGTGGAAAGACTCAAACTGAAACATATCCAAGTATCACTTCTTTGGTCATTAAGAGAGTTTTCCATGGATTAGTAATCCATCATCCCAGACTTCTGAGTAACTATTCTGATACACTATCTTTTCCATAGAAAATTTTCACCACACTTCTGTTGTATATGAGATACTCTGCATCAAGTTATTTGAACCCATGTAAGGTATTCTTATATATGCATACATGGGCCTCTTTCTGGTATAACATTGTTTCTCACTTTCTTTATTGGGATGAATAGTTGTTTACATGTAAATTCCAATCCATGGATACTACAAGAGGTATATCTGGTTTACTGGAACAAGTTGTTGTCATAATATTCTCCCTTCTTCTGTAAGAACCTTTGAATCTTGCAATGCTTCCATTCATATGTATTTTTCAAATTTTCTTACATACACTGTTCTTTATCATAACTTCCATTTATTCTACTCGAATTCTTCTAGTGGGTTCAAACCAAGTTGGTAGTATTTGTGATTCTTAGTATAATAATTGGTTGTTCTATCTTTTCTTTCTTTCTTGGAATCTTCATGTTCCTCCTCATGTTTATCTTTAGCTCTTGGGTCCATGGAGTCTTCTATAGATTCCATTCCTTGAAGATTCCAACTTCTTCCTTTCATCATAGGATAATGGATGTAGATGAAAAACCAAGGATACGTTAAGGCTTCTTTTTTAAAAAGACTTCTTCTAGAGTCAAACTGAACACTTGTTGCTTATCATGGTTGCTATTTTCAATGGGAACATGGAAAGATAGTTCATAATCCTTAATGGATCATATCATTTAGAATAATATCCTTCCTAATCCTTTATTCGTGCATGAATGCATGTTCTTCTTTAGGAATTTTGTAATTATCTCCCTCCATCTAAGAGAGTCCACGCTTTTGTCTGCATCCTTATTGACTTCTGAAAAGTGTCACAAGTCTTTTTATAATTTCATCTTGATTGCTGACTTATTTCTATTTTGACTTCTTCTGGGTCTCTTCAATTTTGATTCTGGTTTCATCTTATCTGGCAGTCGCTACTTATATAATATCTTCCACATGAATTGTTACCAAGGATTGTCAATGTACTTCATCTTTTCATGGGTATTGGTTGACTTAGAGTCATCGTGATAACAATCCTTATCTTGTTATTCTTCCATAGGTATTGTTTCACATGAGCATCTTATCTTCTAAGAAATAGATATACATGATATGTATAGAAACTATGTAAACATGGTATGTACAAGAAATTTGAATAATATTATTACCTTGACTTAGAAGAAGAAATCTTGCTTCATCTTGTTTGACTTTCTTTGAGGGTTCATTTTATTTGGAAATTGTTGCTTCGTGTGTTTCCTTCCTTTTATTTAACTTGGGAAAGCGATCCATATTTTCAGAAATTGAATCATTGTATTTTTGACATATCCTTTTCTTCATTTGGTTTCTTCCTTGAGTCAAACTTCTTCTTATTCCTGAATTTCTTGAACTTTGTTGTGAGGTTTGATCATCGTCTTTCCTTTGGAATTTCTCTTTTGCGCTAATCCTTGATTCATCTTGTGCACAACAATTCCAAAGTTATTCAAATGTGGGATACTCCTTTCTTGTGTTCATTCTTGTGGAAAATGCATCACGTGCCTTGGGAAGGCCATTGAGCACTATATTTACCAGTTCCTTTTCTGAAATGATTTCTTCAATAGCTTGTAGTTGATCTCTTAACTGAGAGATTCTTACCAAGTATGATGTTATGTTGTCATCATCATTTGTTTTCATGTCACAGATCTCATTCTTCAGAATCATTACTTGTCCAAAGTTTCTGACTGAGAAGAGGTTAGTTAGGGCATCGCACATATTCTTAGATGAGTCAAGATGAGATATGCAGGGTATCAAGTGGTATTTTACAGAGTCCATTATGATACTCATGGCATTGATGTCATTGTTCTTGAACTTCTCGATAACTATGATTTTCTGAGGTTCCTTCTTCAAACTGTGATTCCACAATCTTTCCTTTCACTATATCCCACACTTTCTCTTTGGCAAGGATGAGATAAATCCTTGTCTTCCATGGTCTGAATTTAGAAGCCCCTTCTAACTTGTTTTTTGACTTCATAGAGTAAGCCATGACTGCTTTGACTTGGTAAAACTTTGACTTTGACTTGGTCAACCTTTGAATTTGGCCAAAAACTCAAAGTTGACGTCTTAGTGTTATAGCCCTAAAATGCCCTACTCATGCATACATGGCCTTGGCCCTTTTACTTGCATTTTTTTCCAAAGCACTGTTGAGATGCTCTTCTTAAAAAAACATTTTTTAGAATATGTACATGCCCTAAACCATTACATCCCATGTACATATGCTTACTTCACCACTACAACTTGCGTACATATGCATGATGCACCATTACAACCTGTGTATGCTTGAAAAAGTTGCAAGGAATTTGTTGAAATTCACGGGCTATTGGAAGTTTCCCAACTAATCCACCTACTATATCCCGTCACCCAATTGAATAAACTTCTTTTTGGAATATAAAAGGAGGTGTTGTGGTCTCATTTCAAAACCAAGCATAAGAACAGTGAAACACTGCCCAATTTCACTTCCCCTCTTTGCCCAAGATATTGTTGCTTGTTGTGAGATATTGCCTCAACATTCCCTCACCAGCCCCTTCTTCCTCCATTCAACCCATTCCTTTCCATAGAGGTGATTAGAAGGTTGAGAGACAAATTCCATTCAAGGTTCACTTGGAGCATGGTAAAGAGGAGCCTGGACCAGGTTCTCAGAATGGTGGCTGACACAGATTGTAAGGTACAATCTTTGTATGATGAATAAAATAATCACATATTCCTGTCCCAAATGATGGTGTTTTGAGTATTTTTATTGATTTATACTTAACATTTAATATCTAACCCTAAATCATGGATAGAATAACATGATTTTAGTTCTTGTTTTTCTATCTTTGGATGCAGGTCAACCTTGGGAGGAGACGTGCAATTAGTGGAAATTCCAAGCTTGAGGAGATCATCTCTAGACATGGGATCAAAGTTATAGTTACCCGATCTCTTCTCTATTCTCTTTCTTTACATTAGTTTTGGTATGTTTGGGGTAGAGTAGAATTGATTTACTTTTAGACGGTTATTCTCTCTATCTACATCTTGAACCCTGGTGTATTTAAAGGGTGGTTTTTACCACTAGCAGAACTAGCGACCATATTGGGGATTGCCTCAAGGGTTTTTAGGGGATTTTGGTTTGTTTGATTGGTTTGTTTTCCTTTCAATTTTCTTTCAAGTTTTCTAAGTTTTCCAAGGGATTCTGGTCACCTCCAGGGTGCATACCAGTTGTCCCTGCCCTGAAATACTGCCTCATATTTTCTTTTTTTGAAGAGATACAGAGGTGTACGTACCTTATATTGGGTCATCCTACATACATACGTGACCTTCTCAGTAAACATCCCACGTACATACGCAGGATGCTGATGAAACATCCTACGTCTCTCTTTAATGAAATATTTTGAAAAAGAGGGAGTTTTCCTCTTTCGTGATTGAAGTTCACACTTCTTAGGGATTTCTTGGATCAGTCCAAAGTCTCTATTTATAGCCATAGCCTTGGTATAGATTTCAATTTACTTGTTTTCTTAGTCATCTTGTGTTCACCCTTAAAAAGGTTTTAAGCAAGTTGTTGAGTTTTAGATCTTCCTTCTTGTTTTCTTATTTGAATACCTGCAATTTGCAGTGGGATAAAGGTATTTTCTATTCTTGTTTCAATCCTCTTTTTTTCCTTTTTAATTTCTTTGAAAAAATAAAAAGATTTATTTTAGTTTTTCTCTTTAAAGCATCTCAAAAAAAAAAAAAAAAAGATTTTCATTTCAGTTTGGTAAAGTAGTTAGAGTAGGTTATTTGCAAAAAGGAAAACGAGTCTTTATTTCAAGTTCTTCTTTATTTCTAGAAACATAAGTAGCTTTTAATCAAGCGAAATCAAGTTTTAGGTTTTCCTTACAAAGATCTTGAAAAAATAGTTAAGAAAAGTTAAGTTACAAAGAGTTAGTTATAAATCTTTGCTTTTGAATTCGAAGTAATTTTGCTTTCAAGTGATTTAATTTTCTCCTCTTTTTTGTCTCTTCATAACACCATTAGTTTCACTACCGTACATTATGAGTAAATCAATCTTTTAAAATGAACTCTTAATCTAAAATACACTAGAGTTTTTGTTTGTAGGGTCAACAAACTAGTTTAGGGTTTTAGGGCCTTGAATTAGGTTGGAGAGGAAACTCTTCAAGGTCATTAAATCAAACATTGGAGTCTGAGTTAGGGAGTGTTTAAGTACAGTGTTGTAAAAATTCTCTGGGAACCCCCTCTAACACAAGGGACAAACATGTGGTCACGTGAGGAAAGGAAGTGGATATAACCCCTCCAAAACTGGATTGAACGTAGTGGGGAACACATATTGAGGGTCTATCTCGTGAATAATACCGACTAAATTTTTCTATGGAGCTTCATGGACCTTGAATTCATTTGATATCCTCTGTTGTCCTCTGTACCATTTTATTTTGATAGCCTTGATAGGCTTTGGACTTGTTATCCTACTCGTTGTGATCCACTCGACTATCGACTGTACCCACCTGGTGACTGACTGCGAGATGGCAACTTAGTTGCCCATATTCTAGGGACTTACATGAGTGACTGCGGGGGTATACTGTGGTACTTGGTGAAGACATTAGATCGCGCTTCATAGAGTATACTCGGAGGATTATTCCATGTTCAAGTTGCACTTACACCAATTAGTTTCTCTAGTTTCGATTGGCATAACTTTCCTTCCTACTAGATTTTCGATTGCTTGATTTGTCTTTAGGAAATTTTTTGTGTTTTCTTAGTGTTTAAACTCTAGTTAATCCTTACTATGTCAGTTGATCATTTCACAAGGTGTAAGATCAAAAAATTCGTCGGTCATGAAGGTTTTTGGGCCTGTCGTCGGTTACACTGGAGCCACCTCTGCCACCGTTACGACGAAGACTTGAACAAGGAACTGTGCCCGAGCCTTCTCCGCGAGGAGACTATTCGACTCTAGAGGAACCTCTCATTTGTGACCTTGAGGAAGAGGCTCTCAGGCCAGCCAACCCTTTGATTATTGACTTGTCGGCGCCGATATTTATTCAAGTTGTCCCTCCTGAGGTGACACCTTTTGAGCGCCAGATAGTCCTACAAGAGGAAATGGAAGCGAATGTTACTAATTCATCTGTGAGTCCTCAAACTCTTGTTACGACTACTACCACAGGGGGAATCCTACCTCCTCTCCCACCTTCGTTAATTTAGACCACAATGGTCTCAACTCCCTCTACTTCATCTAGTGGTCCGATACCATTATCAGCATTGACCACCACTCCGTTTACTCAAAGTGCAATGGGCCCTCCATTCTCATATGGGATGCTCGGCTTTGATTAAAAATTGGTTCTTACCTACTCCACCTTACAGACCATGGGTTGGGGGAAGAGAGATAAAATTATCCCATGCAAGGGCCAACCTGGGGCGCTTCATTCCCATTTAATGTTATCCCTTACGGTGGGGGTCATATGCCTCCTCTGTACCCCTCGTTCGGTGGTGCTTTCCAACAACTAATCGGGATGACTGCTAATTATCTTGTTTAGAGCAGGAATTTTAGGATCTTCTTATTATACAACATCGGTGGGATCTTTGTCATTCTCTTTTTTCGACGCATTTAGGAACAACGATTTTTCTTCGACTGTTGTATCGGTTGGGGGAAACCCTGGTTTTGGGAAACAAAACCTCGTGCAGGGTACTATTCCTTCACAGGGAGCGACGACTGGAGTTTTATCTTCTCAGGGTTTTTGGAATCCTTGGAAAGGATCAGTTTCCTTGCAAGGGATGTCGGTCAAGGGAAACCCCTTCCATGCTCAATGGAACCCCAAGCAGGGCTCCGTACCCATGCCCATCGGATTGGCTGGGTGCATCCCCTTCTAAAATCCTTGGAACACAATGCATGGAGAAATTCCCACACAAGCTATGTCGTCCAATTATGAGAGTTAGCCGATGATACCCCAATAGACAAAATTTTAGTATGTTGGTCTAGGCCATGGTTTTTACCAGAACTCTGGCCAACATTCCAAATTTTCCTGGAAAACTGGTGCCAGTCAAACTCCAGGACCCTCTTTTCCTGTAAATAGTACAAAACCTAATCTACCATTTCTAGAAATGATACATCTACGAGACTTGTCAAGATTACTGAATGACCCAATTATTCACGATCCGCATTGGCCCCCCATGCCGACTAAGATTCCCTTAGATATTCTGAAATTTGAAGGCAAGCCTAGCGAGGATCTAGGGGATCATGTGACAACTTTCCATTTATGGTGCTCATCAAACTCACTGAGGGACGAATCCATGTAGTTGTGCCTTTTTCAACGCAATTTTATAGGGGGTTTCATGAAATGGTATATTGAGCTCGACCACTTGAGGTACTCTTACTTCAACGACTTGGCGATGGTCTTCTTGAACCATTTCCAGTTACCTGTGAGATACGATGTTGGCACCGAATTGTTGGCCAACTTTTAGCAAACCAAGGATGACCATATCTCTGATCATATATGAGAATGGTGACATCAAAAGAGATTAATTAAGGTCCAAGTCCCTTCTTATTTCTTCCTGGAGTGGTTCTTCAAGTATTTGGTGCCTTGCATATCCAAGGATGTAGCGACTTCCGGAGTGATTTCAGAGGAGGAGGCAATTATGAGAGAACAACAACTTGAACTGATATACTCATAGTCCGACATGCTCTATGAGGATTTTCCAGATGCACCATGGTCTATTCTCAATAAGGCCAATAAAAATTATAGACCCTATGTCGATGCTATTGTGGGATCATCGCAAAACAAGTCCATGGACCTATTCTTGAATTAGTTGCAATAACTATCGATACAATAAACTATGGCCAGCCAGACTCTGAGTTCAATTTTTCCCCCTACCCAGACGTTAGACATACACAGTGTGTAGTTGACGAACCCTAAGGCCAACCAATAGCCTGAGGGAAATAAGAAACAATAGAACAAGAAGGGTGAAGGGGACAAAAAGGATACCAACAATGATGGTAGGGGAAAAAGGGATAAGAGGAAGTTGAATTATCTGTGTAATCTTTGCACGGAAGACCACCCAACTCATTTGTGCCCTCGGATTGCAGATGCTCAGAAGCTATTGGTGCAACAATAACTTGTTGTGCTGACAAACCCATTTCCACATGGGAAAAACATGGCTCAAGCTTCAACATCCTCGAGCATGGAAGGGGGAAGTCAGGGAACCCCCACACTACTAATAATAGCCTGGTCATGAATATTTACATGATGAATTCCGAGGCTAATATAGAGACCAGTCCCTAAGATTATGAAATATCGGAATCTTCCAAAAAGGGAAAAGAAGCCACAAACCCACCAACTCCTCTCCAGATTGAGAAGATGGTGGGAGAAACGATGACTCACATCCTAAAAGGCATGTTTAAAAAGGATTCTCATAATACAAATTTGAGGGCATCTCAGAACTAATCCATTGTGGAATATTTGGCACAAACCCCTTACACAATGTCTCCATTGGAATTCCTTGAGAGTTTCCCTTCACAGAGAAAATATTTTTTACTCTCCTTGGGATCGACAAAGACTTGTAACTCGGGAGCGATCATTTTTTATCCAACCGACTTGAAACCCTGTCTTGCTTACCACATTATCTTTCAGATAGTAGTGGCTTACACCATGGAATATTTTACTTGGAACATTTTCCATACAGTGGTTGACGAGGGTGCCTCAACTTGCGTGATGTCATTGGCACGTTGGAAGGCCATTGACCAACCCGGTTTGTCTTCATTGCTTATGTTTCTTATGGCGTTTGATGATCGATTATTCAGATGACATGGAATCATTCCTTCTTTCCCCATGCAATTGGGAGGAACAACCATGTGTTTCGAAGTTGAAGTGGCCAATGCACCCCTCAACTACAACCTGTTGTTAGGAAGGAGTTGGACTTATGTGATGCATGTAGTGGTTGCTACCGTTTTTCGGGTCTTGTGTTTTCTTCACGAGGGATGTATTGTGACCATTGACCAGTTGTCTTTCTCCCATCCTGACCCTTCATTGAGGGCTTCCATGGTCCTGATAGTTGATAATATACAACTCGACATTGTCAACTTAGGTGTTGGTTTGTTTCCATTTTTATGGGAACTTTTGATTACCTACCTCCTTCTGGTGATGTCAAGCTTATATCAATTGTTCCTGAACAACCTAGGGATACAATTATACAAGTGTCATCATTTTGAACGAGAAACTTTAATGATCCGTAATCTACCTTCCCCATCAACCTTGATGGAAGGGACAGGGCATCCTGGCATGGCTATGCCTTTGTCCGCGGCTGAGGTTGCATACAAAATTGTCCAACAAACTTCGGCCAACCCTAATCCAACTCCCCCATAGGATTTAGATCTAGTCCTTGAGCCTATTTGGGATCAATGTTTTCTTGCCACTCAATATCCTTTGGAACTAGTATTTCCCTCCAATGAGGCGATTCTCGAGGAATTGACTGGTCCCGATAGACCTTGGGATGAGATTCATCATAGATCTTACTTCCTTCCTGAGTTAAGGAGAATAAAGGAAGAAGTAGAAAAAATGCTCAAAGCTAATTTTATCTACCTTGTACAGTTGATGGAATGGGTGTCAAACCCGGTTCTGATTAACAAGAAACAGGGTACTATTCACATGTGCATGGACTTCTGTGATTTGAATAAGACCTATTTGAAAGATAATTTTCCCACCTTGTTCATTGATCAGATTGTCTATGAATGTGAAGTTTGCGAGGTATTTTCATTCATGGATGGTTTCTCGGGATATAATCAGATTTAGATCAAACTCGAGGACCAACATAAAACAAATTTTATTTGTCCTTGGGGCACGTTCACGTATCGTAAGATGTATTTTAGCCTGAAGAATGTTGGAGCCACTTTTTAGAGGTCCATGCCATTTTATTTTCACGACCTTAGAAATATATTCGAGGCATATCTTGATGATCTAGCATCAGACTCTCGCAAGAGATATGATCATCCAGCTCATCTTCGACTAATCTTTGAAGGATGTTGCTACTATAGGATTCGCTTGAATCCCAACAAGTGTAGTTTCTTCATGACATCAGGTCGTCTCTTATGTTTTATTTTTTCGAAAATAGGGATCATGGTCAATCCTCTCAAGGTGCAGGCGATAGTTCAATTTATTTCCCCTTGCACGATACCCCAGCTTCAGAGCTTATAGGGGAAAGAGAAATTTCTTCGGTATTTTGTCGCGAATTATGTCGATATCACTAAAGGGTTTATGCGTATATTGAAAAATGGAGTCCCAATTTTTTGGGATGAAGCTACTCAATTCTCTTTTGAAGCATTCAAATGCGCCCTGACATCTTCCCCTCTGCTTCGACCTCCCGATTATAACAAAGATTTCTTATTGTATTTGGTTGCTTCAAAAATGAACATCGGCATGGTCTTGGTTCAAGAATATGATATGCTCGAAGACCATGTTATATATTACCGTATTCGAGTCCTGGTTGGGCCAGAACTCAACTATTCTCACATTGAGAAACTTTCTTTGGCAGTGTTTCATGCTGGCCAACGGTTCCGTCATTACATTTTGCTTCACAAGACCACTTTCATTGTCATTGTGAACCCTTTCCAATATGTGTTAACACGATGGGTCATTGGAGGAAAGATCAAT
Organism: Picea engelmannii; assembly: GCA_009831015.1. Lineage (NCBI taxonomy): Eukaryota > Viridiplantae > Streptophyta > Pinopsida > Pinales > Pinaceae > Picea > Picea engelmannii. Next base: position 32,278 of record ML787777.1, read on the forward strand.
ATATGGATTTTAATCCTCTAGGAATTTGACTTGGATTTTGTTTCCGCAAAATCCAAAAATTCATTGGTCTTTGTCGAACTTATTTCAAAACTTCTAGTCGAATCTAGTGATACCACTCCTGGAGAATCGCCTATCAAAGGAGATATTTTTCTAATCACATCTTCAGACCCCTGGTATGGAGATATACTATTCTATCTCCAAACATTGAAGTTCCCTACTTCTTCTTCCCGTGATGGGCATCGATGAATTCTCCATCAGGCATGAAACTATCTTATATTCGATGACACTTTGTATCGTCGAGGTGTAGATTTGATTCTTCTCTAGTGCCTTATCAATGAAGAAGCATAGATCGTTTTCAACGACTATCCCATTGGAGCATGTGGTCTTCATTTGTTTGGGTTGGAAACAACCCAAAATATTCTACGTGTAGGTTAATTATGGCCCTCGTTAATCAAGGATTGTGTTGAGGTGGTCAAGAAGTGACACCGGTGTTAGATCTTCTATCGAAAGATGTGGTCACATACTGCTCCCATGTTTCCTGTCATTGTTGTTGGTACTTTCACCAAGTGGGGGATTAATTTCACTACATGTCATTTGACTTCAGCCAAGGGACATTGTTACATCATCGTAGTAGTAGACTATTTCACAAAGTGGGTCGAAGTTATCCCAACGTTTAACAATGATTGAGAAACAAAAAGAAAATCATTTTTAATCAGATAGTAGCAAGGTTCGACATCCACAAGGATATTTTCACTGACCATGGAAGTCACTTCCAAAAAAAATAATGACTGAGTTAACATCGAATTTTGGGTTTAGGAAAGAACATTTGTCACCTTATTACCTACAAGAGAATGGTTAGGTTGAAGCTGTGATTAAGTCCCTCAAGACTATTCTTTAGAGTATGATCAATTATGCCAAGTCAAATTAGAATTTGATTTTGTACTCAACATTGTGGGCCTACCGAACGTCTGTGACGATTTCCACCGGTTTCTCACCTTTTCAACTCGTATACGGGCTGGAATCAGTCTTACCTATTGAGTTTCAGATCCCTTCCTTAAAGTTGGCAGTGGAATTACTATTAGACACTTCATCACTTAAGGAATGCCTACTATATCTTGATAAAATCGATGAGCAACGTCATGATGCAGCCTCAGCCAATGAGGCTCATAAGAAACAAGTCAAGTTTCAGTATGATCGGTCTATTCTTCTTTAGATTTCTCTAAAGGCAATCTTGTCTTGGTCTATGATCAAGATAAATATCCCCTGGGGGCAGACAAGTTCAAACCCATGTGGTTCAGATCGTTCATTGTGAAAGAGGTCTTGAAGAAGGGCTCTTATCGTCTAGTTGATTTTGAAGGGAATTCCTTGGTGGAGCCTAGAAATGGGATCTACATCAAGAAGTATTACTCTTAGGTTGGTCACCTGGGTCGCTTCTTGTACATATGTATAGATTTTTATACAGTTTTTGTCTTTTTTGTTTTTTGGACGTGTAGGTATTTATGTCTTATTTTTCACTGTGGCAGAGGTCAAGTGAATTGGAGGTGTATTTTGGGTTCTCAGACAGTGCTAGGCAGCACACTCAGAGGCTTTCTTCCGCATCTTGGTTTTTTTTTACACGTGGAGGCTAGTTTCGATCTTCCGGAGGTATTTGTCTAGGTGACACTACAAACAATGTCTCTGAGTATAGTGCAATGATAGAGTTGCTTCGTGACGCTTTGTCACATAGAATTTCACACCTCTGGTTCTACCTATATTCTCAGCTAGTTGTGTCCCAGTTAAACAAATTTTACCGCATTTATGATCCCACTTTGCACTGAAGTTTCCTTAGGGTATGTCTCTTAGAACATTATTTTGATTACATTACGTATAACCATGTTTCTAGGATATTTAATCATATGATAGATACTCTAGCTAATCACATATTAGATTGGCATGTTGAACACACATAAAAAGAGAAGCACACACATACACATACATTTGTAAAATACGTAATCCATAAGACAAATAAGATGTAAATATATATATATATATATCAAAACGTGTCATGAGTACATAGGTGGGCACAAACGCCTCAAAAATAGTGTTCAATATACATTGTTGGGCTTATGCCCTCAAAAAATAGATATTCAAAAGGTTCCCTCGGCACATCAAAAGTATATCTTATCTAAGCATGGGGCCTATTGGCCCTAGCATAATGCACAACGACGTTGGCTAAATTCTGGAAAATTTAGACCCATGCATGTGGCACCCCCACTACTTGAGGCTGCATGGAAGGCAGGAGATCCTCCATCTCATCCATGGGTACTGTGCGAGTGAGTGCAGTGAGGTTGTGCTCCACTTGTCTCAAAACTATATCATCCTATCCGACTAGAGGTCCCCCTATGGTTGTTGATTCACTAGATGTTCTTGGTCCACCAGTTGTTGTTGGTCCTGCCTTTGGTTGAGGACGTCATTGAGTCCTCACGAAGTCTATTGTGTGCACTGGTCCCACATCTGTACATATCAGACACACAATATTCAGTACTCTATACACATATAAAAATGATATATATAAAAATAATTAAAAATTAAATAACATTAAAATCATGTTACCTATCTCTACTTGCTCCTCTCCGAGAGGCATGTGCATGTCTAGATCTATAGAGAAGTTGATCCTAGCATAGGGGTAGTCCTAGATCATTGGAATCTTCCATTCCCACTAGTCGAAGAATTTATCATCAAAGGCCTCTATGGTTCTCCCTCCCCTCTGTCATGGCAACAATGCTACCCATCTACATATCATTGGGAAGGAGGCCACATGCCCCTGTACTGTCTCTCTAGGACTAAGACTGGGGACCCTCTTGAAGAAGAAGGAACATAATATTGTACCGAACCCAAAGTTCTTGTTGGTATGCTATAGAAACTCTGTCATTTGTCTCTTCGTGCACATAATCATGGTCATGCTCCAGTCAAAGATATGTGCCTCCTAAAACTGAATGACACAGTGCATGTCTTCCCGGGAGGTCTGGTGTAGGGCCGTAGATCTAGTAATCCACCCAATCAGTAATAAGATCACTCGTAGACTAAATTTGGTGATCTTATGAATCGACACCTGAGAACCTACCTTCTCAGTTTCAGCCTCACAATACATCCAGATGTAATCCTCGATGTTGAAAGGCCCATGGGTAAATGTCCTCAGATTGACTGGTTCCCCTCTCCTCAAGAGTCCAGTCAGGAAGTAAATTTCCACAGTTGTCGAAGTCAACGAATGACCCTCTAACATGAATTCTTCTACATATGGGTGCCAATAATCAATGAGGGCGTTGAGTAATATGGGTTGTGCCCTCATAAAAGGACACTGGAAGAAATTCCATAGCCCAAGTTGTTTTAGTGTGGTGATGGATACAATGTCCTCTTCAACCAAAATGTCTATGTCCTTGTGCTCCCTCTCCCTCCAGTGGACATACATCATGTTCCATGGAAAAATGGAGGAAGTTAGCTCTTGCTTTTTATTTTTTTCAAGCTTGCAAAGGTGTATGCGGGCTATATTGGCCACAGTCGCGTATGTATGCAGAAAGAGTGTTTTCTTCCTGAGTACATACACAGGTTGTCCTTGGACAACCCTCATACATGCATGACCGATCTTTTTAGGAGAGATTTCCCCCTCAAAAACCAAATTAAATGCAAAAATGAAATATGGAAATGCAAGAGGGATGATTTTATACTTGCTTGGTCCAAGTAGAAGTTTGTTTCGTCCAATGAAGCTCCCGGAGTGAACTTTTTTAGCAACGGGTTTTTTTCTCCTTTTGGTTAATTTTCAAATTGCAATGGCGAAAATGAGCTATCAACTTCTATTTATAGACGTTTTTGGCCTTTTGCCACATTTTGACGCCCTTTGTTATTTTTCCTGGCTTGGTGATCACTTGATTCCGATTCTGAGTTTCTTATTGGACATTCCAATACTCTTTTCCTTTTAGTTTGGTAACTTTTTTGGGGATGGGTCACTTTTTGGTATCCTTTGTTAAAAGTCATTTTTTCCAACCTTTGCATATAAGTTAGGATTTCATCTCCACTTTCTACATCGCGTTGTATTTTCCACTTTTGCATAGGATCTACCCCACCGAAGTGCGACACAGAACATTCATTGTTTCTCTAGAAGTGTCATAATTATGTGGTAGAGCCTACCTATACATGGATGTCCTAGGTAGATCCTTGTTTCATTTTGGCATCCATGCTATTAGTAATGACTATAGGCTCGGGAATCATTTTTAGTCCTGTCATGATTATGATATTAAGCCTCATTCTTTTGTTGCAGCATCATTCTTGGCCTTACCTTCGGGACTCCCAAAAGAGCACACTTTGTTGTCTTTCAAGATCGCTTTAAAATTCGAAAGAAACATCCAATGAGACTATATTTATTCTTTTCGATCTTGTCTTGATTAACCCAGAAAATTATCCCCCTGGAGTCTTATTTAAGCCCTTTTCAGACTCTCTAAACATGAAAATATTTCCAAGAGATCTTGTTGCCCTTAACACTCGCCAAACTCAAATTTGAAGGCACATTTGTTCGGTGGTAGTTTACCCCATTTTCGGTCCGGACGGTTAATTTCACAAATAAAGGTATGCTCTAGGAACTTCAGTTTGCTAGAAGAGTATTCTTAGGCGTAAGTTTAACCCTTTTTCAAGCCCGAGGGACTAAATCTTCGAAAAGGAAAATTCTCCTTGGTTTTGTTTTATCACCTTTTTTGGGCCTTGGAGATTACTTACGAAAAAGAACCCCCACAGAGTCCATAGTTAAGCTCTTTTCAAAATTCCTAAAATTGAAAAGATCGTCGAGTGACCTTGTTCCTTCACACTTGTTAAATTGGTCCAGAAGAACATCTACTGGCATGAGTTTAACCCACCTGTAGATTATAGTGGAAAAAGGTATGCCTCGGGAGATTCGTCTTGCCGGGAGAGTTCTCCTCAATAACTTTTATACTTTTTCGGGATAAGGAGACTAAACTTAGAAAAAGGCTGTCAGTCCATAGTTAATTGCTTTTCAGACTCCTTAAAATTGAAAATATTGTCGAGTGATCTTGTGTTTTTCACACTCATTAAAATGGTTTTGAATAGATGTATTTTCGGTGCAAGTTTAACCCTTTTTCGAACCGACTAGACTATCTCCGAAAAAGGTACTCACTGGAGTCTTCTTTTACATCTTTTCAGAATCTCTAAATGTGAAAAATCTATCGAACTTACCCTCTCTGGGATCATAAAAATTACATGGAAGGGGTCTCATTTTGTCTTTCTTAAATCGCATTTGCATATCTACGTCTTTGGCCTAATCTCGACTCCATGTTGCTCTCAATTGAACCTTTGAAGCATGCCTTATATGCAAGCCTTGTAGCACTTCTTGCCTCTGCGACCTGACACCTTGACTTTCGGAGGAATTCTCCCCAAGTGTCCTTTTCCTACACATGTATCCTTGCTCTGAGCATTAATATGTTCCTTGTGCTTGGAACTAGTATGCTTCATTGTGACACTCGTTCCTCCTTTGTAACATAGAATTCTTTTATTATTTTTCAATCTCTTTAAAAAATTGAAAAAGACAAAAAAAAATTGAATATTCCAAAAAGAGGGGAGGGGAAATATGTATTCGTTTTTCAGTAGCACAGAGATCCACCCTTGGAAAAAGAACATCCTTTCATTTGTTCTCCAAGCATTGGGATCTAATATGACCTTAGGAATTTGTTCTTGCTACATAGAGTTGTTTTCTCCTCTGTTTGGTTACTCTTCCAAACACATGGAGAGTTTGCATTGCCTCCTGCATCGTGAACTTATGTCAATGTCATGCTTCCTGATTCTGATCATCTTCCATTCCTTTTTCCAAGGGAAGTTTCACCCAACCTGAGTTTTCCTTTCTGCAGTTTGTTTCTTAACCTCATGAGTCGGCCATCCTGAGAGTCCAGTCAAGTCCTAATTCAAAATCGACGAAGTTCCCTATTTTATCATTGAGATCCTTATGTCTTTTCCCGATGAGACATCAAAGACCTCAGGGTAGTGAGTTATACACACCCATTAAATTCCTACCTGGTTTTTTAATATCTTGAAGTTGGTTCTCGAGCTTTGAAGGCCTCATCTCTAGCCACATGCGTCACTAGCTTCTCAAAGATGAATACTATGCTTGTATATCTTCGATTGATTTTGAGATGTAGATATATTATGTATTTCTTGTGGCTACACTTTATATAGTTATATGACATGGATCTGTAGTGTATTTGATTGGAAACCATTATTTATTTCATCTCGAGCATGGGTATGCCCGCCTCAGAGAGACAATTGTTGTTTTGCAGATGGTACCTCCCAAACTTTGGTCCCAGTCTCACTCGATTTTGTACATTGGTGAATATATTGTAATGTATTTCAGCCATCATTTTCTCTTCTGACCTCACAAAATAGGGGGCATATGTTATAGCCCTAAAATTCCCTACTCATGCATACATGACCTTGGCTCTCTTACTTGCATATTTTTCCAAAGCACTGTTGAGAATCTTTTCTTAAAAAACCATTTTTTAGAATATGTACGCACCCTGCACCATTAAATCCCAGGTACATACGCCTACTCCACCACTACAACTCACGTACATACGCCTGTTGCACCATTACAGCCCGCGTATGCTTGCAAAAGTTGAAAATATAAAAAAGTTGCAAGGAATTCATTGAAATTCATGGGTTATTGGAAGTTTCCCAACTAATCCACCTGCTATAGCCCATTACCCAACTGAATAACCATCCTTTTGGCATATAAAAGGAGGATTTAGGGTCTCATTTCAAAACCAAGCATAATAATAGTGAAACTTTGCCCAATTTAACTTCCCCTCCTTGCCCAAGATATTGTTTCCTTTTATGAGATATTTCCTCATCATTCTCTATGTTGTTCCTAAGTTTATACTTAAGGCTCAAAGCATAATGTCAGGCATCAAGAAATAATGAAATCTTTAATGTTTGCATTTTCTACATCAGTTATTAGAGATAAATTCCTTAAATTGAATTAATAGTATAACAACTCAGAGGTCGTCTTCTGTATCTGAGTTAAAATTAAATATATTGAATGTAATGAGAGAAAAACATAAAGATGTTAGACAAAGCAAGGCATCAGTTACAAAAGAATATTACTTTGTAACAGAAGAATAAAATAGATTGAATAACCTTAAATGAAGCATAAAATGTAGCAATCTAATTAACTGGCAGGTCTTCTATTTACTAAGAGTAAAAACAGAGGAAAAATTATTTGCTATCAGATAACTAAATAGAATGTAATCAAAGTAGATGTTGTATTAAATTGCGATCAAGAATCCACCAAGGAAATATATAAAAAGATGCTGGAATGTTGGAAGACAGAAGAACACATAACTCAAATGAACGAAATGTGGAATATCTAGTCTGTATTTGTATTAATTCTCAATGAGGAGAGTTTTCTCAATTACATATGGAAAAAACCGGCCTGAAAGAGCTGACGAAGACCTTTTGGTGGTTGATAATGATCCTGGTATGCACATCGGTTTTTTCTAGAACCCAACTGATCATGTCATTATATGGCATGAGCTTCGGCTGTGTACCTATTTTATGAAGCTCAAATTCTGCTATAATTCTGATTTTGGTTCCTTGAGTGTCATTCTTTTCATCTCCAGAATCATATGGGCAATTTACAACTTCATGCTCCAAGATTGCAAAAATCTGTGTCCAAGATCTAATTGAATCTACAGCATGTGGCATAGTATCAGACAAAACGTCTGCATTTGGATTCGAACCTTCACCGACATCATCATTTTCCTTCAACATTTTCCTGTGCGCCATGATGTTAGAAATAGAATGTGAATACTTGTTACAGGGTGAATGCGTAAGCTTTCCTTGGATAAAACTCACTACTTTGTTGAAGGTAATAATGAAACTCAAAATAGAACATCTTTATTTACGTTCATCTTGCATTAATTCGAGTATGCTTTTATAGATGATGAATTTATTGGTTTTAATGAGGAATGTACATCTAGTGATACACATTCTATGTTGGAAATCATTTCCTTTGATCCATAATTAATTTTATTAAATATCGACGATTCGCGATCGAGAGTTTTGGATGGAACAAAAATGAAATATCCTGAAAGAGAATGCGTGAAATATTAATTTACACTACTAATTTCCTTTTAAGAAGTTAATTAATCATGTTTAAAACTCAACTCTTTCGGGAACTTGGGTTTCAGGATTTTTTAGATGTGATGAGTGTAAAACCCCTGATTCCCGAAATGCAAAATGATTACTAATCCTCCTTTGACCTTCAAAACACCTTCGTCTACAGAGAAGTTCTTAATGGGGATTTTTTATTTTCCAGGGACTTTCCTTGAGTGAAACTGATCAGTTTAAACCTGTTAGAAGGGATGAGATAGTTAGGATTAGCCTAGACATACTTTTTGTTCAGTCAAAGTTAGAGAAATCGTAAGAAATTTTTCCTATTCTCGTTTTGAAGATTTGTCTATGAGTCAAAGTTAAGGTGAGACCCTTTTTCCTCTATGAAGACCATGGGATGGTATTAGGAATCATGTGAAAATACGGCTTGAAAATGAGCAGGGGATTTAGAATAAGGGTACAATGTCCTATTGTAAGAACAATCACCCTTGTGCAACCTATTACTCAATCCTTGAAACTTTTTCTTTAAGGTCTTCTTAGTGCTTATTTTTTAATTGTAAGTTTTATTTCATTTTTATTTTATTTTTATTCAGAGAAAAATTCTTAATAATTAAAACATAATTTTTATATTCCTCTGATTATAGATTAGGTGATGATATTCGTACATGTAAGACTCTTTTCATACAAAGTGAATTTTCTCTGAAAATTTAAACAGGTCAGAAACTCGTACCTCAGATTTAATCTTATATTTGCAACCAAGTAAACTATTTGTTTATCGCCTATTTCAAGAGAAAGCCAATGATTTGATATGTGCATGCCAATTTTTTTTATATCCCTTATCTCTCGACTATCGGCAAGTATCATGCATGACAATAACATGAAAAGTGTCAAGAAATTATGCAGACCAAAACTCTATGTGTTACTTATTTTATAATGACTTTCCTTTTTTATATCAACCAACCTATTTTATTTACAATGAAATTGTGAAAACCAAAACAGTATGTACAATGAGAGTTTGGAATTGTATTAGTACATAAAATGCTTCAGGTAACGCCCATTGATTTCAAACATAAATGAATTCTTCCCTTCTAAAGCTATGATTTTGAAAGGTCCACACCAGATATGATCGAATTTACCATGATTTCCTGAATCTTCCTTCCTAACATCCCACTTTAAAACCAGGTCACCAGGGAGGAATTCCCTATCCTTAGTTTTTTGGTCAAACGGGGCTTTCATAATATCCTGATACTTTTGTAGTTTTTCTTCTACTTCAGCCCTATTTTTCTGAACTTCAATCATTTGATTTATTCTTATGGTGATGTCATTTGGCTCTTCTTTTGAGTCTTTCCAGAGTTTCATTATGGGTAGTGCAAGATTTATGGTTAAAACAACATCAGTACCATATACGATCTGAAATGGGGAAATTCTGATGGATCTTTTTGTGCCTATTTTGTTCTCCCATAAAGCATATTTCAAATGCACATGCCATGCTTTCTTATTTTCAGTCAACGCTTTTTTTTATTATGGTTATCAAGCTCTTGTTCGAGGACTTGGCTAATCCATTTCCCTATAGATAGTAGGTCGTAGAATGTCCTAGTACAATGTTGTGCTTTTGACAAAAACTTATCATGGCCATGGATTTGAAAGATTTAGCATTATCAATAACTATTTTCCGAGGACAACCAAATCTTGATAGAATGTTCTCTTCCAAGAAATTGATCACCACTTTTTCTGTTGTGTTTTGCATAGGAATGGCTTCTACCCACTTAGTAAGATAATCGGTACCAGTCAAAATCCACTTATGTTGAGAAATATAATGCGGATTAATTTAACCTATGAAATCAAGACCCCATTGTTGAAACGGGGCGTCAACTTTAACTGGAACCAAAAGCAATGCATGAATATTTTGCTTTCCTGCGAACAATTGATAGGGGTTACAATCTCTAACCTTAGCATTCACATCATTGAATAATTTCATCCAATAATATCCAACTCTTAGGATTTTGTAGGCCATTTCTCTCCATGAGTGATGTCCTCCACACAATCCTTCATGAAATTCATTTATAACTTGCTCTGTTTCAGATTCTACTAAACATCTCAGTAAGAAACCCATAGGATCCTTCCAATATAGTTTACCATCTATGATGCAATATTTCACTACATGTAACATCAATGTTCTAGATTTAGATGGAGTTAGGTCGCTGGGGCATTGAAGAGTCAAAATATATGAAACAATGTCACTATACCAAGATGAAGAAGATAATTTTTCTAAAATTTTGGTTGCAGGTACAGTAACATCAAATTCATTTATATCTAAAAATCCCTCATACTCTTGCAGATGATTTATTCCAAGTGATTTTAAATTTGATTCAGCTAATAGCTTAGCCAATCCCCGAGCTTTTACAAGTTTGGTCGATTTTACTTCCAGGTCAAACTCCTATATTTTGGCTAACCATATGCCCCTTTTACCATCACTATCTGGCTGAACTAATATATCCTTGACAACACTAGTTGGTACATAAACGATGATCTTAGAATGTGTTAGCGATTAAGCTTTTCATGTTTTGCTGGATGGTGATTTTGGCCTAGGTATGCGACTTTGCCTATATTTTTCCCCCTTTTGTGCAGACCCGATCATAGATTTCTCCTCCCAACATATATTTTCATTTGTTGTTTTCTTTGATCCTTTGGTCAACTGGTTTTCCTTGTCAAAGTTTGCCTGAGAGATATCGGCCCCAAGATTTTTTGTCCCCCCTATGGCTGATTACTTCTCTTTTTGCCTCTATTACCGAGTCTTTTTTTTTTCCCAAGTCCTATTCGTGTTTTCCAAGTCTTCATTATTGCGGGCCGCAACACTAAGAGCGGTCTTATATGGAATCAAGCAAGTGTGAGAATCAAGATTTGAAATGTTGATAGATTATGCATCAAGGATTGTGAAGTCCCAATTCACGAAGGGGAAGATCTAGGTCGTTTGTTTGTGAGAAGCAGAGGGACGTTGATTTAACTTCGGTGATTTCGGGAATCAAGAGTTCAGGTTTCATGTTTCCAAGTGCACCCCTATCCCAAAGCCCCAAAATATGAAATTTTGATTTCGTGATTTCGCAAATCAGAGGTTTCCCAGGAGCAACATCTCTTTCTCCCGAAACACGAAATCACGAAATATCCCAGAAATTGGGCCCATGGTCCTAGCATCCAGTCACAAAGGAAGAAGGTCCAGGAAAAGGGGCTAGCGCTCGCTACATAGTTGACATTTTGTATTGTCAGGGAGCGATCATGGCCATCCATTTTGAAGCGAGTATGACCACCGATCTCAACGACCATTTCACTATTTCGGGCATCGTGATATTGAAGCCAAGATGGGGTGAAAGCTCCTAGAATGAGAAACCTCGAAACATAATCTAGGACAAGCGTGAGGTCACAGACCATATTCACATGGGGTGGTTGAAAAGAGCCACACCAAAGGGGTCGAGAGTGTTTGTATTAATAGCAGAGGAAGGCAACATGGTTTCAAGGTGCCAAGTTTAACTGAACAAGTCAGGAGTGCCGCCTAAGAGTATTCATGGACGTCTGGGCTTGTCTCGATCCTAATAAGGGAAGTTAATGTAGCCGAAGAAGGTGGTTGAAACATCATTTCAACCATAAATAGGAAGCATGGAAGCACCGGTCGTGGAGGTGGGTTGTCAGCCCAAGGTCACCCTGTCATGAATTTTTCTTGCAAAACCCATACTGCCTTTTCATTTGCGTCTGACAAAGGAAAGCATGTGCAGTCTGAAAGAAGGAGACGAAATGAAAAGATTTGAATGCAAGGGTCCAATTGTGTCCCTGGGGGAAGTTAGAAGTTCTGAGTATATATACTCATGTTTTATATTTTGTAAGGGTCGATGGTTGAGCTAGGCTCCCGATTTGTAAAGTTTTAGCAAAGCCTCTGGTTCTCTGGTTATGATATGTATTTAAGACTTCTTGTTTAATGAAATTCATTTTCCTTTCATCTTTGTGTAATTGTTGCGTTAAAACACTCGAGCATGGAGTATCCAGTCGAGGGTAGTTGCATTTTTGTGATGGAGGTTTGATCACATTGACATTACAACCAGATTTAACCAGTTTCTTGTGTTCCCTTTTTCCTCTGATGCTGAGAGCTCGAGCATGGATGATCCAGTTAGGTCGTTGTGACTGTATTGTAATGTATGTTTGATTGCAGTACTATCATAGTAGTTTCAGTTTCTTGAAATTTTGAATTCAAGAGGATCTTGTATTTGAATCTTTTCCTCCTTATGCTGCTACAAGACTAGATTGTTGATACTTAGAACACATCACCAAAAGACTTCATCCTCCCTTGAAATCGGGCCTTCTTTGCTTCTTATTTTCCTCTTAAATTCGACTTGTGTATCAAATGAATGTATAATGATATTTATTTATACCATTTATGTCACTTCCTTTTAATATTAGGGCCGACCTGACACTTTCCTATTTTGTAATTATGTTCTTTAATTATCTTCAGGGCCTACATGTACTCCCTTCTTCAATTCACTTTGTTATCTTCAAAAATTCATTTCTCCTCAACCATGAGGATCCACGTGGCGTGCCACATACAACTGGAAACAAAATGATGTATACTATCCATCCATGGGTGTCGTATCTGCATGTTCATTTTCCTTCGTGTCCAAATACCTTCATCAATCTTGGGGTCCAAAACCCATGACTAGGGTTGACATCAATGACAACAACCAATCTTCCAAAAATCTCCCCCTTTGTCATTGATGGCAACACTCATGCTCCCCCTATCATCATGATCCCAATTTATCTCCCCCTTTGACATCAATGGAAAAGGGTAGGAAAAAGGTAACTCTCTTCTTTGGGGCTGCTCCCCCTGAACATGTGGCACTCAATAATAATGCATCCTTAGTTTTGGTCTTTGGGACTTATTCTTCCTTGGAATCCTTTTCTATGGCTTCTATATTATCTCTCTTCTTCATGTCTAGGATGTATATGTTGTTCGGTCTTCTTGTTGCAGTTGCAACCAATCTTCCTGAGTTATTTTCTCTGATTTTACATTTTTGGGAGTCAAACGTAAGAGCGTATCCTTGATCAAATATTTTGTTGACACTGAGGAGATTATGCTTCATATATTCAACCAATAGGTATTTTCCTTCTTTTACATTTTCACTTCCAAGTTTTACAATTCCTTTTCCAAGTATTTTAGTAGATGAGTCATCTCCAAATGTAACATTTCCACCCTTTTTCTTCAAGCTAACAAATTTTCTTTGATCTCTGGTCATATGTGATAAGCACCCACTGTCTATAAACCATTCATCTTCTTCTTTGCATTCTTTAGCAACCAATGTTATTTGACAGTTTTCATTTTGTGGAATTTCTTTCCTTTTCCATGTTGTAGTTGGTATACAGACGTTTGGCATATGATTATATTCGTTCATCTCTCTGCAATCTCGTGCTTTATGACAAATATTATTGCACTTGTAATATACAATATTTTGATCCATTAATGGGTCAAATGGAATATAATTTATGTTGATAGGTCTACGAACATTTCCATATCTACTATTTTCACCATTCATGTAGCTTGCATAGCTATTCCTTTCATTGATTCTACAATTGATTTCCTTGTGTCCAAAATTTCCACAAGTATAACAATGTCCAAGAAAGAAATTTTGATACCTGGGAGTAAGTGATATTCTTTGTGGTGTGGTCCATCTGGGTTCATGATCTATTATTCTATAGTTTCCTTCATAATGATTTCTTTCATACCTGTTGGGATAGGATCTTCTTGATATCTCATTCCTTCTGAATTATGGTCTTCTATCTTGTTGTTCAACTTGTTCTGGAGTGTTGGTTTCATCATTTTCATCTTCCTTCTCTTGTTTTGTTGTCTTCAAACTGTCATTGTATCCTAGTCTTGTCTTGTCATTTGGAGATCTTTGATTTCTAAGGATATCATCTAATTTTTCAGTGTTTTTTTTTAACTTCTTCAACTTTTTTGTTGTCAATAGTAGGTCCCCTTTTGTGTGATCCAATTATGCTTTCAATTTCTCATAATCTTCTAATTGTTCCTTCAAGCTATTAATGGTCTTTTCAAGATTGTAATTCTCTTCTTCACAACTACTAAATTCACCTTTTAGTAGAAGTACACCATACGAGAGAGCAAGTGATGGACAAAGCACACAACCATCAACAGAAAATCAAGTAGGCCTTTGACAGGGAGAGCAGAAAAAAGGATTTCCGGTTGGGAGAGCTAGTGCTCAAATGGGTTGAGCCCAGACAAATCAAGGGAAAGCATGGTAAATTTGAGGCCCTTTGGATCGGACCCTTCAAGATTTTTGAGACATTTCCCAATAATACTTATAGGTTGCAGAATGTGGAGGGTGGTGAAGTTTTTGTTGGCCCTGTAAATGGGGACTTCTTGAAAAGGTTTTTTGTTTAAAAGTCACAGTCGGCATCCCACCATTGTAAATATAATTCTTGTTTTATGTTTATTCTTGTTTTAAATAGGAGACTCCACAACCCAAAGAAAGGCACTGGAGATGTGCATTCTTGGCAGCTCGCAGGGAGCATGCCATCCCCTGTGGAGCCAAATGTTAGCGATTAAGCTTGTCATGTTCTGGTGGATGGTGATTTTGTCCTAGGTATGTGATTTTGCCTGTCTTTTTGCCTCCTTTGTGCAGACCTGATCATAGATTTCTCCTCTCAGTAGATATTTTCCTTTGTTGTTTTCTTTCATCCTTTGGTCGACTTGTTTTCCTTGTCGAATTTTGCTTGAGAGATATCGACCCTGAGATTTTATGTTCCTCCTATGGTCGATTAATTCTCTTTTTTACTCTATTAATGAGTCTTTGTTTTTTCCCAAGTCCTAGATGTGCCATCCAAGTCTTCATTATTGCAGTCTGCAACATTGAGAGTGGTCTTATATGGAATCAAGCGAGTGCGGGAACCGAGATTTCAAATGTTGAGAGATTATGCATCAAGGATCTCAAAGTCTCGATTCGTGAAGGGGAAGATATAGGAAATCCGTTTGTGAGAAGCAGAGGGTCATTGATTTGACTTCGGTGATTTCGGGAATCGGGAGTTCAGGGTTCTTATCACCAAGTGCAACCATAGCCCGAAGCCCCGAAATATGAAATACTGATTTTGCGATTTTGCGAATAGGAGGTTTCCCAGGAGCAACATATCTTTCTCCCGAAACATGAAATCGCAAAATCTCATAGAAATTGGGCCGACGGTCCTAGCACTTGGTCACAAGGGAAGCAGGTCCAGGAAAAGGGGCTAGCGCTTGCCACATAGTCGACATTTAGTATTGTCAAGGGAGCGATCATGGTCGTCTATTTTGAAGCGAGTCTGGTTGTCGATCTCAGCGACTGTTTTGTGATTTCAGGCATCATGATATTGAAGCCAAGATGGGGTGAAAAGTCCTAGAATGAGAAATCTCGAAACATCATCTAGGACAAGCGTGAGCTCACGGTCCACAGTCACATGGGGTGGTTGAAAATAGCCACACCAAAGGGGTCGAGAACGTTTGTATTAACAACAAAGGAAGGCAACATGGTTTCAAGGTTCCAAGTTTAACTCAACAAGTCAGGAGCAGCACCTAAGAGCATTCATGGACGTTTGGGCTCGTCCTGATCCCAATAAGGGAAGTTAATGAAGCTGAAGAAGGTGGATGAAATCTCATTTCAGCCATAAATAGGAAGCATGGAAGCACCGGTCGTGGAGGTGGGCTGTCAGCCCAAGGTCACCCTGTCATGAAATTTTCCTTCAAAACCCATATTGTCTTTGATTTGCGTCTGACAAAGAAAATCCTGTATAGTTTGACAGAAGGAGAAGAAACGCAAAGCTTTGAATGCAAGGGTCCAATTGCATCCCTGGGGGACATTATCATTTTTGAGTATATATACTAATGTTTTGTATTTTGTAAGGGTTGATGGCTGAGCTAGGCTCCCGATTTGTAAAGTTTTAGCAAAGCCTCTGGTTCTCTAGTTATGATATGTATTTGAGACTTCTTGTTTAATGAAAGTCAATTTCCTTTCATCTTTGTGTAACTACTACATTAAAACACTCGGGCATGGAGGATCTGGTCGAGGGTAGTTGCATTTATGTGATGGAGGTTTGATCATGGTGACGTTACAACCAACTTTAACTAGTTTCTTGTGTTATTTTTTTCCTCTAATGCTGAGAGCTCGGGCATGGATGATCCAGTCGGGTCATTGTGACTGTATTGTAATGTATGTTTGATTGTAGTAATGTCATAGCGATTTTAGTTTCTTGAAATTATGAATTCAAGAGGATGTTGTATTTGAAGATTTTCCTCCTCATGATGCTAGAATATTGAATCCCCACAACAGACCATTTCATTCTCCTCAAATTCTTCCCCCTACTCAGCACCATACTGCATTTGAATGACTGAAGTTAGATCAAGACCTCACTTGCCTATGCGTGCCAACCCAATTTTCTGAGTTAGAATGATATAATCTTGAGACTGTGTCCATTAGACCACCCTTAAATTTATTCATTGTGACATACAAACTGATGGGTACTGGGCTTACCTCTGCCGCAATCTAGAGGTGGCCTCTGGTGCTAACAGAATGTAGTGCATAAGTTCTGAAATATTTGAGGGCTTTCACCATTGAGTAAGCTTTCTTTTCCAATATATCATATTTCAGTTCAGCATCTCTGAGAATTTTTCTAAGAAATGCAATTGGTTGTTCAAAACCCTCATCATTCGTTTGCAACAATATAGTTGTAATAGTATGTTCAGAGGCGAATGAAAAAATTAAGAATTCTTTCATATAATCTGGGCTTGCCAGTATCGGTGCTTCACCTATAAACTTCTTAATACGTTCAAATAACGCTTTGTATTCACTTGTCCACTTGACCTCGTTTTCCTTTTTTAGCATATCTATAATCAATTTTACAATTTCAACAAAGTTTGGGATGAATCTTCTTAAAAAAATTTTTTTTCCTAAAAATGACTGAATCTCTTTTCTATTCCTAGGAATATTTATAGTATCTATAGCTTCAACCCTCTTTGGATCAATTTCAATTCCATCTCTTGATACTATATGGCCCAAGAGTTTACCTTCCTGCATTGCAAAATGAGATTTCTTGGGATTCAGAGACAAACCAAATTTCCGACATTTCTCAAACGTTTGTTTGAGGTGCAGCAGGTGCTCTGCATCAGATTTAGAAAACACAGTTAGATCATCAAGATAAATGAAAACAAACTTATCTCTTTCACCAAAAAAAGAAATGTCCATATCTCGTTGGAAAGTGGCTCCTGCGTTCATCAAACCGAATGGAATTTTATCATACATAAAAGTACCCCATGGGGTAGTGAACGCGGTTTTCTCCCTATCATCCTAATGAACTACAATTTGATTATAGCCTGAAAATACATCAATCATAGACATTATATTTTCTCCTACCACCTTTTCTAATACATGATCCATTTTAGCCAATGGATAATTAACTTTGAGAGATGATCTATTTAAATTTCTGAAGTCATCACACAGTCTGATTTCACCATTTTTCTTCCTGACAGGAAATAAATTAGCTACCCATTCAGAGTATCTGAGTGGGACAATGATCTTAGAATCCAAAATATCATTTACCTCTTTCTCTATCACATGCAGTAGAATAGGATTTATTTGTCTAAGCTTCTGCCTAAATGGTTTAACACCTTACTTCAGAGGAATTTTGTGTTCGATTATGGTGGTATCATAAGTTCTTAATTCATCATAAAACTAGGAAAAAAAATCCTTGTACTATTTGAGGAGCTCTGCATATTTTCTTTTTATTTTGGGAGGAAAGTATTTAGATATTTTAACCAGCCTCAGAGTTTATTTAGTGCCTATATCATAGTCTTCAACTTCTTTAGGCTGAGGCTATAAATTAGACTTCAAGGGAATATCGTCATGATTAAACAATCTCTCCAAGGGAATCAAACCTTTAGGGATTTGATTATTTTTCAATAACAACATGCGGTGATTAGTGATTTTATCGTGAAACTCCTGAGGATCTTCTCCTTCTTGCATAATCCAAACAGCGTCATTCTGATTTTCCTAATCAATATGTGTTTCAAAAAATTCATCCACTATCTCTAAAAATTGTTTGATTTGTTCATCATCTTCGAAAACCTACCAGTGTTGTACATTGTTTGATATTTAGGGTCTATTCCTCATTTATGTATGATACTTCAGTTTGAAGTTTGTAGGAGGTACAAACGTTGAGGCTGCTTTGGCCAATGAATCTACCTGTTGATTTTATGTTCTGGGGATGTAGTGAACATTAAATGATGAGAAAAAAAATTCAATTAGATCCCAGGCACAATTTTTGTAAGACCTTAACCTTGGGTGTTTATCCTGGTACCAATGATTTATCTATTTTATAATTAATTCTGCATCACCATAGCCTTCCAAGTTTTTAATTTTCAACTTCTTAGCAGCCTCTAATCCTAAGACCAGGCCTTCATATTCACATGCATTATTAGTGTAATCGATATCCCACTATAACCTGTAATAAAAAGGGATAATAAACTCATCTCCAAGTGCCATAAAAAGAACTCCAGCTCCTTCTCCTTCACAAGACAAAGCACCATCAAAATACATTTTCCAAATTCCAGTGCTATATACATCTTTATTTGTTTTTTCTATTTTTTCTTTTTCTATACAATTTTCTTCTATACAGTCATCTAAATCATCATCAATGGATAAAATACAATTTCCCAAAACCTTATCTGTGACATAAACAGGGTAATTATTCGGATTCAACGGGTCACTTATTGTATACGCTAACCTTGTCTCTCTGTACAAGCAGGTAAACTGTCCACCAAAGATCAGGATTGTAGCATATTTCATGTCAATTTGAAGGGATCCTCTTAGTTTAGTGCCCCAAGACCTGGATAACAACATTCCATACTTTGGAGGTATATCAACACCAACCACATCCATCATAACACTTTTTATAGGAATCTGCGCAAGATTAACCACTAAATCTTTTATCATGCACACACATTTAACTTTTCTTGAATCAAAAGAATACAGATCTCCGTATGGTCGAGTAATTTCGAGACCAAGTCTATCCATAATACCTTTGGGCATCACTTTATGGGAGGCTCCATAATCCAACATGAAATTATGAAGAAGATGAGCATGCACAATTAGAGTAATATAGAAAGGAGTGACAGTATCTCTGGAACCTTCAAAATGTGGACCAAAAATTATATTCGGTTTATCATCTTCTAAATTTATGATGTCGGTCTAACTTTCAGTATCCAAAAAAATTATTATTTTAGCAATTTTCTTTCTGTATGTAGGAATTTTTTCCAACTCAACCAGAGGTACATGGATCTTGATCTTATTAATCTCATTATCTAGGTTGAAATTTCCCATTGTCTTATCGACTTCTCTGGTTTGGATTTCTATCTCCTTTTTTTCTGATTTATCGATTTGTGTTGCTTTTGCTTCAGTTGGGTTTGTTTTTACAGCCTGTGTTCCAACTACTTTTGTTTTGACATTCTATGTCTCAGTTGATGGTTGAGCTGTCTCATTATATTTTCTCTTCGACAGAATTTTCTTCAGTTGAGCAGTTGTGATATTTCTATCTCTAGGCCTTAGATTATACTTCTGTTGAAGCTCAAACATTATATTATCGACGATTCCTTGATAAGAATATTATTCTATATCATTTATGCTTTCATCATTATTAGACCAATATTATGTATTTAGATACTTTTCATAATCTTGTTTCGTCAAAAAAGGTTCTCAGCAATCATCACTAAGATTATTCATATCCTCTTCTAACTCCCCAAAATCTCGCAGGTCCTCTCCTATAAAATTTTCGTTCTTGAAGGGGGCCTGAATCTTTTGATCTTCATTCTTGATTTGTCTTTGCTGGATTTGAGGATTAGAATTTCTTTTGAAATATTTTCTAGGGAACTGATCATTCTTTGATTGGTCCAATTCCATTTTTGATATTTTATTTGACAATTCTTTGATTATTTTTTCCATGCCATCCATCTTATCTTTTGAAGACCTCCCGGATCCAGAGGGTCTTGCTTTTTCTCTGTATTGTTTGATTTCTTTATTTCTCATTCTGAATTTAGCTTTTAACTTCTCTGATGTCATCATATTTGACTCAATTTTTATAGCATCATCTTGCATTTTAGTGAGGTCGACAGATCTTCTTTCCCTCAACAACAAAGAAAAACCAGGCTCGAAAGCCCCGAAAAAAGTTACCTTTGCTGTAGGTTGAGAGGGTTTAACCTTAGATGGTATCTTTTTATATAATTTATTAAATCTTTGAGTGAATTGAAGAACTGTTTATGAATTCTTTTTTCTTAAAGATCCAAATTCGGTCAGATAATAAAGGTGATATTTTCTCTCTCCCCATTGTCTAAGAAATTCACTTTCTAACTCGTCATATGATCCTATGGAATCTATCGGCAATCCTTGGAACTAGGTTCTCACCTGTCCTTTGAAGGTTTTAACTAGAATCTTTGAATAAACATCCTTGTGCTCAAGTCCAAATATATCATTGAATTGATCGAAGAAATTTATGTGCTCAGTCACGGTTAAGTCTCCCTGTCCAGTGAAATTTGGCAGTTTTTTCATATAGTTTTAGAGTAAATCATGGAGGGTAAATGGGAAGACCAAATGAGCATACCTAGTAGCTACTTTAGCAAAAATTATAGGAATTAGGGGTGGTCCTTGACCACCTCCTCCTACTCCTCCAGCACCATGTCCTCCTACACCTTTGCCACTGGCTCTGGCACCACCTCCAATACCACCTACTTCGACCGCAACTATTGCTAATTTAAGAGATGAAACTTTGGATTTATAGGAAGGATTTTCAAAAACATGTAGTGACATTTCAATCCCTTCAAGATTAATCGAAAAAGGTTCAAGAGACAGAAAATCAGAAAAAGAGGAAACAGGGAAATTTGGTCTAGGTTCTTTGGATTTACAAGATATATAAACATGAGAACCAACAGGAGTCAAGTCAGAGTATAAGATATCTTCTTCAAAACTTCGAGAGGTTGAAAGATTGAATTCGGGAACTAACAAAATATCAATTGAAGCAGGTATTGAGATGGATTTCTTACCTTTATTGGTAAAGGAGACATTTGGAATGATCTCAGATTTAATCTTGGGTGAAACCAACTCAGGTTTTAGGTTTTCGGCTTTGATTCTAACAGTAAATGTTTCTCTGTAAAAGACTTGGGTAAACTATTTTTGTGGAGTTAACTGCTCAAATAAAACCTTAGTATTATATTTGGGTTGATAAACCTTACTTGCTGATGCAGTAGTCTTTTTAAGGTACCCCCCTGGTTTCAAAAGTTTTTCTGGGTCAGATATAGGCGAAGTCTGCTCAACGTTTGGATTCTTTTTGGTATTTCTTCGACTAAATGCCAATTTATTAGTTGTGGAGTCGCCAAGTAAAAGATAAAAGTTAGCCTTATAATGTATTCAATGTGTGTTCACTATCAAAGAGAGAAACTTGCTAATGTCATTCTCCCAAGGAAAAAATAACTTTGTTTCTTTGTCCCTGGCAACGACGCGAAAATGATGTTGTTCCTGAGTTTATGCTTAAGGCTCAAAGCATAATGTCAGGCATCAAGAAATAAGGAAAGATTTAATTTTTGCGTTTTCTACCTCAATTATTAGAGAAAAAATCCTTAAATTGAATAAACAATATAATAGCTCAGAGGGTGTCTTTCGTATCTGAGTTAAAATTAAAAATATTGAATGTAATGAGAGAAAAACATAAAGCTGTTAGACAAACAAAGGAATCAGTTACAGAAGAATCTTACTTTGTAACAAAAGAAAGAAAATAGATTGAATAACCTTAAATGAAGCATAAAATGTAGCAATCTAATTAACTCACAGGTCTTGTATTTACTAACAGTAAAAATAGAGGAAATATTGTTTTCTATCAGATAACTAAATAGAATGTAATCACAGTAGAAGTTGTACTAAATTGCAATCAATCATTCATCAAGGAAATATATAAAAAGATGTTGGAATGTGGAAAGATAGAAGAACACATAACTCAAATGAACGAAATGTGGAATCTCTGGTCTGTATTTGTATTAATCCTCAATGAGGAGAGTTTTCTCAATTACATATGGAAAAAACCAGCCTGAAAGAGCCAACAACAACCTTTTGGTGGTTGATGATGCTCCTGGTCTACACATCGGTGTTTTCCAGAACCGAGCTTATCATGTCATTATATGGCATGAGCTTCGGCCGTGTAGCTATTTTATGAAGCTCGGATTTTTCTATAATTCTACGTTTGGTTCCTTGAGTTTCATTCTTTTCATCTCCAGAATCATCTGGGCAATTTATAACTTTGTGCTCCAAGATTGCAAAAATCAGCGTCCAGGATCTAATTGAATCTACAACATGTGGCATAGTACTAGACATAATGTATGCGTTCGGATTTGAACCTTCACCAGCATCATCATTTTTCTTCGACATTTTCCTAGGTGCCATGATGTTAGAAATAGAACATGAATACCTGTTACATGGGGGAATGTGTAAGCTTTCCTTGGATAAAACTCACTACTTTGTTGAAGGTAACAATGAAATTCAAAATAGAACATCTTTATTTACGCTCAACTTGCATTAATTAGAGTATGATTTTATGGATGATGAATTTATTGGTTTAAATGAGGAAAGTACATCTAGCGATATGCATTCTACGTTGGAAATCATTTCCTTTGATCCATAGTTAATTTTATTAAATATTGGCAATTCACGATCGAGAGTTTTGGATAGAACAAAAATGAAATATCCTGAAAGAGAATGCGCGAAATATTAATTTACACTACTAATTTCCTTTTAAGAAGTTAATTAATCATGTTTAAAACTCAACGATTTCGAGAACTCGAGTTTCGGGATTTTTTAGATGTGATGAGTGTAAAACCCCTGATTCTCAAAACGTGAAATTATTAACTTCTTTGACTTAGTTTAATTTAATTAATTAGGATTAAGTCTTTCAGCATTTTACCACTCATCTTTCGGGTTCTGGGATTTTGAAAGTTAAGACATAACGAAATATCTGAAATGCAAAACTATGAAGCAATTTTCAGTGGTTTGACTCATTAATTATTTGGTGGTTCCACAAATCTGAAAGATTTAAGATCATTCGATCATACAAAAAACTTTATCAATGATAAGATTCAAACGTGTGTTGTCCTTATTTAAGCAAAAAAAGGAAATTTATTAAAGTCTAAAGTTTAGAAAAATATGTGTTCCAACACCCTCATCAACCCCTTCTTCCTCCATTCAACCCATTCCATTTCATAGAGGTGATCAGAAGGTTGAGAGAAGAAGTTCATTCAAGGTTCACTTGGAGCATGGTAAATAGGATCCTGAACTAGGTTTGTGGTACAGTGGCCCACACAGATTGTAAGTTTTTAGCACCAGAAATCACTCCTAGATTGCAGCAGGAGTAAGAATGATACCCATCATTTTATATGTCACAATTTGTTTATAAAGGGCGATCGAAAGAAAACTGAATCAGAATAATATCGTTTTAACTCAGATTCCTGGACCAGACTATGTGTAGACAGGTGAAGTCTTAATTTAACTTCAGACAATAAGTTGTAGTAAGGGTGAGTAGGATGAAGACATCGGTGAGAAGATTTGAAGGTCTGCTATAGGCATCCAGCTTCCAACAATACAAAGAGGAAGAACTTAAACACAAGATCTTCTTGTATTCAAATTACAAGAACTCTAAAAGAAATCATAACAACGTTATCATAAAGCATTTATCATAACACAATCACAACGATTCATGTGAATCATTCAATCATGAAATACTCTAGTATTATATGGAAACAAGATGGAGTAAGGAAGTTATCCTTCATTTAAAAAAGAAGTTTCACCTACATATACATAACTAGGGAAACTAGTGCTTCATCAAAACTTTACAATAGGGATCTTAGCTCTACCAACGATACCCACAAAAATGGAAAAATGCCTACATATACTCAGACTGGATCCGACTGTCTGAAACATGATAAAGTCATACATTCAAGGCTTTACATTGCTCAGCTTCTCTTGTCAGGCTTCCCATGAAAACACTGGGCAGACTGCCCATGCCATCTTCTGTCGGACACGATCTCTGTCAAAAAGGACTGACAGTCACCTCTGCGATTTGTCCCTTTATAGAATTCTATTTATGGAAGGAGACGATGTCTCACCCACCTTCCACATTTGAATTAACTGATTCATCAGGATCTGAGAGGCTCTTGGTCAACTCTGCACTTGAACGACATGGCAGACTCTCCTTATTTGCTGCTTCTTTGTTGGATTGCTACAAGGAGGCCCAGTCTGTGGTCATGGATGAGGATCTGAAAGGTGTGAAGATAACACAGGGAACACGATGTAAGATGGTGAATGGGTGGTGGACATGCAATGATGATTTAACATGCATGGTATGAGAATAAGATTAGGGGAGGCCATGTGGACGGAAACACAGAGGCTAGGACATCAGATGACAAGGTGATGTGTCACAAAAAGGTGACGAGGTGACCAGAATGAGACTGGTGAGGGAGCATAGGACCATACACAAGTGGAAGTGGCGTGGAAAAGGGAGGTACAGGTGTGCATTGGCATGGGGTGATGATGTGGGGGAAGATGTAAGGTTGCGACAGCAGATGGGATGAGACCATCTACCAGGGTGGATGTGATGTGTAGAGGTGAGAGACAGAGTGGAGGACAGATGGCAGAGGGAGGTGAAGGCGTTAACGGAGGCGGTAAGAATATTTAGGAGAGAGGGGCTTGAACATCATGAGAGGGCACTACGATAGCAAGGGGTCTGCATTCAAAACCACCTTATTCCGGAATGAAACTTGCACCGTAGATCTGGGCGGGTAGATCTGAGTTGCCCAGATCTAGGTACCCCTTACTGCTCATTCTGTATCCCCCCCCCAACTTTGATAAAGGTATAACAATGAAGGGGGTTTGGAATTGATCCTCGATCGTAGATCTGAGCGCGCAAGTCCTGGCTGCCCAGATCTTCCTTCTCTTTAGTACCATGCACTCAAGCCTCTAGACTTAGGAAAGTGGGTTTTGACCCACATTTTTGCCAATTTTTCACCTTGGTGCCTTTTCCAAATGAAAAACACCCCTCATACATGATTATGTGATAAGATTAGGCTCCATGGGGGATGGCTAGGTCCCTGTGAGATGCCAAGAACTCTTTTGCAGCTTTGGTACCTTGCTTTTGGGCTATCGATTCATTTATTAAGATGAAAACAATCAGGAAAACAATATTTACAATAAATTGAAGATCCACTTATGGCTCAAACAAAATATTTCTTCAGGAAATTCCCATTCACTGGGCCATTGAAAACTTCTTTACCCTCCAAATCCTGCAACCTGTAGGTGTTGTTTTAAAATACTTCATAGATTTTGAAGGGCCCAATCCATAGGGATTCAAAATTATTGTGTTTGCCTCTATCCTGCCTGGGCGCATCCCACTTAAGCACCAGATCTCCCAACTTGAATCCCTCTTTCCTGACCTTTTGTCAAAGGTCTACTTGATCTTCTGCTGATGATCATGAACTCTGTCCATTACTTTCTCTCTTGTTTGTTGCACTTCCACCAGTTGATGAATTCTTCTAACCATAATGTCGTGCTCTGCTTCATACTCTTGAAAAAAAAATTCTACAGGCAAAGCCAACTAGGTGGGAAATACAAGTTCTATCGCATAAACAACTTGAAAAGGGTAGGTGCTCAGGGACCTCTTGGTTATCACTCGATTAGCCCATAGAGCGAATTTGAGCTTTGAATCCCAGGCTTTCTTATTTTCTTCTAGAAATATTTTAATGAGCTTGATTAAGCTTTTGTTGGAAGACTTTTCCAGTCCATTGCCTTGAGGGTAATAGGGAGTGGAGTGAATTAGTGAAATCCCAAACTGCTCAAAAAACCTGACCAGAGGCTCAGACTTGAAAGATGTAGTGTTATCAGTGACAATTCTATTGGGACAGCCAAACCTTGTGACGATGTCTTTGAGAAATCCAATGATTACCTTATGAGAAGCATTCCTGGTAGGGATAGCTTCTATCCACTTGGTGAAGTAATCGGTGGCAGTCAGGATCCACCTGTGTTTTCCACTGGAGGCAGGAAGTATTTCTCCAATGAAGTCGAACCCCCATTGTTGAAAGGGTCCTAAAGCTACTACAGGCTTTAATGGAAATGATTTAAGCTATTGCTTCCCTGAGAATTTGTGACATCTGATGCATGCTTTGACTTCTCTGCATACATCAACGAATAAGGTGGGCCAGTAGTAACCAGCCCTGAGAATTTTTTAGGCCTTCCAGAAATGATGTCCCCCACATAGGCTGCTATGGAAATCAAACATGACTCTTTGGGTCTCCTGTGGATTCAAACATCTCAGAAGCACTCCCAGAGGGTCTTTCCAATATAAGACCCAGTCAATAAGGAAATATCTGATTTCTTTGAGCTTTAAATCTCTTGCCTTGATTTTTCCCATTCCATCAGTGGGTATTAACTCTTGCAGAAAATATATAATGTTTCCATACTAGGTGAATTCTACCAAGAGGGGACTGTTCTAAGAGCTCGTATCGGACAACTTGGCCTGCTGATTTTCTGAACAAGTGTGGATGAAATTTACCCCGAAAGCCTTAAAGTTGGATTCATCCAAGAGATTGGCTAAACCTTGTCCTTTAATGATCTTGGTGGGTTTTGTTTCAAGATAAAACTCAAGGTTCATGGAAATCCAATTTCTCGTCCTCCCGTCTATGTCAGGTTGGATAATAATGTCCTTCACAGAAGCTGAAGGAACATATGCAATGAACTTTGAGTGTAGAACATAGACACTAAATGCTTTGAGATATTTTACTAGGGCATAGTCTTGTTTATCCATGATGCCATATTTGACCTCTGCATCCCTCAATGCTCTGCTAAAAAAGGAAATAGGTTGCTCCAGCCCTTCATAATTTTTTTGTAGTAGGACATCGACCACTGTATCAAAAGAAGAAAAATAAAATATTAGGAAATCCTTGGAATAATCGGGACTGATAAGCACAGGTGCTTCAGTCAGTGCCTTTTTTATTTGGTTGAAGGATTCCCTGAGTTCACCTGTCCACTTTACTTAATTTCCCCTTCTGAGCATGGTTGTGATATGCTTTACTAATTGGAAAAAGTTTGAAATAAACCTTCTTAGAAAATTAATTTTTCCCAGGAAAGACTGGACGTCTTTTTTGGATCTCGGGAGTGACAAGGTTTGGATTGCTTCAACTTTGCTTGGATCAATCCTGACTCCATCAACTGATACTATGTGACCTAGCAATTTTCCCTCCTTCATAGAAAATAGAGACTTCTTGGAATTGACGGAGAGACCAAACTTTTTGCATTTCAAGAAAACTTTCCTCAGATGGCAGCAATACTCTTTATCAGATCTGGAGACGACTGTGATGCCATCTAGATAGATCACCACAAACTGATCTTTCTCCCCAATGAAGGCTATCTCCATGGATCGCTGAAATGTTTCCCCTGCATTCATCAATCCAAAGGGAATTTTGGCATACATGAATGTACCCCAAGGAGTGGTGAAGGTTGTTTTCTCCTTGTCCTCAGGAAGAACAAATATCTGATTGTAGCCATAAAATCCATCAATCATTGAAATCCTAGAGGCCCCTATTACCCTTTGCAATATATTTTCCATCTTTGGTAGAGGGTAATTGTCCTTCTTTGAGCTCCTGTTCATATTTTTGAAATCAACACAAAGTATTATTTCTCCACTTTTCTTCCTTACTGGGACTAGATTGGCCACCCATTCAGAGTATCTTAAAGGGACAATGATTTGGGCATCTAACAACTTCTTCACCTCTCTCTCCATGATATGAAGCAACATAGGATTAATTTGTCTTAGCTTCTACCTGAATTGATTCGCCTCCTCTTTCAGTGGGATCTTGTGCTCAATGACAGATGTGTCATATGTCTTGAGGTCTTCATAGGTCCATGCAAACAACTCAACAAATTCCCTTAATAACTCAGTATACTAGACCCTCTGTTTCTCTGACAGGCTTCTTGAAAAGTTGACGAACTTAGGATCAAACTTTGTGCCAATATTGCATTCTGTTACATCAGCATTATCATCAGAGACTTTACCCTTTACTGCCACATCATTTCTATCAAAACACCTCTCCAAAGGAACCAGTCCCTTTGGAATGTGATTGC
Source organism: Picea engelmannii (assembly GCA_009831015.1). NCBI lineage: Eukaryota > Viridiplantae > Streptophyta > Pinopsida > Pinales > Pinaceae > Picea > Picea engelmannii. The sequence goes on from ML787777.1 coordinate 60,642, forward strand.
TAGGAAGATGAACAATACGATGATCAACAATCTTATTTAAAAATTCCTCAGGGTGAGGATCACCTTCGGGATCGTGATCTTGATCAATGTGCAATGCATAAAACTCGTCAATAGACTCAAGGAATTTTTTTATTTCCAGATCATCCTCAAATACCTTCCAATGCTTAACATTTTCATGTATGTAGGGTCTGTATTTTACTTGTATATCATACATGAGCTTGGGAGGCAAAGGGACTTTGAAATTGCTTGCTGAAATATCTAGAGAATTAGCCACAGAGTTTTCTCCTCTTGTAATAAATGATATGTTGAAATCTAGGACAAAAATGTCAATGAGGTCTAATACTTCATTCCTGTAGTTTCTGAGCCAACAGTGTTTGGCCTGATAGATGTTTCTGACTTACTGGATGATTAACTCAGCATCACCAAACACTGTATTTCTTTAATCCCCGTGTCCTTTGCAACCCTCAAACCCAAAACAAGAGCTTCATATTGTTATTGGATAAATCGGTAGGTGCGGACACTAACAGATCTCCCTAGATCCACCCAGATCTAGAACAAAACACACCAGAACATGACACTTTCCTTAAGTTTTAAATATTGAATTTACTAACTAAAGAGGGATATGTGACATACCATTTAAACGTCACTTTCTCTCGCTATCGTCATCCTAACTCTGTTCCAACACTCATACAATGATGATCCTGCAAAAGAATGCAACCAACCAAAGTGATAGTAATAGCATAAACTCAATATAAACCTATGTATGTGATCAAGGAATCATACAATAAAACACAACAAGATTTATAGGAAAGAATTGTATTATTGTATCATATTAAATATGAAAGAGAGATTACAACCATGTCCTTGATGTCGTAAGGTCCCTTCCAACTGTCCTTCATTCCCCACACACTTCCACTCCAAGAATTCTGAGAGCATAGATCTGATGATATTCACAATCTATCTTGACAAAGGAAAAACTCAAAGACACTCCAACCAAGCCAATAATTCCAAGACAAATCCAACTTAGCTCTTCTCCATGAGAGCTCCTCTCCTTTTATAAGATGAAGAGGATAAGGTGAATAGGTTAGGATGATCTCACTAAATCATGAAAGTGAGTAAGATCCAAACCATTCGGATGCCACCTCACCATGGAAGTTTCTCCTTCTAGAAGATATGAGAAAATGCTCGTTTTCCCATGTGTAAACATTCTCGCACCCTACCTATAGAGCAGACTGTGAACTCCCCGTGACCTAGCTATGATGCAACCTACGAGAATCAAGAATTCTCGCACCCTAGATATAATGTAGCTTGTGAACTTCCTTTTTTATAGGGGTTTAACAAAGGAAAATGCAACTTCTTTTCTCAGAAAAAGTTCTTCTCCCTTCCTTCTTCAAGAACTCAAGCCATTGACCCCTCCAAAGGCAACAGATAGGTTTACATCATTAATGGTCATAGGGATGATGAAAATAATGTGTAATAGAGAGCCCCCCAAAGTATGAAGTTTGAACAGAGTGATAGTTGAAATACTTTGTCGAGTGTGTGTAGGGAACAAGGAACAGTCGGTCGGAAATCTGCCAACAATCAAGGAAATACAGTACAATAATATATAATAACTGAGGTAGGCATTCCCATACTCAAAATACAAATGAGTGAAAGCATAAATGTCGACATGTGAAGATCCATGTCAAGTAAGACAGGTCATGGCCACCAAACATACACTGTGGATCCATGCCAATATGACTCAAATATGAACATAGCCACCAAAAATACACTGTGGATATATGTGTTAAAGTCTCAAATTTGAATATAGCCACTTGACATAAACTATGTATATATGCACCAATAAAATCTGAATATACTCCAACGCAACCTGAATCTGACAGAAAAGATCCAGGGTCTTCATATCCACCACTCTATAGTATGAATCTAACCATGCGAATACATGTGTTGGAGTCGAACATGGTAGAAACCACTTGATTGTTGGTCAATTATGAGAACCATTAGCAAGTGTGAGGGAAATCACCATTAATGTTAACAACTCCCAAGGTACACTAGTAAAATCCAATGAATGTGAATTAATGAGTTGAAGTCAAACACTCGGTGGAATCTCCCGATCAGGGGTCAATAATGAAAACCCACTGTCGAAAGTGAGGAAACCTTCCATTGAGGCATCCAAGTTCCAAGGTACCAATTAGTTTCTAAGTCTGATTCCTGGATAATGAGTTGAAGTCGATAGGAAAAGACTCGTCCTAGGAGGACCTTAATGTATCCCACATCAATGACACGAAACAAGTAAAAAGATTTGATGTAGATCAGAGTAACAAGTTTCAAGACTGACTCATGGATGGCCGACGCAATACAAGGCTTAAAGACTGCATAAATGGACGACACAATAGAAGGCTTTCCGGGTTGAACTTACTTTTTAACATATTGACGACATGACAATTGTCTTGGAAAACTGACTCAACAACAGGGACCACATACCAATTTGTAATATCATAAAGGAGTATGATCAAGAGACAAGCGGATTTTTCAACCTAGACACAAAGTGAGTGAAATGGTATCAGGTTCAAAAATTGACTCTTCCATAGAATACAACATTATACACATTTCTTTCCCAATTTTTCCCCCACCATTTCTGGTGAGTACCTCTTTATTTTTACGCAAGATTGAGAAGGATAACATATGCTTGTAAATGTAAGCTCATCCTTCGGACGATTCCCTCGGAGTATGTTTAACGAACCCTAAGAAGGAGTGGTTCGGTCCCATATGGGCCTTTCAATGTTTGTTTAACGAGTCCAAAGAAAGAAAACTTAGGGGTTTTTCATGTTTAGAGAGTCTGAAAAACACTTAAAGAGAACTCTCTCAGTTCCTTTTTTGTAAAGTAGTCTGATGAGACCGAAAAAGAGATAAACTATCGCTCAATAGACATTTTCTTCAAATACTTTAATGAGCGTGAAGAGAACAAGGTCGCTCGACAATCGTTTCATGTTTAGAGAGTCTAAAAAGAGCTTAAAGGGAACTCCAGGGGGTTCCTTTTTCATATAACCTTTATGAGTCTGAAAAAGTGATAAAAGTATACTCGATTACATTCTTATTGATTTACGAGCACGATAAAGAACAAATACTATGCTCGGTAACTTATTCTCATGTATTTACGAGCATGAGAAAGGACAAAGACTAAGCTTGGGATTGTTTTCATTTTTACGCAAGCTTTAAAACAAAACAAAACTATGCTTGGACCTGGTTTCATTTTTACACAAGTTTGAACCAGAGGAAACTATGCTTGAGGTAAGTGGTTTCATTTTTACACCAGCTTGAACCATAGAAAACTATGCTTGCGAATTCCCAATGCATAACACAGGGATGGTTGGTACTTAGCCCCCAGCTTAAGAAGCTAGTAGTTTAACTTCAGCATGAAGTCTAGAGGCCGAAGCCAAATGCCCCCCAAGTTTCGTTTCACAAAACTTCAAAGGCGAATCAAATGAAGCTTCAAATACTAGACAATGGACTTGACTCAAACAGAGAGGGGAAACAATCGGTTTCATTTTTAAATGAGCTTGACACAAGAATAAGAACTATGCTCATGAATCCAGGTTCAATCCCCAAACCTTTGTTTCATTTTTTAACAAGGTTGCCACAGAGACGAAAAAACTATCCTCGGAGCGGGTTTCATTTTTTAATGAGCTTGATATCATAAAACTGTGCTCAAGTCTGGTTTCATTTTTTAACAAGCTTGAAATCAGAAAGTCATGCTCAAAGATCTTTGTTTCATTTTTTAATGAGGTTTCCTCAGAGATGAAAAAACTATCCTCAGAGTCTTCTTGAGCATGGATTCCAAGAGGACAATGCTCCAGAAGGAGACCATGTCAAGGGACAAAACTTGGTCATGGATTCCAAGAGGTCTTTGCTGGAAGGAAGAAACACACTCTGGAAGGACACCATGTCGAGGGTCACGACAGGAGTAAAGAGATCAGGCTCTAACAACCCTATCGAAGAGATCACCATGTCAACTACTGGATCTAAGTCATAAGAAGTTGAAGCCATGGGCAACAACGCCACATAATTGACCTGTGGTGGGGGTGATACCGTCTGCATATAAGAACCATTCAGGGAGGCAATCCAGGTAGGGTTAATGAATGAAAGTTGATCAACAGTCACAACCTGTCCATCACGAGGGAAAGATATCACACAAAAAAGAGTAGACACAATAGATTTCATGGCATAGACATAATCTCACCCAAGGAGTAAAGCAAAATCCAAGGGGTCTTAGACTACCATGAGGTCAATAAAGACAGTTTTCCCTCCCAAAGGTATAGGAAACTAAGGAAGGGTCCCTAAAGGTTGACTAGTTCTTCTGTTAAAAGATAACAGATTCTGCGTAACCAACACAAGTGGAGGACAACCCAAATATTTCCAAGCAAAAGAGGACAAAATACTAATGGATGCACCTTCATCTATCAATGTCTGAGGAACGTATCGACCACAAACCTGTACTGTAATCTGGAAAGGAATCTGAGAGGGAAGACAAGGTCCAGTTAGCACACCCCAATCAAAATGGATGGCCTCATAACTTGGAGGGGGTTCCATGGGAGAAGAAGGAATATCCCCCGTCATGGTAGATTCTGTATCAACAAGAAAAACACGGGCAGTATTAGGTTTACTCTCTAGCGGGAGAGTAGGATCAACCGATGGAGAGATCAGATCGACCACTTGGGTTTCATTCTCCAAGGGGAGAATGGGGTTGACAGGTGGAAACAAATCGACCTCTTGGGTTTCACTCTCTAACGGGAGAGTGGGATCGATCGACGATGGGATCAGATCAACCACATCATTAACACTCTCTAAATTGAGAGTGGGATTGATCGACAGTGGGATCGGATCAACCACTTTGTTAACACTCTCTAAAGGGAGACTGGGATCGATCGAGGATGGGATCAGATCGACCACTTTGTCAACTGGTTCAATTAGGGATGTGACCAGATTGACCACTTGATCAACCGGACTGACCGACGGGGGAACGAGATTGATCATTCCATCAACTATAGGCGGGTTGAGAGAAATCTTGCAATAAGTAGCTAGAAGTTGAGGCTGTGAAACAGTCATGTCTTCCAGTAATTTTGAGGCTTTTTCCATATGAGGACAAAGGTGAGTGAGATGACTCCCTTTTCATAACATACATGAGAACTTGACTCTACTTTTCTTCTTCCCAACCGTATCATGACTGGTTGACGAGGGGTCATCAACATGTTGTTCAGAGGATGACGACATGGACCGGAAAGGAGATGTAGACCATGCTTCTATAACCTTGGATAGACCAGGTAAATCTTTAAGAATATGGCTACTCTTACAAAGCTTGCAAGGGTACTTGGGCTTACGGGTTGTTTGGGTGATCTTGACAGCATCAACACTCCCAGCATGAGTAACAGTAACTGGTTGTTTTCCAACATGTTTGACAGTGGTTGGAGGTCTGATACGAAACTGAGAAGTGGCTACTGGAGTTTCTAAAAGAGGGTCATGAGAAATATCAGAAATACCTGGTTCAGCAGCCAAATCTCATTCTTTGAAGGCATTTTCTTTTTTGATAAGCTTCTCTGAATCTGCTACAGGTGTAACTAGAGGCAGTTGTGGATGAGACCACGTGTGTCTACCTCTCGAAGCCACAACTGAAACAACATGTTTGCCACAGTGGATTCATCGCAATGGAGTCACCAGTTGCACAATAGCAATCTTGTAGGGCTCTAATGCCTAATGCACCTTCAAAATCAGAGGCTCACTATCATTCAATCCCAGGGAAAAGATTCAACTTCTTCTCCGACAATGATGCCATAAATGTTAGCACCAGAAGTCACTCTTGGATTGCAGCAGGAGTAATCTTGATACCCATCAGTTTATGTGTCACAATTTTTTTTTAAAGGGTGATCAAAAGAGAACAGACTCAAAATAATATCATTTTAACTCAGAATCCTGGACCAGGTTATGCGTAGATAGGTGAAGTCTTAATTTAACTTTAGATAGTAAGTTGTAGTAAGGGTTGTTGTGAGTGGTAAATCCCCCTATAGACTAGCACTTAGGGTTTTATCATGCATGCAGAAAAGACCTAAAGATTCCTACTTTTTACCATCATCCCAGACCTAATCCCCATTATTCTTAAGAAAATAAACAGTTAAGAAGATCAAGTGAACATACCTTATTTCCGACATTGGGTATTGATCCCTCTTCACGCTTGGTCATTCTTTGACTACAACTCTCCTCCCAAGGCTGACCTGCATTCAAAAAAGACAAACAAAGAACTCCACATGCATTTGATCTATGGATTAATGGGTTAGATATTTAATCAACATGTACACTATAAACAATGAAAACCTCATATGGTGGGACAGGAAAAGTACTTCTTTATTATTAACTTCACTAAAGAAGCTTACAATGATGAAGTTGGCCACTGCTCCATGAATCTGTTCTTGGGATTTTCTTTTACTGTGCACCAACTGCTAACACACTTGCTTCTCTTCTTCATTGAAATCACAAAATGGTTGCAGAATCTTGGGCAAAGGAGCATACGAATTCGGGTAGATTTTCTTTACTATGTTTTTCCTCCTTTCAAATGGGAACCCTACCCCTTCTTTTATAAGCTAGAAGGAGCTAGGTATTTATTCGAATGACTTTCCATCCATGGTCGAAAGGTTTAGTTAACTTACCCAAAACTGTGTGTTATGTCAACAACTTTCCATTTTTCATGCTTTTGTGGGTACACGTGGGCTGTAGTGGGTCTGGCTAGAGTGTACACACAGGTTGTAGTGGAGTAGGGTGTGTGGGCCTTCAAAAAGGGTGTTTTTAAGAAGAGTTGTTCAGTACTGGATTAACAAAGAAGGTATATGATATGGCCTGATGTCAAGTAAGCATGTCTGGTGAAAATTAGGGTTATAATAAGGGTGAGTAGGAGGAAGAATTCGGTGAGAAGATGTGAAGGTATTCTATAGGCATCCAGCTTCCAACAATACAAAGAGGAATAAATTAAACACAATATCTTCTTGTATTCAAATTACAAGAACACTAAAATAAATCATAACAGTGTTATCATAAAGCATTTATCATAACACAGTCACAACGATTCATGTGAATCATTCAAACATGAACTCTTCCAGTATTATATGGAAATAAGATGGAGTAAGGAAGTTATTTTTCATTTAAACAAGAAGTTTCACCTCAATATACATAACCATGGAAACTAGTGCTTCATCAAAACTTTACAATAGGGAGCTTAGCTCTACAAACGATACCCACAAAAATGGAAAAATGCCTACATATACTCAGATTGGCTCCGACTATCTGAGACGCGATCAAGTCATACATTCAAGGATTTACATTGCTCACCTTCTCTTGTCAAGATGTGCATGGAGACATTGGGCAGACTTCCCATGTAGTCTTCTTTCAGATGCGATATCTGTCAGAAAGGACTGACAATCACCTCTGTGATTTTTCCCTTTCTGGACTTCTATTTATGGAAGGAGACAATGTCTCACCCACCTTCCACATTTGCATTAACTGATTCATCGGGATATGAGAGGATCATGGCCAACTATATGCTTGAACGACGCAGCGGCCTCTCATTGGTTGCTTCTTCTTCGCTGGACTGCTACGAGGAGGCCCAGTCTGCGGTCGTGGATGAGGATATGATGGGGGCGAAGATAACACAGGGCACACAATGTAATATGGTGAATGGGTTTTGGACATGAAGCAATGACTTAACATGGATGGTGCGTTAATGAGATGAGGGGAGGCCATGTGGATAGAAACAAAGAGGCTAGGACATCAGATGACAAGGTGATGTGTCACGGGAAGGTGACGAGGCAGCTGAAATGTGACTTGTGAGGGAGAGGGGGACCAGACACAAGTGGAAGTGGCATGGAATGGGGAGGTGCATTTGTGCAATGGTGTGGGGCAATGATGTGGGGGCAGATGTAAGGTTTTCACAGTGGACGGGATGAGACCATATCCTAAGGAGGATACAATGTGTGGAGGTGAGAGACAGAGTGGAGGACAGATGGCAGAGGGAGATGAAGGCAGTAATGGAGGAGGTAAGAGGATTTAGCCGAGAGGGGGTCTGAAATAATGACAGGGCGCCATGATAGCAGGGGGCCTGCATTCAAAAATGTCTCATTCTGAACACCCCCCCCTCATTAAAGGCAGAAAGGAAAGGGGGGTCCGGAACGGAACCTGCGCCGTAGATCTGGGTGCATAGATTTGAGCCACCCAGATATGGGCACCCCTT
>ML787777.1:93600-105892 GCA_009831015.1 Picea engelmannii
GTGTGTCTTCCTCTCAAAGCCACAACTAAAACAATAGGTTCACGACAATGGATTCGTCACAATGGAGTCACCAGGTGAATAGTAGTAATCTTGTAGGGCTCTAAAGCCTGATGCACCTTCAGACTCAGAGGCTCAATGTTGTTCAATTCCAGGGAAAATCTTCAACTTCTTCCCGGCAACGGCGCCAGAAATGTTAGCACCAGAAGTCACTCTTGGATTGCAGCAGGAGTAAGCCCGATACCTATCAGTTCATATGTCACAATTTTTTTATAAAGGGTGATCGAAAGAGAACAGACTCAAAATAATATTGTATTAACTCAGAATACTGGATTGGGCTATGCATAGACAGGTGAAGTCTTCATTTAACTTCAGACAATAAGTTATAGTAAGGGTGAGTAGGAGGAAGACATCAGTGAGAAGATGTGAAGGCATGCTATAGGCATCTAGCATCGAATGGTACAAAGAGGAAGAAATTAAACACAAGAGCTTCTTGTATTCAAATTACAAGAACACTAAAAGAAATCATAACAACATTATCATAAAGCATTTTTCATAACACAATCAGAACGATTCATGTGAATCATTCAATCATGAACTCTTCCAGTATTAGATGGAAACAAGATGGAGTAAGGAATATATCTGTCATTTAAACATAAAGTTTCACCTACATATACAAAACCAGGGAAACTAGTGCTTCATCAAAACTTTACAATAGGGAGCTTAGCTCTACCAACGATACCCACACAAATTAAAAATGCCTACATATAATCAGACTAGCTCCGACTATCTAAGACGTGATCAAGTCATACTTTCAAGGCTTTACGTTGCTCAACTTCTCTTTTCAGGATGTGCATGCAGATGTTGGGAAGACTTCCCATGCAGTCTTCTGTCGGATGCAATCTATATTAGAAAGGAATGACAGTCACCTCTGTGCTTTGTCACTTTCTGGAATTCTATTTATGGAAGGAGACAATGTTTCACCCACCTTCCAAATTTTCATTAACTCATTCATCGGGATCTGAGAGGCTCCTGGTCAAATTTGTGCTTGAACGATGTGACAGCCTCTTCTTGGTTGTTTCTTCTTCGCTCGACTGCTGCGAGGAGGCCCAGTCTATAGTAATGGATGAGGATCTAACAGGGGCAAAGATAACATAGGGAACACAATGTAAGATGGTGAATGGGCGATGGACAGGCAATGATGATTTAACATGCATGGTGCAGGAATGAAATGAGGGGAGTCCATGTGGACGGAAACACAAAGGCTAGGACATTGGATGACAAGGCGATGTGTCATGGGAATGTTACTAGGTGAATGAAATGCGACTTGTGAGGGAGTGGTGTGGAACAGGGAGGTATAGGTGTGCAGTGGCGTGGGGCAATGATGTGGGGGCAGAATTAACGCTACGACAATGGACGAGATAAGACCACCTGCCAGGGTGGATGTGATGTGTGGACGTGAGAGGTGGAGTGGAGAATAGATGGAAGAGGGAGGTGAAGGTGGTAATGGAGGAGGTAAGTGGCTTTAGGTGAGAGGGGGTCTGACATAATGAGAGGGTGCCATGATAGTAGGGGGGCCACATTCAAAACCACCTCATTCCAGACTCCCCCACTTATTAAAGGCAGAAAGGCAAGGGGGGTCTGGAATAGAACCTGCATCATAGATCTAGGCATGCAGATCTGAGCCACCCAAATCTGGGTGCCCCTTACTGATCATTCCGAACCCCCCCCTTTAATAAAGGTAGAATGACAAAGGAGGTCTGGAATTGTTCCTCGACCGCAGATCTGAGCGCGCAAGTCTTGGCTTCCCAGATATGCCTGCTCCTTAGTATCATGTGCTTGGACCTCCAGACTTAGGAAAGTGGGTTTTGACCCGCATGCTTGCCAACTTTTCTCCCTAGTGCCTTTTCCAAATGAAAAATGCCCCTCATACATAATTATGTGATAACATAAGTGAAGGACCAGATCTTGTCACTGAGTGAGGGGGGTGAATCAATGATAGAATAATTTGATCAATTTTTCATTTCTTAATGCAATCAATATTTTAACACAATATTTTTTGTGGAACCGAATTGGGGAAAATCACAAACACTTTTCTATTAACTTCAAAATTTTGTTTTACAAGTTACATAGAAGGAATATGTTCTTCCTGTTAGATAAACACCCACTGATCAGGATGCACCCACACCCTTGTTAACCAACACCAATGGGTAGGAGGTTAAAACCCCCTATTTAGTTAGCTACAACTGACAAGTAAGCACATAATACCCTACAGGCTTCAACCTACCCTTGCACCACCCAACCACCCTTAATTTTTGAATCTAGAGAAATTTTGTATCATGTCTTGACTACTCCTCTCTCTGCTTCTATAATTTAATCTTCATTGTATCTGTTGCAGTCCCATAAAGGTATTATATTTCAAACACTGGATTCCATAATTATTTCTCTGTCTCCTTCTGTTCTTGATATTCAATAGGACATTGACAGAGACACTTTTCTAATTCACTTCTCAACATATTTATAAACCTTTAAACTTTTCAAAACAACTCTTCAAAAACAACATGACCATTCATTTAATATTACATAACCCTTGTTTTTAAGTAACACAGTCATTAACATGAGTTTTCATAACCACATATCCTTTTAACAAGCATCTAACATTTTTAAATAGATCACAGGTATGGATTGATTTGGTTTTTAACTCGATTCCAAATCTCTGAAAATACTACAGAAAGAGAGTTCTACTGAGGTGCTTCCTTCAAGCCATTTACATATAACCATACGCGCAGGACTATGATATTATTAATTTAAGCATTTCTTCTTCTTTATCCCTTTGTTTCTTTATTCCATATGACCTCAGGTGGTGACCATATTCTAGACCAAGCGAGTGCTTGATCACTTATCAAAATCAATGGTCACGTTTTAATCTCCCTATGAGATGGATGATTGTCGATACTTCATGACTTCCAACCTCTTTACAAATATCCCGAATAAAAGACACATGCCCATAATCTTCAACGGTTGAGAATTCTACCGAATTGTTCTTCAGATCAGACAACTCATTTCCACTTCGGGACTTCGGCCTTCGGCCTTTGAGACTTCAAGACTTAGGGCATTTTCTAGTGGTGAAACTCCCAAAGTAAAAACTCCCGGAGTGACGTAAATTGATGATGTCACTTGTTCACATGGCACTTCCTGAGTGGCTTCCATGTGTCACCTAGATTCATGGCTTACGTATTCTTAAAGTACCTATGGGACCTTGACACTTGTCATCATCTCATTATGCCACGTGTCCTTGCTGACGTAGATCTCTTCATATGGAACATGTTCTTGTCCTTGATCTAATGGTCAGGATACTTTCTGAAGTGTTCCACTGATCGAATGAATCATATCCACTTCAAGACTTCAGCCTTTGGGACTTTGGGTAATTCAATTTATCAACCTCACAATTATCCCAAAGTGAGATTCCCTGAAGTGTAAACCTCGAGTAACTTGAATTCATCCAATGTTCATTATTTAACCCGAAAAGGATTAACTCGATCCAACGGCTATCGAGAATTCGACTATTCAGGATTTCAGGCCTTTGGCCTTGCTTATCCTATCCATATACTTTTCTCAATTTGATGGTCGAGATATCTCCCGAAGCGTTCTTCATATAAGACAGTTCACATTTACTTCGGGATTTCGGCCTTCAGGTGATCTTACTTGTTCTCAACCCTTTTCTCCTGAAGTGGTCAAAGACAAAGTTGACCACTACTACCTTGGCGCACTCTGAATAGATCGAACGATCCTCATTTACTTTGGGGCTTCGTATCGAACAATCTTAGTCTTTTCTTATCCTATCCTTCCACTTAAATTGATCCAATTGTTGATGTGGATTGTGGAACCATAACTTGTGTGTGGTTTAATTCATCGCCCAAACTCCACAATTGAAGTTGTGTGATTGTTGGTGAGTTAAACAAATTTGTTAATATTTAAATCGATGAGATATGATGATCTAGAATAATTGCGGGATTGTAAATAACATATAGTTTATTTTTCCCTTCGCGATCTGCAATCAATCCCTACCATTGATCTGGTGCTTGTGTATCCAACGGTCACGACTTAATCTGATCGTTTGGTGGATCAACCATAGTTGTCGATCTTTGAGTCGATGAGATCTAATGATCTAGACTAATTGCAGAATTGGAAATAACATGTAGTTTAATTCTCCCTTTGTGCTTCACAATCAATCCCTTCCCTTGATCTGGTTGCGTATCCAACGGTCCTGGTTTTTCTTGTGTGGATTTTGATCCTGATCATGTTTCTGCACTACACTTTCCCTTCTGAGCTTCATGTGCTTCATCTCTTCTAAGCTTCTGATCTTCAGTCGCTAACCCTCCTGAGCTCTTAATTTGTTAGTACTTCTGTACATGGATTTTAATCTCTTTGTTGATACCAACTCATCATTATAACATAAAGACATCGACTATTGACATCCATGATAATACAACAATGTCAATATTTCCAACAATATCCCCCTTTTTCATTGAGGGAAACACTCTAAATTCATACACAAACTCCCCCTGCGATGATGCTTTTCTCTATGAATTTACTCTCCCCCTTTGACATCAATGGAAAAGGGTTTCTCCCCCTATGGTAAAGCTCTGACTGTCTGTATTCTACTAACTAGAATCTGAACTTGAGTAACTTCTCCCGCAATCATACTTTTCTTGTCATAATTGAATGACTCCTCCTAACTATGATCATTGTCTCCCCCTGAATTGATGCCAATTGATGCATTATTTTCTTGGGATATTATATTGGAAGAGGGACTAATCCCAATATTTTCCTGAGATATTCAAATACATCTCTGCTTAAGGGTTTAGTGAAAATATCTACAACATGTTCTAGTGTTGGGACATATTCCAATTTAATGTTCTTACTTTCAACCTGATCTCTTAAATAGTGGTATTTTATTGGAATTTGTTTTTATTTGGAGTGTTGGATAGGGTTCTTGGAGAGACTTATAGCGCTCGTATTATCACAGTAGATAGCAGTGGGTTAAACAAACATTATTTTGATGTATTGTAAGGTTTGTTTCATACATTCCACTTGTGTGCAACATTTTGTTGCTGCAATATACTCAACTTTAGTGGTAGACAAAGAAATTGAGGAATGTTTCTTGCTTATCCAAGCTACCAATGATTCTCCCAAGAAGAATGCTCCTCTGCTTGTACTTCTTCTGTCATCTACAAAACCTTCCCAATCTGCATCTGAATAGGATTTTAATGTGAATGAATCCTTTCTAGGGTACTACAAACCAAGATATATGGTTCCTTTCAAATACCTAAAGATTATTTTCACAGCTTGAACATGGATTTCTTTTGGTGTTTTTTGGAATATAGCCACCATCCCAATAGCTTGCTTCACATCAGGTCTGGAAGTTGTTACATAGAGTAAAATCCCAATCATTGATATGTATTGTTTTGGGTCTACAACTTTGGACTCATCTTCCTTGCTTAGTTTTCATCCAACTTTCATAGGCCTACTAATAGGTTTGCAATACTCTAACTGGAATTTCTTAAGCATATATTTAACATACTTGGACTAATGGATTAAAAATCCCCTTTTGGACTGTACTATTTGTAATCCAAGAAAGAAATTCAGTTCACCAAGCAAGGACATTTCAAATTCTTGCTGCATCCTCCTAGCAAAGTCCTTACTCATTTTTTCATCATCACTGCCAAATACAATATCATCAACATATACTTCCACAATAATCATGTTATTACCAACAATTTTACAATAAATATTATTGTCACTTGATCCTCTTTTGAGGCCTTGTACTTGTAAATAAGAATCTATCCTTGCATACCATTCTCCGGGTGCTTGTTTTATCCCATAGAGTGTTTTATTTAGTTTACATACATAATCTCCTTTGTTAGTTAATTGAAATCCTTCTGGTTTCTCAATATAGACTTCCTCTTCTAAGTTTCCATTGAGAAATGATGACTTGACATCCATCTGGTATACTTTAAATTTTTTGTAGCTGGCAAAGGGTAAGAACATCCTAATTGCCTCTAATATGGCCACGGGTGCAAAGGTTTCTTCAAAGTCTACTCTTTCAACCTGAGCATACCCTTTACATACCAATCTGGCTTTATTTCTGATTATTTTTCCATTTTCATCCATTTTGTTTTTATACACCCATTTAGTTCCAATGACATTTTTATTTTTTGGTCTTGGAACAAGTTCCCAAGTTTGATTTTTTTTTCAATTTGGTCCAATTATTCATTCATAGAATTGACCCAATTCTCATATTTGCATTCCTCTTTGATTGAGTTGGGCTCAATATGTGACAAACATGTTATTTTTGTCTGATACAACAGTTGTCTTCTTGTCTCCATTCCATCGCTTTTATTTCCAATAATCAGTTCTTCAGGATGATTCTTTTGAGTCATTCTTGAGGGTGTCTTTGTGTCTCTTCTTGGGGATTATTCTCTTATCTCTTCTTCTAGAATATATTCCTTGTCTTTACTAGTATCCATATCATCCTCTTCCTTTTATTCTTATTCTCTTCTACTTCTTCTGCTTGTGTACCAACTGACTCATAATCATCTTCATCTTCATCTTCATTGTCAAGTATAGTCTCTTGATGTTTGATCCTTATTGTTTTTAAATCATCCACCTTGACATATTCACTCTCAAGAATCTTATGTAATCTAATATTGTAGCATTTGTATTCTTTCTTGGTAGAAGCATATCTAAGAAAGATACCTTCATCATATCTAGTATCAAATTTTCCGAGATTCTCATCAAGCCTTTTGATGTAGCACTTACTTCCAAAGACCTTGAAGTATTTTACCGAAGGAGCTCTCCCAAAACATAGTTCATAAGGAGTCTTATTACTATTAATATTGATTTGAACTCTGTTCCATATGTATATTGTTGTTCTTACATCTTCCCTCCAATATCCATCAGATATTTTTTCTTCATTGAGCATAGTCCTTCCAACCTCCTGGACTATTATATTCCTTCTCTCAGCAATCCTATTTTTCTAAGTGTTCTAGCAGCATAGAATTGTCTTTTTATTCCATGGGTTTCACACAAGAGATAAAGTTATTTTGAGGTGAACTCACCACCATTGTTTGATCTAAGAAATTTGATATTTGTCTCCTTTTAATTTTCAACAAGGGTCTTAAAAGTTTTCAATTTGTTAAGTTCTTCTGATTTTTCCTTGAGAAAACATACCCAACCCATTCTAGTAAAATCATCAATGCAAAGCATAAAGTGGGACTCTCCTTGCAAACTCTTGGTCCTTGTAGGTCCACAGAGGTCAGTGTGAACAAGCTCTAAAGGTTTTGAGGTTGAGTATTCTTTTGTTTTGAATCTTATTCTAGTTTGCTTCCCTATTTGGCAGTGTCTACACATAGAATTTGAGGGATTTATGATCTTTGAAAAGTTTCTTATTGCCCCAATATTGTTGAATTTCACTAAATTGTCAAAGTTAATGTGCCCCATCCTTCTATGCCATAGCCAAATTTCATATACTAAATTTATATGACACTCCTCATTCAATTTTGTATTTAGTATATATCAATTCTCAGGAGTTCTAGGAGCAGTACCAACCAATTTTCCTAAGTCCTCTCTCCTAATCTCACTTTTATGGGAATCAAAGATGAAAATGTGCCCCTGATCATAGGTTTGGCTAACACTTAATAGGCTAGGTTTCAGTTTTTCAACAAGCAACACATCCTTGGCTTTGTCTTTTCCCAAACTCACAGTGCCTTTCCCAAATATGTTACCCAAATCATTGTCACCAAATGTAACTTTACCCTTTTGTTTCTTTAATTTCAAAAACTTTTCCTTGTTTCTTGTCATATGTTTTGAGCACCCATTGTCAGCATACCAGAGATATTCTTTATCTTGGGCTTTCAAGGCAATAAGACATTCCTATTTTGATATTTTTTCTTTCCAAAACTTCTTTTTCTCTCTAATAAGCTTTGGTATTTTTGAGACTTCCATTAATCTGCAACTACTTACTTTATGTCTGTAATTATGACATATGAAGCATTCTAGGTTCCCTTATTGTAGAGGTGAAAAGGAGTTATAATTTATGTTTTTAACTTGATTTATTGTTTGGTTATATTTAAGATTATAGTTCTTAACCCTCAATTTTTTCCTTCCATAAGCTCTACAATTCATAGCTTTGTGTCCGAAATTAGAGCATGCAAAGCAATAACCAAATAAAATGTGAGGATACCTGTTTTTATAAACCTTCTTTGGTTTTGTATTATATTCCTTCTTGATGGGTGGAAGTAGTCCTTTGGAGTTCTGATCATTACTTGTCTTTTCTTCATCTTTCTTCTTGAATGTACTGAGGAGAGAAGTTGCATAAGATTTTGAGTTAACTTGGTTTTCTTCTTGAGAATAACCTACTCCATTTTTGTTACCTAAATCCCTTTGTGTGGTAATAATCTTATCTAAGATTTTAGAGATATTTTCATATCTTCTTTGAATAAGTTTTGTATCAAGTTCTTTTCTTAGGTGAATTAATTATGCCTCCATTCTTTCACAAGTTATTTGTTTCTCTTTAAGAGACTTTTCCATAATTTCTTCCATCCTATTTTCTTCTAGGATTTGGTTTTTCAGGTTTCTCATGGATTTCTCCGTCTCTTCTTCTTTATGTTCATGTTTTTCCTTTAGTTCAACTACAAAACTTTTCAGCTCTCTATATCTGGTTTTGTATATTCTTAATTCATCCAAGGCACTGAGAAGTTATTCTTCGATATTAACCTCTTCTTCATATTCTAACTCTTCCTCATGCTCAATTTATTCTATCTCATTAGGATCTTCAATACCTAGAGAAAAGAATTCGTCATCATCACTGTCACTAGACTCCAATGAACTGTTGTTTTCTTCTTTTGAGTAAAAAATATTTTTCCCTCTGTAAAACGTTTTCTTGTAGTTGGGTTTTTCCTTCTTCTTATATTCTTTACTTTTGTCTTCTTCATCTTCAGGGTCCTCCTTGGGATAGGTACACTTGGATGCAAAGTGGCCAACCTTGCCACAATTTAAACATTTGAAAGGCATCTTACCTTTGTACCTCCTTGATCCTTTCTGAAGTTTTTTAATAAAATTGGATTCTTCTACATCAGATTCTTCATGATGGATGGATTGAGGTTTTTGCTTCTGATTTTTTTTTTCTTGAGCACCTTGAAGGTTGTCTCTCCTTGTGGGAGGTTCTCATGACCTAATATTAACTCATAGGCTATGAGGATTCCATACAATTCATCCATGGTGAATTTATATAGATTCTCTCGATCTTCAAGAGTGGAAACTTTATGATTGTATAGCATAGGTAGTGTTCTTAGAAGTTTTTCAACTGGGTCATTGCATGACACTTCTACTCCCAAACCTTTGATTGCATTAAAAATATTATCAATTCTTTTGAAGTACTCTAAGATATTTTCTTCATCCTTCACTTTTAGACCTTCATATTGTACTTTGAGAGTCTGAAGTTCGACCCTCTTTACCTTGGAATCTCCTGCATATATAGTTTCCAATTTATCCCAGAGTTGTTTTGCATTTTGACAATTTAGTACTTTAGCAAGGATCCTCTTACTTAGTCCAACTTGTAGTGTGTTTAAATCCTTTGCATGTTCCCAAAATTTCTTCTTGTCTTCTACTTCTATGGGAGTGACTTTTGGAATGTCATATCCTTTTTCAAATAATGTCCATACTTCCAGTCCAATGGACATCATATAGATTTTCATTCTAACACTCCATAAAACACAGTCTCCACCATCAAATAGGGGGATTTTTGTTGACATGTTAAACTGTTGATCCATCCCGATGTATATTTATATTCAAGTGATTTAAACCCTTAGTGAAGAGACCTACTCTAATACCAATTGAAGGACCACATTTTGTCACTGAGAGGGGGGGGGGTGAATCAATGAAATAATAAATTGATCAATTTTTATTTTGTTAATGCAATCAATATTTTAACACAATATTTATCGTGGAATCCAATTGGGAAAAACCACAAATACTTTTCTATTAACTGCAAAATTTTGTTTTACAAGTTACATAGAAGGAAGATGTTCTCCCTCTTAGATCAACACCCACTTATCAGGATGTACCCACACCCTTGTTCACCAACACCAACTGGTAGGAGGTTACAACCCCCTATTTAGTGAGCTACAATTGATAAGGAAGCACCTATTCCCCTGCAGGCTTCAACCTTCCCCTGCACCACCCAACCACCCTTAATTTATGAATCTGGAAAACTTATGTATCATGTGTTGACTACTCCTCTCTATGCTTCTCTCATTTAATCTTCATTGTATCTAATGCAGTCCAATAAAGGTCTTATATTTCAAACAATGGATTCCATAATTGTTTCTCTGTCTCCTTCTGTTCTTGATCTTCAATAATACATTGACAAACACACTTTTCTAATTCACTTCTTAACATATTTATAAGCCTTTAAAATTTTAAACACAACTCTTCACAAATAACATGTCTATTTATTTAATATTACATAACCCTTGTTTTTAAGTAACACAGTCATTAACATGACTTTTCATAACTACTTATCATTTTAACAACCATCTAACTTGTTTAAATTGATCATAGGTATGGATCGATTTCCTTTTAAACTCGATTCCAAATATCTACAAATTCTACTGAAAACAAGTTCTGTAGAGGCACTTCCTTCAAACCATTTACATATAACCATATGCATAGGACCACATGCTTATTAATTTAAGCGTTTATTCTTATTTATCCCTTTGTTTCTTTATTCCATACGACCTCAGGTGGTGACCAGATGCTAGGCCAAGCGAGTTCTTGATCAAAATCAATGGTCATGTTTTAATATCCCTATGAGATGGACGAGTGTCAGTACTCTGTGACTTCGTCCTTCATGACTTCTAGCCTCTTTTGAAATATCCCAACTAAAATATGCATGTCCATAATATCCAATGGTTGAGAATTCTCCCGAAATTTTCTTCAAATTAGATGACTCATGTCCACTTAAGGACTTCGACCTTTGGGACTTTGGGACTTAGGTAATTTTTTGGTGGTGAAACTCCTGAATTAAAAAATCCCAGAGTGATGTAACTTGCTGACGTCACTTGTTGACATGGAATTTTCTGAGTGGATACCATGTGTCACTTTGATCAGGGGATCAAATTTTGCTTAAAAATTCAAAGTTCTCAGAATCAATTCAAACCGGACGAGACAGTAGGCCTCATCATTGCGAACCCAACGCAACTCGTTTCATCTCAAACAGATGTCGGGAGCGATAGATATTGCAATTTGTTCATAAAGTCAGACAGGCAAAAAAGCAACACTGACTGTACAGTCCGACAGTCTGTACAGTCTAACATGGTAGGGCCATACGACCGTACGATGATGTGTCAGGTGGTGATGTGGTAGATGTTGATTGGCAGGTGTGGTTGAATGATTGTTTGACACGTGTCCTTTGGTGGCTAGTGGTATGAGGACACGTGGCCCAATTTGTGGGCGCCACATGTCACTCGTTCTTTGGGTTAAAAGTTTGTCATTAGCAGGAGTCGACCCCGTGACCTCCGAGTAGGGGAATGGGTTGGCAAGGATCTGCCAACCAACGTTCCATTGTGCGTTGCTTAACATGTATATGAAACGAATTGCATTTGAATTTGATTATGGTTTGGTTTGGGCCGCGACCAGGCCGGGGCTTAGCCTCAGCCCTTGGTCGTGCGCCATTTAAAACATATGACCACCGTTGTAACATATAGTGTGCGCACATTTTTTTAATATGGTTTGAAAACGGATAGCCCATGGCTATATGATTAACCCCATGCGGCCTCAACTAAGTGGGCGGTTGGAACGGTTGGCACGTTTGGCCCTATTTGCCATAGCGCGCGGTCATATGACCCTTATATGCCCAAGTGTTAGGCGGTTAGGGGCTGGCGCGCCCATAACCATCCTACAGTTTGCACCGTTGGCATGGTTGCATTCGATGCTGGGTTTTTACGCTATTTATTGCGTGTGAGGCAGGTTCATTTGACAAGGGTGCAATTTGTAAATGTAGAGACAACAAGCTTGAAGGGGGGACTTCCAGGAGGCCTAACTTCTTCATTTTTCGACCGATTGAGGTGTCGAAAGAGCCCAGACAGGCATTTTTGGACGCTCTGAAGCCATTGGAGCAGTCGGTTTGTCAGTTTGAGCATTGTAAGACATGTTTTTGAGCACTTTTGAGAAATTAATAATAATGATCCATTGGAAGCTGGACCAGGAGATGTATCCCAAGAGAGGGGTGAAC
>ML787777.1:111153-142381 GCA_009831015.1 Picea engelmannii
AATAATAATGATCCATTGGAAGCTGGACCAGGAGATGTAGCCCAAGAGAGGGGTGAACTCCTTTATCAATTGTTGTGTTTATGTGCTTATGTTCATTGATTATGCTGTTGTCTATGTGTATTTTGCATGAGTAATCCATTAATATATGTGTTGCAAACTGATCCATTTTCTTTAAACACATAACATTTACATTGCAAATAATTTCAAGTATTTCAAGTCTTTTTCATTTTTAGATCACACTTGGATTAGTGACTTGCGTATGCTTAAAGTACCTAAGGAACCTTGACACTTGTCATCATATGATTATGCTACATGTCCTTTCTGATGTAGATCTCTTCATATGGCACATTTTCTTCTCCTTGATCTAATGGTTAGGATACTTTTCGAAGTGTTACGCTGATCGAATGAGTCATATCCACTTCGAGACTTCTGCCTTCGGGACTTCGGGTAATTCAATTTCTCCACTTCCCAGTTCTCCCGAATTGAGATTCCCTAAAGTGTAAACCTCAAGTAACTTGACGTCATCCAAAAGCCATTCTTTAACCTGAAAAGGCTTAACACAATCCAATGGTTGCTGGGAATTTGGCTATTCAGGATTTTGGGCCTTTGGCCTTGCTTATCCTATCCTTATACTTTCCTCAATCTGACAGACAGGATATCTCTTGAAGTGTTATTGATATCGAACGGTTCACATTTACTTAAAGATTTTGACCTTTGGGTGATCTTACTTGTTCTCAACAATTTTCTCCAGAAGTGGTCAGCGTCGAAGTTGACCACTGCTACCATGGCGTGCTCTGAATAGATCAGGCGGTCCTCATTTAATTTGGGACTTCGTATCGGACGGTCTTGGTCTTTGCTTATCCTATCCTTCCACTTAACTTGATCCAACAGTCGATGTGGATTGTGGAACCGTAACTTGGGTGTGGTTTAATTCATTGGCCAAACTCCACAATTGAAGTTTTGCGATTGTTGGTGAGTTAACCACAGTCGTCAATTTTTAATCAATGAGATCTGACGATCTAGAATAATTGCGGGATTGGAAATAACGTATAGTTTAATTCTCCCTTCGCTCTCCGTAGTCAATTCATACCCTTGATTTGGCGCTTGAGTATCCAATGGTCATGACTTAATATGATCGTTTGGTGGATCAACCATAGTTGTCAATCTTTGAGTCGATGAGATCTGATGATCTAGACTAATTGCAGGATTGGAAGTAGTGTGTAGTTTAATTCTCCCTTCATGCTCCGCAATCAATCCATGCCCTTGATCTGCTTGCATATCCAATGGTCTTGTCTTTTCCTGTGGGGATTTCAATCCCAATCATGTTTCTGCACTGTGCTTTCCCTTTTGAGCTTCATGTGTGTCATCTCTTCTGAGCTTTTGATCTTCAGTCGCTAACCCTCCCGAGCTCTTAATTTGTTATTCCTTCCATACATGGATTTTCATATCTTTGTTCATACCAACTCATCATTATAACGTAAAGATATATGTTGTTGACATGAATGACAATATGTCCAATAGTAAGGTATCATCTTTGTATGATGAATAAAAGAATCACATCTTCCTGTCCCAAATGATGGGTTTTTGAGTATTTTTATTTATTTATACCTAACATTTAATATCTAACCCTAACTCATGGATAGAATAACATGCTTGTAGTTCTCGTTTTCCTATATTTTCATGCAGGTCAGCCTTGGGAGGAGACATGCATTCAGTGAAAATTCCAAGCTTGAGGAGATCATCACTAGACGTGGGATCAAAGGTATAGTTACTCGATCTCTTCTTTATTCGCTTTCTTTACATTAGTTTTGGTATGTTTGGGGTAGAATATAATTGATTGACTTTTAGACGGTTATTCTCTATGTTTACATCTTGAACCCTGGTGTAGTTAAAGGGGGGGTTTTACCACTATCACTTATCTTGTTGAGAGTACCAGGAGGTACGCTAGGCTCAGGTGCACTAGGCTATCCAGGAATTAGGTCAAGCTCTTCACTTAAGGTGCCTTAACAAGAGGGTTAGGGTTTCGTTGCTACAACAAAAACTTTGACTGCAACTGCAACTGTAACTGAGAAAATCCTCCCAATATATATTCCAGTGGTTAGACTATCTAAATATAGTGTGGGAACATAACCTGTTAGAAATAATAGGTGTGTGTGTTTAACCATAAACAATATAGAAATATTGTCACCCAACCATAGGCCGAAGCCACCCTCGAGCACCTTAACCTTGCCAGAGAATAATTATGGAAGCAAACACTAGGCCTAATAGCCAATCAATGTAGCATACCTCTCTTTAGATCTAGCACACAAGGAAGAAATTTCAAACCATAACCAAGAGAAAGTCCAATCCTAAAACCGAAAATACTAGTTGTAGTAGCTGTAGCTGCAGCTACTCTCCAGACTTGTGCACTTACTGAATTTCTGCAGTGCAC
Source organism: Picea engelmannii (assembly GCA_009831015.1). Taxonomy (NCBI): domain Eukaryota; kingdom Viridiplantae; phylum Streptophyta; class Pinopsida; order Pinales; family Pinaceae; genus Picea; species Picea engelmannii. Next base: position 113,585 of record ML787777.1, read on the forward strand.
ATTAGATTTATGTCGTTACGAGCTGTGTGTGTCCAAATGAGCTATGTAATCCTCTATTTATACCTCTTTTCCTTATCTTTCTGGGTCGAATTCTCTTTATGGAGGCTAAAATCTCAATATCAATTATTTTCTTTAGTCGACTTGTCTTCTAGGGTTATGTCCAATGCTTTAGGGTTTCTTCTTGCTTCTTGAAATATTCTATTCTTGTCAGGGTTACACGTGGAGGTTTAATACCTCCCGCAGCTACCATAATATTAACACTTACCTCATTTATTTTCCAAGATCATATATAACTTGTTTCATGTTGTTGTCAAAGTCGTTTGGGAGAGATAGAGGTAGAACATACTGTAAAAATAAAAAACAAATCATTATTTGTTTCCAAAGTAGACAAAAAAGAATAAAAATATTAAAAGATGTATACGTACAATATATAAATATGTATAACAAAATTATTACCTTAATGAAGGTATGTCAATCATGTTCTTTTACCCCAACAAATTCACCTCTCTTCATTAAGATATTATTTATGTTTGAATAAAAACCTATGGGAAATTTAATTCTTTGAGTGACCTCTTTTACATCATTGATATTTTACTATGTTAATAACTATGGAAGGTTATTTAAGTATCCATCACTATTTGATCGGATCACACTTTGCATTGCATGATTGGCTTCATGAATATTAGTACAAATTTTGACAATTTTTTTCTTAATCCCTCCTACCATCTATGATTCGTGATAATGTTTCTATCACATTCTTCCCAATATGAATTATATCAAACAAACGTGATATTTTTAGCTCCTCGTAGTAATAAAACTTCATGAATTTAGTGGGTGTTGGCATAGGGGTAGACCCAAGGTTCAATGCTTCAACAACGCACCAACAAAACCCTAACTACCAGTACTTTCAGCCACACCTACGAAGAAGATGAAGTCTCACCCGAGGTAGAGGAAGGGGTGGTTGCAGGACTCAAGTTCCTACAACCTATATGGGACACGGATATGTGATTACAACACTTAACAAATCACTTAGCAGTTAACATTCATCAATATTTAACCCTTATTCACATCGTAGATTGAAATCCTAGTTATAGAGGAGCGCAATATTCAACAAGATCTAATACATCCAGAACTTAGCACATAGAAATAGATCATATCTAGCATTCATTCACATTACTAATAATTGATCTATTATATCAGATGCATCTAACATATATCATTTCACTAATCATACATCACATCAATAACATAACAACTATAATGCACAAAGCAACCACAACATAGTATATACGTGGTTCACCCTAGTGTGGGGATACATCCACCAACTCTTCTCTTATTTATTGTCTTATTTCAATCTTCTACAAGCACAGAGCCATAAGAGCCCACTCTGCATAGGACAGGAGATCTGTGCGCACCTCGCCAGATCCTCCTTCCCCGAGCTAGGTTTAAACACAAAGCCTTCTTACAATATGCACACAATATTCTTGCAATCACTTGCACTTAGCTCTGGAAGCGCTTAACACAAAGTATGCACGAAGCATCCACAATTGTTCGCACTTAGCTCACTAACCACATTACACATCTAGGTCTCTATTAGTTACATAGCCTAGATTTATATTTATACATTACAAAGGGGCCTAAACATGGGTAAACCCATGGGCCGAGATCCCATAACCATTACATAAACCCTAAATCCAAAAATACCCTAAGAAGGGGCCGAGATCCCACAATCTCTGCTTCACCTTGCGCTCCACCTTCGACCAGCTTGTCGAAGTCCTAAAATTGGTCAAACATGACCAAGGTTCTCCAAAACATGGTCAAGGGCCAACAGGCCCCCAACACTCACATGTGACTCATCCCGAGTCACTTTGATCTGGGTAACTCTGCCTCAAATGCCTCGAGATTTGCTCGAGATGCTTTGACCTGTTTCTTCGCCAGAGCCTCCTACTCGGGGAACTCTTGAATAACCTTCTCTGTCATAGATCCTTCCAAGCATCATTCCACTGTGGTGACCACTTACTCCAGTTCTACACCTCGTCTTTCAATCTCCTCATGAAGTATGCAAGTGCATCCTACACTGGCTAGAGTCGTTGAGTCACTTCCATGACCTTACTCTGTATAGAATGGACTTGTTGCTGAACTGCGCATTGTTCCTGGGATCGTTTCATCCTCTCGATCATTGGTAGTGGCTTCAACTATGCTTGAACCATTTCTTCTTGCTTCTTGGACTCCTGAAGCTGTGACTCTAGTGTCCTTAATTCAGGGTCCTCTGCAAGGCACTCGTAAGTCTGTGCACTTTGACTACTGAGTTGTTTACATTATAAGGCCAATGCCTTGATTCTCTGGACTATGCTCTGGGCATTTTCTTCTCTCTAGTCTCGCACTTCCTGCAGAGTGCTTGGCACTGCTTGTAACTCAAGTTCTTCTATCCTCTGTTGGAGATGTTGAATGGCTTCGGAAAGATTCCCTACTTATCTTTCTACTGGGTATTCTTTCATATTTTCTAAGCTGCTGAAGTGAATATCTTCATTGTTCTGATATCCCGACGAAGTTCCATTTATGCAAGCCTTCCTTCTGTGAAGTCCTCCCTGGAACTTCCTGTAACTTTTCTAACTTTTATTTCTTCTTACTGAGCTCTTTGTCTTTATTTCCTATAATCTAAGTCATTGGTTTCCTCTTTCCATTATTGTTATTATCTCCTCTTGGCATAGTAACTTCGAACTGTGGATGGTCTTTCGTAGGGTTCGACGGTAATACTTCTTCTCTTTCTGGAGTAGGTTCTCTACTCTCTTGTACAGACAGGTGTTTCCAGTATTCCTGTGTTCTTTCAAATTCCACGCCCATATCTATGGTCCTTAGTAGCTTTGACTAGTCATCTTGTTTTTCCAGTAAGTGCATTATTCGCCTAGCCAAGAAATCTCTTAGTTCTTTCTTTTTCTGTTCTAGATTATCCTCTTCTTGTTTCCTTCGTATCTAATCTTTTTCAATCTAGGTTTTTCCTAGAAAAATAGAAAATGGGGCATTATTCTCAACAAATTTAACGATCTCAAATTCTTCCTCTGTCGAAGTTCCATGAGCTCCCATAGATGTTTGGGTAATTCTTCCACATAGGGTTATCATCTTTCCTCTAAAAAATCATATTCCTCCCAATGAAGGAACCATAGCAGGTTTTCCCCAAAAATTTCAAGTTCTTTCTATCATGATATTCACCTGTGTTTCCTCATCCATAATACAGTCTATGTCAAAGTCTCCTATTCTTGTTTTTGTGCACTCCTTCTCTTTTAAGATCTCTGATAAGTTGATATCTTTGTGATCGTTCAGGGTTTCTTTCATCTGTAATAATACAATCTCTGATTCTTTCTAGGGTTCTATCATATCCTTAGTTTATTGGCCTATCTCATGGTTTTTTTGTCTCATATTCATCTTTTCTACTTTAGTAATCATTCTAGGGCAATCCAAAACTTCATGGTCCATATCTTTACAGAAAATACAACTAGGACCTCTACCAGGGAATTCCTTAGCAAGATGTCCTGGTCTTCTGCAACTGTAGAAAAGAGTTAATCCTCTCTTTGTTTTAAATGACCCCCAAACTTTCCTATACTACTCACTGGGATCACAATAACTAACCTGCAAAAAATTCTTTCTACTATCATGCATCCATTTTTTAGTCCAAACATTCTTTCTATGCATAGGAATAACACATATTTTACTATTATTATCAGATCTATTCATATACAATCTTCTTTCTTCTAGTTGTGCCCTAGTTTTCAGACTAGGACAAAATCTATCAAACATACCTAGATCCATTCTTTTGAAACAAAAATTTTCACTTATCTTACCTCTCTCAGAGAACAAAGCTTTAAGGTCTTACCTCTTTTCTTCGAATCTGATTCCTTTCTTAGCACATAGCTTCACAGTCAAGTAAAATACTGTGCACTAAAGCAACAGATCTATGCACAGAGCTTTATTTTCGTCATTTCCCAGAAATCATAGTTTCAGGTCCCAACAACAGAACCATTTGTTGGTAGAGGGGAAGACCTAGGGTTCAACACTTCAACAGTGCACCAACAAAACCCTAACTACCAGTGCTTTCGAAAACACCTTCGAAGTAGATGAAGTCTCACTCAAGGTAGAGGCAGGGTGGTTGCAGGACTCAAGTGTCTACAACCTAGCTGGGACACAAATCTGTGATTAAAACACTTAACAAAGCACTTAGCAGTTAACATTCATCAGTATTTAACCCTTATTCACATCGCAGGTTGAAATCTTAGTTACAGAGCAACGCAATATTCAACAAGATCTAATACATCCAACACTTAGCACATAGAAATAGATCATATCTAGCATTATTTCACATTACTAAGCAGTGAGATATTATATTAGATGCATCTAACATATATCATTGCACTAAGCATACATCAGATTAATAACAGAAAAACTATAATGCACAAAGAAACCACAACACAGGATATACGTGGTTCACCCCAGTGTGGGGCTATGTCCACCGGCTCTTCTCTTATTTATTGTCTTCTTTCAATCTTCTACAAGCATAGAGCCAGAAGAACCCACTCTGCATAGGACAGGAGATCTGCACGCACCTCACTAGATCCTCCTTCCCCGAGCTAGGTTTAAGCACAAAGGCTTCTTACAATCTGCACACAAGCTTCTTGCAATCACTTGCACTTAGCTTTGCAATATCTTAACACATAGTATGCACGAAGCATCCATAATTGTCCACACTTAGCTCACCATACACATTACACATCTAGGTCTCTCTTACTTACATCACCTAGATTTCTATTTATACATGACAAAGGGCCCTAAACATGGGTAAACCCATGGGCCGACATCCCATACCTGTTACATAAACCCTAAATCCAAAAATTCCCTAAGAAGGGGTCGAGATCCCACGATCTCCGCTTCACCTTGTGCTCCACCTTCGACCAGCTTGTCGAAGTCCCAAAATTGGTCAAACGTTACCAAGGTTCTCCAAAATTTGGTCAAGGGCCAACACTGGGATAAAATTTCATTCCTCATGGAAGCCCATTATTAATACCTTCACGATGATGGCCTTGATGAAGAATAAAATAAATCACAACAATAATTATAAAATATGGTAAAATAAATTCATTAATTAAAATAAAAATTCAAACATTCCATATACGATACATAAAGAAATTGTGTACCTTGACAATTTATATTATATTCCAACCTCCATAGGTGAGATGTCATTCTTCATGGTTTTAATGCAATCTCTTCTTTCCCATTGAAAATATGTTTTTTAGTAGTACGATACCTATGGTTCTTAGGGAGTAAGTGTCTATACTCATCAAACACCATCTTTCCTAAATGTTTTGAATGATGATACTTCATCTTAGGACCACAAACTGGAAATGCAAATTTACCCTTTGTTTGAAGACCCACAACATATGGATTAATGTCAATTATATGATGGGATTATTTTAAAAACATGCATGATATATTTAAATAATTATATAGTATTAAAGTGAAACATAATCCTACATACCACAAAAATGTTTTACTCCTGGGGCATCATGAATTGTCCATACAAATATTCCACAAAAATGAAATTTATTCTCCCCAATTGGTTTACAAATGTCATACATAGTGATGTCGGCCCATAAATTTAGTAGCTCATTGATAAGAGGCTCAATATATACATTCATATATTTAACTTGGTACTTACCTAATTGTTTTAAATTACACATATTAATACCATGATATGTATATATAAATAAATAAATAAAATATATTATGGAAAAAAAGAAACAAATAAAAATGTTACATTTGAAAAATTAATGTAAACAAATACTTGGAACAATCATTGTCAACGTTATTTTCTCCCTCTTTATTGACATCAAAGGAGGAAATTTATTGTTGATAAAACAATCGGCCACACTGAGTAAATATACCTAAACTCTCTGAATGGATTAACACCATTAGCTGCCAATGAAATCCTAACATTATGAGGTTGATCTTTAATTTATTCCCATTTTTCCTCAATTTCCCTAAATGCATAACCATTTGCAGGCATTCGAGGAACACCATCTCCACTTATGTTCTGTGCATGGTAATCCATAAACTGTGTTATGCTTTTGCAGCTGAACAATCATTGAAAACATGGAATTACGGGAATATGACGAAGAACCTTTCAAGCCATCCTTTTTGTTACTTGATCGGTTCAATATCTACTGATATGACATTGTACACATTCAGTTTTTGACACATATTGTCCATAATATATGGTATGATCATTAGGAAATGCATCTATAGTTTGATACTCCATTCCAATGTCTTTCATAATGGCATGCAAATCTTGATATGTGCGAGGTAAAATATTTGATGATGTTAACAAAAACTTGCCTAACAATCTACAACATAAAAAATAACCAGTTAATGTAAGAATATTAATCGTAAATATTACATTCTTATTTTACACATTAATTAACACTAAAAATAAGAGAAAAAATCAATGTTTATGTATATGTGATGAAACATATTACATACCATAGGATTTGTGTCATACAAGTGTTTGAAAACTGATTCATAACCTTTAAGTTCACCAACAACAATGTAGTGGAGAGAATATTTTCTCTAGAGCCTTTATAAAGTTGTTTATTTTCCTTTTATATCAGAGGTTCATCATAAATACCATCACTGTCCCCATCCCCATCTGACTAAGTGAACAAGTCTTGGATCATTTTATTTTCCCATCACCTTGAACTATATTATTATTTTCATCTTCTTCCATGGGATCATTGACTTGATCTTGATTATTCGTTTTGTGTTCCTCAGCTTGCACAACATCATTTCTACTACTACTTGGTGCATTATGTAGAAAGTTAGGGGGCAGTTCTAACTTTATAATTACAAACAATCATGAAAAAATAGTGTGTATAACATATATTAAAAAAATATAAACTTTTATCAATAAAATCAATATAAATACATATGATGAATATATATCTAATTACCATGGGACGATATTTATTCAATCCTTCGTGAATTTGCCCATATCTCCTACAATGTCTTTTAGTTGTTTCTATTAAAATTCTTACAGAACGTGTAGTACAACATATTTTGCAAGGGAAATAACATTTATAGTCACCCTTTTCACCCTCTTTACTTTTTTTCCCACCTCTAATATTTTTTGACATTCTTCCCCACAATAATATAGTGATGATTATATTATAAAATTGAGTGGTGTAATAGAATATCTATTATATTTTTCTAATGAAATTGAAATATATATATATATGAACTTCTTCCTCTTAAAAAGAACACCTTATACCATTTATGAACTATCATTGTTATATCAAAACTTTCACAACATATCTAATATGAAAAATATTTATAATTTTTGGTCGTCGGAATTTCGATGATAGTTGACCAAGTCAATATTGAATTTTTCAAACAATGGGTGAGCATTTGAAGAGAGAAACGACTAGAAGTAGTATCGTTGGTATTGAGATGAATATAGAGGTTCGTCGTAATAAATATACCTTTTCCTAGACATCTCAAGTGAGATGAACATCTATTTCCATCTCAATTCCGATGAATTTTGGGCCGGATTGAAAAAAAAATGAAATATTTATCTTGTATTTTTCGACAATACAAACATTTTTTCTATACCGTCGGAAATAGTTCATCGGAAATTTATGAATATGTAGTAGTGGAGGGGAATGTAACGTCCAATTTCCCCCCATGATTGTAATTATGATAAAGACTTCATATAATGTGATTATGAAGCTTGTAATTATGTTGTGATCAATGAAAAACACCAAACCACTGACTGAGAGGGAAAATCCTTAAAAGTATTAGCCATGATATCACGAGTGGTAATTGATGAAGTGGGATGATGAGGTGGCATGGTGAGGTGGATCAATGAGGTGGAATGGAGAAGCTTCAATGAGGAAAAAAAGAATATTTCTTAACACTTCATCCTGCACCTACAAATTGAATACACCACATGATCACGTACTTGAATATGAAAGAAACCATGTGAAATATTATGGAGTAACAAGATTGGTGTTTGAGGTAGTTAATATTGTTGACATTTCTGATCTCTTGAGAATATGAGTGGTCAACTAAATAACCTGATGAAAAAGGACACTCCATGGATTTTCCCCTTCAGGAATTTGAACGTAAGGTTGTGTCTGTAGGAAACCATGTGAATCCCAAGGGGTTGGTAGAGGAAGAGGCCAAAGGTGGAAAATAATCACGAGGAGAGAAAGAAGGACAAAGGAGACGTATAGGCATAGAGGAAAGAGAAGGAAAACACACATGAGATAGAGAGAATGATATGAATATTAAACCCTAGTAGCAAGCATAAGGAACAAGTGATTAACAGACTCACAAACATATGGTGTGATGAATAAAGGAGTTCATATGCATATATATACAATATAAAATAAATCAAAAGGATTTCCTTGAGGAAAATAAGATGCTTTTCCAAATAATTAATGATCACCCTAGAGTAGAGAGGACATAGATCTAGATTGGAGCTATAGAGGATTGCATCTTGGTACCCATTGGAAAGAAACTAACACTGGTAAGGGAGGTCACCGAGGAAATGTATAGCAAAGAAGAGGCTCCTTATGCAGAGGAAATACAGTTGGGAGGGTACCTTATAAACCCATGGAGGTCCTGATTTTAGTGGGAAGAGGGAAACTTATGTTATTTCCAGTGCAAGAAGGAGAGTAGCCTTCCTAAATCATTCAAAGCTTGAGAACCAATTGAATCATTCCCATTGTCATATCATGGCTTGGAATGAAAGTGGCATGTTGTAGGAAGGAACTCTGTAGTATGGCATAAGGTAGGAAGGAAATGAATCATCTCTTAGTTAGTTGGTTGTTGATATTTCTCTGACCAGATAAGTGTTTAATTTGACCTTCTTTAAGGCGTGATTGATGATGTAAACATGTGGTTTTCTAATTTAAAAGGAGATATGAATGCATGCAAATAATAAATTGAATTCTTGAGTAAAATGGAATATGTTTGTTTGTATCCATGAGGCTGCAGTATGTATCCCTAAGGATGTTGTAACTTGGGAGGAAATCTTGAAAGATATGGACAAAATATTCATTCTGGAGGTGACATGAGTGCCCTAGTATTCATAGGGTCTCGTAGGGGTTAAAGAAATTTTTTCCTTGAGGTAGCCTCATGTTCTAGATTGGAAATTTTACGGGATATGAACAAAACATTCACCTGACACTGAAAAAGGAATTAATTTGATGCACATGGAATATCTATGCATAGTATGGAGAGCCTCGACCTCATTAAAACTTCCATCTATCTTGAATGGAAATCTTGTAAGATATGAAAACTTCATCCCCAAGGAATCAAGAAAGAATTAGTCAGTTTCATAGAGGTTTTCAAGTCCTCAAAAACTTTGTAAACCATAAAATGTCATTCTATTAAAGTCTTTGAATCGAATAAGTCCCAAATCATACTGTTATAGTGAGAAAGACCCATGTTTTTAGTCAGAACGAATCATGGTTATTGATCTGGTAAGGAGAGTAGATATTGACCCTTCATTGGGGAAAGGAGTCATCACTGGGAGTGATTGAGTGCCAGGACTCATGTGAATTCCCACGATAAAAAAGACCCAGATTCATTAGCAATCCCTCTAGTTCACTTAATGAGTGACCAAAGGGAGGGATGACATCATGATGACGTGGTGAACCAGTGTGGAAGTTATCATGTCCTTGGGATGACATGTGTCAAATTACTCTTATGTAGGATGAAAGAAAACCCAGTTAGGTGAGAGGACCCTTAGGTCATTTCCTTATAAATCTTAGCTATTGATTTGGAAAAGCAGGTGGATATAATCCATTCATTGAAGAATGGAGAAAACAAATTTTCTAATTGTGAGTGTTGAACGAAGACTTGACGATGAAGAAGACCTTGATAAGAGTAAGGGTTGTTGATTTTTCGGAAGTGAGCTTGGTGGGGCCTGGATTGTCGTTTCTGGCCATATCTTCATTGGAGCATAAACAGTTAGCGAATTGAGTGATGGGATCAAGAGAGGTGTCGATGATGATAAGGTTCATGAATCATTGACCTATCAGAAGATGCCCCATGGGATCTTATCCATATATCAAGGATCATTAAGGGAGAAGAGATAATCGTAGATTCGTCATAGGTCCCACTTGTTCACCCTAAAAATATATTATAGGAATGAGCGTTAACCATCATGCATGTTAGAGTCGTCGACATGATCAGGCTCATTAGTCGACATGGTTTGAGAGCCACTAGATCTAGAGATGGATCCATCAAATATCCCTTCATTGAAACTTGGTATTTGGGGTGATTTGTAACTTTGTGGGAGGATAACCGTGACAATGATGAAGAAAGGTTCCAAGAGATCAGATTCATTGAACCTCATGGGCCAAAGATATATGATCCATGTGGCAAGTGCCACATTAGAGCCACATTGGATAACTCAAGTGACAGCGAGCCACATGGATGCCACATGGAATTGTCCATTGGAAGCCTGAAAAACTTTGGGAGGCTATAATTTTTTATATAGAGCTCAGGTTTGAGCATAGTTATAGTCATTGGAAAGATCTTGATGAGAAGAATCCACCTATGGGATTAATCGATGGAAAGGAACTAAGTTGAATAAGAGGAAATTTATACACCCCACCAACCTAAGTAAGAGTTAGGGGGTTGGGTGTGTTACATCCATATCCAAGATGAAAAAAATAGCTTGAATTCAACTTCCTCTCATTTTTGTCATCAACCCAATTAGAATTAGTATAACTGACCAACTAGTTCACATTCTTGCTACAATAATTTATACCAATTCAATATGCTCCTTGATATAATGAACAATCCTATTTGTTGTATGTTTTAAACCTTAGCAATATAGAAATGCACACACATATTCTTTATAAAATAGAAATAAAAAAAATAACATCCACACATAATACTCATAAATTTACCTTGGAAACCCTTAACTAGGAAAACCTACAAAATGTTTAGAGCCTCACCTCTAACTCTCATTATATCAACTTCACCAGTTACAATACAATATATATGATTATGTGGCATCCAAAACATTAATCCATTGTCCCAGATTATATTATAAACTTAATTCCTTAACCAGAATAATAAAACCATTGACCAAGAACACCCAAAATGAACCAAAAAACTACCCAATTTTTTTTCCAAGGGCTCCATCCTTGGACCCTCGACCCTCCCACTATGCCCGATGTAATTTATATCATGTAGGGACAATCATGCAAATAATATAAAACATGCCCAAAATTTGCAACCTTCAAGTGGACCCCCCTTAGATTCTGCATGAGCCTAGAGACCACACTAATAACAAAGTAAATATCAAGTTGATTGTGATTCAAATAAATTAGAATACCAATAAGTTATTTGTAGAGAGTGGCATTGAATTTTGAAGAATCATACTCCTTATTCAACTTAACTATTGACTAATATGGAGTGGCACATGCCTTACATTTTTCCATTTTGAATCTCTTCAGTATATCCAAAAACTACTTGGGTTGAAAAATAAAGATACCATAATCCATATATAAAATTTCTATGCTCAAACATAAATGCAACATATTAGGGTTGGTCATTTCAAATGTATCTACTAGTTTCTCCTTCAAACCTAAAATCAAGTTAACACTACCACTAGTGATGACAAAATCACCAACATATAATGGAACTATAAAAATATCATCATTTAGATTTAATACCTAAATACATTTAGATGTAAGACCTAAATATTGTGATTTGATCCACAATGCTTAAAATAAATATGAAGTAATAACATATCCATATTCTCATACCATGCTTTGGTGGCTTGTTTCAAATCATACAAGGATTTCTTTAGTTGAAAACAATAATTTCCATCCTTCTAAAATCCTAGGGTTTTCTCCATATAAATATCTTGAGTGAGATCACCATGTAATAAATCACTCTTTATATCCATATTATGTACCTCCCATCCACATAAAGTAGCAAGTGAAAGAATATCCCAAGCATAATTCTTCTTTGTGACAAGAGAAAAAAGGCCTCAGTGTGGTTGATACCTTCCTATTGAAAAAACCATTTTTATACCAAATGAGCCCTATGTCTCTCAAAAATACCTTCTAATGTAAATTTAGTCTTGTAGATCCATTTATATTTAACCACATTCTTTCCCTTCTAATCGGGGAACCAAATCCCAAGTCTTAACTTTTTTCAAGGAATTGTATTCTTCAACCATAACCTTCTCCCATTCAGGTTGACAATTTGCATTTGTATATGTGTTAGTATGACATGCCTCTAGCACGTGTGCCATCAAATATACACTACCATGTTGTTTCTATCCTGTAGTCTTCCTTGATTCATTTAAATTACTTTTTTCAACACCAACAACATCAAATGTCCCAGTCACCCATCGAGGAGAACTAATATACCTTGTAGAATAATTTCCTATAAGAAATTTACCATGAGAAGACATTTTCGAACAACCAAGGAATCCAATGTTTGCAGTCGAATTTGATTGTAAGTCAAATTGGTATATGAATCGATTTCTCAATCGACACATTAGTTTCCACATAAGTGGATGCAATTTGTATATCAATCAATCTAATATTTCTACCAATTTTAAACATATCACTCCTTAAAATGCCAAAATATGACTTTAACATGGTAGTAAGTAAAGTTTTTTCATCAAATACAACTTCCCTCATGCCAAAGACTTCTTGTTTGACTAGATCAAACAACTAGCCAAATTTTGAATCATTAAAGTATTCCACCATAATACAAGCATGAGTCTTCACATACAATTTCTTCCCCTTATAATTTGGAATATGAGCCCATGTTATACATCCAAGTGTCCTGATATGTATGCTTTTATTCTACTCTATTTCTCAAGAGGAATCACATCGAACACAACTTTGGGCATAATCACGCTCAGAAGATAATTTGAGTAGAAAACAACCTTTGTTCAAAATCTAGTTGGAATACCTTTAGATCGAAGCAAACACCTTTTCATTTCAACCAAATTTCTATTCTTCCTTCCAACAACACCATACTACTACTATGTGTAAGGTACATATCTCTACCAAGAGACCATTATGTGACAAGTAGCTCTGATATGGCTTTCTCACATATTGTCCTCCATTATCCAATCTTAGACATTTTGCAAGTCAACCAAATTTTCTTTTTAACCAGTGCTCTAAATTCCTTCAATTTTTCAAAGACACGACCATTATTCTTCCATAAATATACTCAAATATACATGGAAAAATCATCAAGTAAGGTCAAAACATACCTTGCACCCACTAATTATGGTTGGTTCATTGTACAAAAGTATCTATGGAGAAGTTCCAATTGAGTATTTTCTCTCCAAGACTTTCTATCTCAAATGGACCTCGATGATCCTTTCCAAGAACACATCCTTCACATACACCATTAGGAGGAACTACCTTTGGGAATCCATTAAACATATTAAACTATTTAACCATAGTAAACTTCCATTAATTTCATATTTTGAAAATTTAGATGCTTGAGTCTCTCAAGCCAAAGTCTACTTCAATCATTAGTCTTGGATATGAGTTTAATTTGTCTTGGATCCTTATTAAGGAAATAAAAAAAGACATATAGCATGTCTTTATGGTAAAAAAATACCCTTAACAACAACAACGTAGTCATTTTTAATATCCTTCACAACAAATTTTCAATCTAGAATTCAACCTCCAAGATTGTCAGTTTGGGTTAATTGGGGTACACACAATAAATTAACACTCAAACTTAGTACATGATACGTGTTAGTGGTCATACCATTTAAACATTTAAACATTTAATCCTACCACAACCACTAACAATAAGTGCACAATACTTTGCAACAAACATTTCTTCTTTTGTAGCCTTAGTTAACGAAGAAAAGAAAGATGCATCCTTAGCCATATGATGGGAACAACTAGAATTGATTATCCAATGTCTTATAGAATGTAATGATCCCAAGCCATTATGCAAGGATCATCATGGTTTTGGTGTCTTTTTAAAACTTTTCCTGGTTGTGGTATTTCATCAAACACTTTGTTGTCCTACTTGTTTAGATGTGTTTACTTGTTGAATGGCCTCTTGATTTCGGCCTTAGGGTTTACTGATGTGATATATATGTATGTTGCAGTAATAAACAAAAGATATAACCATGGAACATACCTCAACCATATGCAATATGATAGACAAGCAAAAACATCTCAAATCTTATTTTATTCATAAGATAGAAGAACCTGCTACAATGGAGATGCTGATCTGGAATGCTCAACATATGGCTATGAAAATAGACAATAGAGTTTCTACAAAAATCTCTCGATAATACAAAATAAGCCTCCAAAGGATGGATAAGAAATGAAGACCAATGCCACGTCCTGTTGGATAGCTGAAGCTCCTCAACAATTCGGCCCTGGTGCCAAAGATGTCCAATCACCTCAGGAAAGATGCCAAATAGTAGATCAGGTGATGGCAAGAACAACCCAGGTTCCTGAATCTGCAAGATCCCTCTCAAACCCTGTAGATTTGAACTCCTCCATTGAATGGTATGCCCCACTAGATGAATGAAACCCTAATAATTTGGCCTCCCTCTTAGAGACCTCCAACAACTCCACCAATCCACTAGAATGATAGATCGGGGAATGAAAATGAATACCCAAGTGCTCAAATCATCAAAATACCTGCTAGATCCTTAGATCTAGCTACCCTCCGAATAATGGTGTGCCCTCCTCTTGGGAAATCGTCTCACTGCCAATACAAATAAACCTGCCACTGAAATGCCTCCAGAAACTACCAAGAATGATGCTAGGACACCTACAAGGGAAACCCAATACCTGGAATTCCCGAAATCACTTCTCCTCAGCTAGGATGAATCCTCCCTCAATGAATGGCACGCCCCTCTTGCTAGAAACCCTAGTTGTTACGCCCTCTCTCTCTGCCCTGCAACTGATGTAGAATTCTCCTGCAACTGAGTAGATCTGGAACTAGAATGGTGTGGGAGCATATTGCATCTCCAAGAACAATCTTGGGACAAGTTAGGTGGAATATTTCACCACTGAATCATCCTCTAGGGTTTGTTAAGTCAAAACCCTCAAAACCCCCAATGTTGGGCTCACTAGCTAAAAGCCAGATATCAAAATAAGATCATACATGAATAATGAGAAGAGGCCCTTACCTTTCCTTTATCTTTTGGTTCACCTTGTCCCTCCAAAGTGACTTTCATTTTATTAATATTTTATTAATTAATTAAATCACTTTAATTAATTAATTAACCTTTTTACCTCTGAAAAGCTCCTTATCTCTCCTTGTGGCTTTCCTGGCCACTGAAAGTCACTTCTAGCCATCCCATCCTATAGTGTTGCTCCTCTTGATTCCAATGAGCTATTACACTGAGAGGTTCCTCCAAGTAATGTTCCCAAAATGACCTCTTCAGAGATTTCAATTAACTTATAGCTCAAAATAGTCAAAATCATGGAAATCGTCGGAATGCAACAAAACCAAATCCAACCTGTGAAGAATGGCTCATGATGATGGAATATGATTATCAATGCAAGTTGGACCCCACAATGCCTCTCAAATACCCCTGTACTCGCTATAACATCCATCTGGCTACTCTGGTCATCATAAATCTCAACACTGTGATGATGTCCCAAAGTGGGGACATTACAGTCCTCCCTACTAGAAAATTGCTTGTCCTCAAGCAATAACTGATTCCCCTCAAGTATAATTACAGGATCCCATGTCCACCTGTGGGATACATAGTAGAACCCATCCAAAGATGAACAATCACACATGCTTCCCCCTAGGTCCCATATCAAGTCATGAACTGCTATCCCCTGGGATGCATAATCCTAAAATACACCAACTATGTGAGTCTCCTATACCTGACACATGGCCTCATCCCATAGTGAATCCCTCCTCCTAGTCTCTACCAATATCCACACAACCTCCATCAACTGCACATATTGATGCTCGACTGAGGTGATGAAATACCTCCGTGAGGCACCCACAAGCGATGCGCTCCTCTCAACACTGAAGCTCAATGGAAAGTTAGAATAACTTTCCCCTGCAATGGTCCACTCTCCTCTGTCGTTCAATGAAATACTCAATCCTGCAATCCGTGGGTCCCATGCTAACCTTTGTCGAATATCCTCATGCTGGTACTGCACTACTCTGACCATGACTGTCTGCCCCTTGCATACATCCTAAACCCTCCTTTCCAGGTCCTCCAGCTGAAATACCTGTAACCATTGGACCTGTTGTCCAGAAACTGTATCAGTGAAGACACCTCTGTAGAATAAGTACCTATCCAAACATATCCATGCCCTATCATGATGATCAAGTAGAAGAAAAGGTCTCACCCCATAGGACAAGTACCTGCAGAACCACTCCAAACCAAACCAAGGTGGAGTGTGTGGCTCTCTAGTGCAACCTAGGTCAACATGAACATCATGCTAACAAAACGGACTCCTGGGTCCCATGGAAAACTTGGAAGCTTATCACTTCCAATCTCCTCTAACTGCTCATGTGTGAGACTGATCACTGTCAGAAGCCCTATGTGCTCATCTGCTACCACCTAGCCCATGATGCTCTCTCTCACACACCAAGTCTCAACTAGATGCCTATGAAGATCCCTCTCTCTCCGGCTAGATGCCGTAAAGGTACTCATGTCAGGTGGCCTCGGCCTAGGAACTCTCCATGCTCTCAGCCACTGTCTATCTCTCCTTATGTGACTACTAATCTGGTGAAGGTGCTCAATCGTAACTATGGGCTATTGCAAAAGAGTGAAATATGCATACTCCCCTAAGTGTTTCTCCTCCATGCAAGTCAATACACCCCTATGAATCCCATCATACATCTCGGCATGTCTCTGTGAGCTATCACTCATCATTGTATGCTCCGACATACTCATGTCATCTGCAGCAGACTCATGCTGCATCACAGATCCTGGGTGTACTGCTGGATCAACCTCTATATGGAGATCAACCACTCCTAAGACACAAATGGAAGTGTCCTCCATCAACTAGTGCTCCTTTGCTAGATCATCAACATCCTCTATCAACATGACTGACTGATACATCTGAGTGTCCACTAAGACAGATGAAGTGGATCTCTGATGGATCTCCTCAAGAGACTCATCTGTCCTAGACTTTAATTCTTGAAGGGTGGTCTATGTGCCTCTTAAGAATCCTAGAGTGCCCTCCAACTCTTGAGTGAGTCGGTCCATCTCCAACTCCTGCTCCCTCAGAGCCTCATGATACATATCACCAACCCTCAGTAGATAATCCATGTCTGTCAACAACTGCTGGTAGTCAGTCCTCATCATAGACACTCTCTTCCTAAGAGTGTGAAAATCATCCATGGAAAATTCTCCATCTGAGATACCCTGTGCCACTGATGCTCTCCAATAGTAATCTTCCATCACTGCATGCATGTCATCAATACATCTAGTGGCTACCATGATCATAGCCTCACTAACTCTCAACTGTGATGCTAAGTGGTGTGACTTCTGATCATGGTCATGCTGAGGTGCCATCTCAAACCCCTCACTGCTAGTGTCAGTCCTGCTAGTGTCAACTCTGGAATCCCCAAAAACACCCTCTGCATAAGATGATGTGTTGAACTGTCCACTGTCTACTATGTTGTTGGGTACTCATGTATGCCACTGCACCCCATCACTAGATTCTATCTCCCCCTGAATCACACTGTACCCTATATGAGCAGTCGTATCCTCCTGTGCACACAACCTGCTACTATCCTCTAAGCATGGATCCCATATAGTTGTGTCTAGACACATGATATGGTCATCCTGAATACTAAAGAGTGCATCCTCATCAATGCAAGCCAATCCTAGAAGTAAGTGCTCCATCAACCTGTCAGCCTCTGCAATCTGCTCAACCAATGGAGTCTCCAATAGTTGTGACTCCATCTCCTCTGGCTAACCTATATGTGTGAGGTCAACTACCTGTACATCCTGTACCTCCTCCTGGATCTGTGGGTCTACCTGTCCATGGTGTGCATCCCTCACACTAGGCTCATCCTTCATACCTGATGTGCCATTGATCTCCTCATGTAGCATGGATATCATGGGTCTCTGAATAGGTGACAGATGTGTCACGACCCCCATAGGAAGCTCATCATCTCTAGGTGCTAACACATGTGACTCCTCACTAGTGTCACCACTCTGTTGAGACGTAAAGACATCAATGGTATGTGATATGTCTGTTGATACACTAGTGTTATCGTCCTGTCCATCCAGCTGCCTATCCACTAACCAAGGGTCATCATCCTCCTCATGCGTGCAAGCATTAGTAGCCTCTGTGCAAGAGTCATCATCACTATCCTCTGAGGTAGAGTCACTATCACTAGCCTCTGTGCAAGAGTCACTATCATCATCCGACTGCTCTGAATTCACATCTATCACTGCATCCACACACACCTCATCATCACTTCCATGACGTGCCTCAACAGTGTGCTTCTGGTCCCTACCCCTGCACCTATGATTTGGTTCCCATGGCCCCTTGCAATAGTGGAAAGCTTGTTTACTTCTAATGGGTGTGGGGCTCCTCTGTTCTTCCCACTTTCTACAGTCTCTGGCTCTCCTTTCCTCTAATCCAATGATCCTGAGTAAAATCTCATCTTCGCTCCATCTGGGATTTCTCCAGGCTACATACTGTGGGAAGGTTATGTGATCCCTAATATCTTCGTTGCTAAGGTTGGAATATTGTATCTCATAGCAAATTAGATCAAAGTGCATCTCATCCATTTCTCCTTATGGAAGACCCTTCTATGCTTTGCATGCATGTGCTAATTCCCACTGGTTGGCAGGAATCTAAGCTCTGATACAACTGTAATGATCCCAAGCCATTATGCAAGGATCATCACGGTTTTGGTGTCTTTTTAAAACTTTTCCTGTTTTTGGTATTTCATCAAACACTTTGTTTTCCTACTTGTTTAGATGTGTTTACTTTCTGAATGGCCTCTTGATTTCGGCCTTAGGGTTTACTGATGTGATATATATGTGTGTTGAAACAATAAACAAAATCTATAACCATGGAACATACCTCAACCATATGCAATATGATAGACAAGCCAAAACATCTCAAATCTTCTTTTATTCATAACATAGAAGAACCTGCTACAATGGAGATGCCGATCTGGAATGCTCAACAGATGGCTATGAAAATAGACAATAGAGCTGCTACAAAAAGCTCCCGATAATACAAAATAAGCCTCCAAAGGTTGGATAAGAAATGAAGGCCAATGCCATGTCCTGCTGGATAGCTGAAGCCCCTCAAAAATTCAGCCCTGGTGCCAAAGATGTCCAATCACCTCAGGAAATATGCCAAACAATAGATCGAGTGATGGAAAGAACAACCCAGGTGCCCAAATATACAAGATCCCTCTCAAACCCTATAGATATGAACTCCTCCAATGAATGGTATGCCCCACTAGATGACTGAAACCCTAATAATTCGGCCTCTCTCCTAGAGACCTCCAACAGCTCCACCAATCCACTAGAATGATAGATCAGGGCACGACAATGAATACCCAAGTGCTCAAATCATAAAAATACCTGCTAGATCCTTAGATCTAGCTACCCTCCAAATAATGGTGTGCCCTCCTCTTGGGAAATCGTCCCACTGCCAATACAAATAAACCTGCCACTGAAATGCCTCCGGAAACCACCAAGAATGATGCTAGGACAGCTGCAAGGGAAACCCAATACCTGGAATTCCCAAAATCACTTCTCCTCAGCTAGGATGAATCCTCCCTCAATGAATGGTGCGCCCCTCTTGCTGGAAACCCTAGTTGGTGCACCCTCTCTCTCTCTCTGCCCTGCAACTGATGTAGAATCCTCCTGCAACTGAGTAGATCTGGAACTAGAATGGTGTGGGAGTGTATTGCATCTCCGAGACCAAGCTTGGGACAATTTAGGTGGAATATTTCACCACTGAATCATCCTCTAGGGTTTGTTAAGTCAAAACCCTCAAAACCCCCAATGTTGGGCTCACTAGCTAAAAGCCAGATATCAAAATAAGATCATACATGAATAATGAGAAGAGGCCCTTGCCTTTCCTTTATACTTTTGGCTCACCTTGTCCCTCCAAAGTGACTTTCATTTTATTAATAATTAATTAATTAATTAATTAACCTTTTTACCTCTGAAAAGCTCCTTATCTCTCCTTGTGGCTTTCCTGGCCACTGAAAGTCACTTCTAGCCATCCCATCCTATAGTGTCGCTCCTCCCGTTTCCAATGATCTATTACACTGAGAGGTTCCTCCAAGTAATGTGCCCAAAATGACCTCTTCAGAGATTTCAATTAACTTATAGCTCAAAATAGTCAAAATCATGGAAATCGTCGGAATGCAACGAAACCAAATCCAACTTGTGCGGAATGGCTCATAATGATGGAATATGATGATCAATGCAAGCTAGACCCCACAATGCCTCTCAAATACCCCTGTACTCGCTATAACATCCATCTGGCTACTCTGGTCATCATAAATATATGCACTGTGATGATGTCCCAAAGTGGGGACATTACATAGAAGTGTGAGCATGTCATGTCTAAAAAGACTAACATAAAAGGTATAACTATATCCATTACCTTTGGAATGTTGATGATGTAGGTTGATTGGTTGATTAGTTGAAAAATATCCCTTTTACCTTTTCATAAAGATCATTGGTATTTTCTAACAAATCTTCTTGACATGTCTTGCATTAGCATCGATAGGTCTTCTTCTTCTTACCTTTCATAGTCAATGGTTGATCATCATGTTTCTTATTTTTTTCTAGTTGATACGATTCCTATATTTTTCTTGATTGCATCCATGACCTCTTTAGCTATAGTTCTATTGACCTGTTCCCTTAAGGAGACGAGATTGCTTCTTATTCTTAATTTAACCATCATCAATAAACTTTTATTGTGCTCTAATTGGAAAATAATATGCAGAATCAAAAGTATAGTCCTTACCATTGTTTTTCTATAATCCCATCTATCACATAATTTTGAATAGTGAACATCATAGGGTGTTTTTTTAGGTTTATCAAGATCAATTACCTACTTTAATTGTCCTTCTTTGGAAAATCCTTTCCACATTCACCCAAATTGAACAAAAGATCCTTCATGTGAGACAAATAATATTCAATGTTATCAAAGGAGAGAGGGTTAATAGATATCAACTCTTTCTTAATCTGCATAATCTAAATTTCATCAATTTTATCAAATAGATATTTCAACTTCTTTTAGACCTGGATAGAATAGTGGATCCTTCTTATATGAAAGTGAATTTCCTTGGAGATGTAGATTGTCATGACTTCTATAACCTCATCCTTATACCCATTAATAATGAAATTGTCATGTTAATCCTTAGGGTTTGGAAACATAGTCTTCATAAACCACCTGAGATATTTACTTTTTAATAGAGTTTATATATCTTGTGATTATATGCCATAGTTGTGGCCATTTAAAAACATAGGATCTTGATTAGAACTCATCAATCACATTGTAAATCCTAATCTAATCTACTAGTATAAACCTAATTCAATATACTTTAGATATATGACTCAAACATGAGTGCATATTCAACTAACAACCTCTAAAGTGACCTGTAAAAAGAAAACTAGATATAAAATGACGAGTTTTGATACCACATTGGAAAACAAGGTAATTACAAAAGTTATTAACTTTGAAATCCAAGAGAGAGAGGTGGTGTCAATAGACATAGTTACAAAAATGAAGAAGAAATGAACATAACTCAATATATATGGAAATGAATTCTAGATGTATTGTTGTTAATAATAAATATATCCATACGATCATCTATATATAATCAAAATTGTAACCAACTCCCACAAAATGAGGAAGACTTAGTCCACTTTGATCAGCTCATGCACACTCAAAAATCCATATTTCATGCTTTAACATCCATCTCAGAAAACCTAGTTATGACTACCTTTAGTTAGTCCCACAAACTAGTTGACCTTCCACTATCTCTAGATTGACAATGATTGACTCTAGAAACTCCAAAGTTAGAACATCTTGATGTTCTAACATGATACATACTTGTACATAAATGGATACGAATAATGAATCAAATCAATGCTTGATAGTAAACCTTGGGAATAGTTGATAAGGGTTATCATTACATAACTCACATCTATGTTAGCTAGGTTGTGCACTGTCTTGGTGAACTTTGATTGCTTATGCATATATTTGATTGTCCTAGTCAACTTTGATCATCCAATAATCTAATTGCAAAAAAAATATTCAATGCACAACCTCATGCACTCTAGAAATCCCATTTTCCTTACACCAACATCTAATTAGGGAACCTTTGATCCCTAATTCATCTTATGGGTGTAAAGGAAATGCCACTAGTGGGGTTCAAGGGGTAATGCCATGATTGCAGCCTCCCATCACTGATGATGAGAAGGGTTGAGGAAAATCGTCTGTGTCATGTTTATAGTAGCACCAAAAAATATCAACAACATTTGGCATAACTGACACTACATCAAGATCTGCACTTATTGAATCTATGGCATAGCACATGTGTTTGTGGGATATTAAAGAATACATCTAATTTCACTAGATATTGAAAAATACCTCCCAAAATCCTCTTTTTAAACCCCCCTTGTAATACATCTTTCTAATAAAAAAAACCTATGTTTTTACTAGAGACCCCTTTTTATACCCCACAATACCTACAAATCCCCCCATATCCCATATCTCCCCCCAATACCTACAATATATCGACCCTATTTTTTACAATTTAAAAATCTCCTTTATGAATGAACATGATAAGATACTGATCAATAAAGTGAATCCCCCATGAACACCACATGCACCAAATTCTAGCTCCTATATCGAGGGACACACTTCAAGGACTCTCTCTCTCACACACAAAATACAATGTATGCACACTTCAACAACATGTGTGGGCACACTTCAACAACGTGTGTGGGCACACATTAGAGGCCTTGACACACATTTCAACATTTTCATGTGCACACCTATAACTTGAAATCACAATTATTGTCAGGATGGTTACATGCATACCAAGGATAGTACACTCCTACAACTAAGTAGATAAATAATCATCAACTATTATAGAATTAGTCTTAATCTTATAATTAAGATACACTTATGTATACCATGTATAATAAAACAAATTAACATACATACACACATATTTAAATTTCTCTCTATCATATAACAGTTGAAAAAAATCATTTAATACAATGAATCTACATTATTTGTCAAAAGTTCAGTGTGATAAGTGTCGAAGATGGTGGGTACATCGTTGTTTCTACGTGCAAAGACTTGGTCTTATTTATCCATGCCATATTTGTAAACCCCTATATAATAACAAATAACTCAAAGCTTCTTTTTTTTCCTCAAGAGAATTTATATGATTTTTTCTTTCCTCGAGAGAATTTATACTATTTTTTCCCTCAAGAGACTTTAATGATTTTTTAAATATATTATAAGTGAAGACATTTGGTCAAAGTTTTAAAATTGTTTTAAAAAACTTATATTCAATAAATACAGACAATAATACCGAAATGTTATATGTACTTTATTAATATAAAACCTTCAACCATATAAAAGAATAAAATGTTCATTGACGTTTTATCATATTTAAGACCGAGCGAATATTACATATATTTTATTAATATAAAAGCGTTTAACCCTATAACCTTTAATCCTGTTGAAGACCAAGCGAACGATATATGTTATACTAATATAAAAGCCTTTAACCATATATTATTTTATTAATATAAATAATTTGTAATAGAGTAATAATAATAATAATTTATTTTTTAGGTTAGGATAGGAAATCATTGATGCTTAAATTTAAGTATGTTTTTTCTCTTATTAATATAAAAAATTTGTAATAGAGTAATAATAATAATAATTTATTTTTTAAGTTAGGATAGGAAATCATTGATGCTTAAATTTAAGTATGTTTTTTCTCCGGAGTGAAGAGAATCGATCTGGTAACCTCTCCAATTTGAAATACATTTTATTTTTAAATCATAACCATTTAATTTTATTTTTAAATTATAACCATTTAAATTAGTCCTCAAAACATAAACATATATATAAAACTAACGTTCACCATAAAAATAAAGAAAATGGTCTATAATATAAATTAAATGTAAATTTTCAACCTTTTATTTAAAATCATAAATTCAAAATTCCATTACTTTATTAAAACCATAAATTTAATATTTATTACAAATGACCTTTGGATTATCTTAAAATTTATTGACATATTTAATATTGATATATTAACATAAATGACCTTTCGATTATTTAAAAATTTATTGACATATTTAATATCAAAATATTAACATAAATGACCTTTGGATTATTTAAAAATTTATTGATATATTTAATATCAAAATATTAACATAACCGACCTTTCGATTATTTGAAAATTTATTAACATATTTAATATCAATATTGGTTTCAAACAACTCTATTTTCTTTTTCAAACAACTCTATTTGCTTCTCTAAAGTCAAATTCTTAGATTCCTTATAAAAGAAAGTTGTTAGGCATCACCTATAAGTGAAAATATCTAGCTATTGATGTACATTGAATCGACAAACACATTAATATGCTGAAAATGATCATATATATATATAAGTGTGTGAAATTGACAAACACATTAATGTGGTGAAAATGATCTCCATATATAAGCTATGTCATAAAGGGATTGAAAAGTACAAAAGTCATAAAAATAACTTTCATGATAGTTGCTCAAATAGAGTTAAGTTCATAATTCATTTCATTCTTATCATGGTAACTTCGCATACTCTAAAAGAAAATCATTTCAATTTGTTTCTTAGCCAATAACTTAATATAATGACCACTATCTTCTTACATTTAATATTTTTATGTCACTCAGTAACTTAATATAGTGACCACTAACTACTTACATTTAATCTCTTTAATGTCTTATTCAATGACCTAATTTAATAACCATTAACATCTTGCATTTGATCTCTTTTATGTTTTATTGGAAATAAGCAAAACATGTCAATGTCATTTTATCCTATTACTAATTCCTTTTAAATATGAAATATTGTAATTGGCTTGCCTGGAAGCATGAGCATGTATATTAATCAAGTTTATATTTTGTTTATAATTTAAGGTTTTCCTAAGTTATAATGTCTCACCTTTTAAATATGAAATATTGTAATTGGCTTCCCTTGAAGCATGAGAATCTATATTAATCAAGTTTATATTTTGCTTATAATTTAAGGTTTTTCTAAGTTATAATGTCTTACTATTTGAGTATGTATATTAATCAATTTTATTTTTTGTTTATAATTTAAGTTTTTCGAAGTTATAATGTTTCATCATCACCATCTTATTGTAGGTGGTTTCGGAGGAAACTCAAAAAATGAAATAAAACATTTTCTTAACATGAGATCAAAATTAAAATAATTAACATTGAACACTACATCATGCATGCACATTAATCCAAGAATAAATATTCTCATTTTTTTGCATTTTAAGAGATTACCCTATTGTAGTGTAATTAAAGTAACAACGTCAATAAATAAAGTGCAACATCCCTAGCTTTAATCTTCGTAAATTATAATGTAATTGAGCAAATGTGATTTAGACTGGTGAGATGGCATGTCTCAATCTAGAGAGCATATATTGATCAATATGGTCGAGGGTTGGGCTATGTAAATCGTATAATGAATAATTAATAAAAGTAAATTAATGGCTGCAATACAAGAGGGACGATAATGATGGGGGGCTATATTAAACAAGAGAGGGGTCTAAAGGGGGATCCAAGGGGAAACCCATGTTATTTTCCTAAGTTAATGTGTCATTACCATCTAATTCTTCTTTGACTTCTTAAAAACTTAATCATTGAATGCATGTAATAGGTTGGGTGAGGAAGTCACCGCACCAAGTTATCGAGAGCATAGGCTTGAGTACAATCAACCTTGGAAAATGTGAGAGTCAACATGCATGGGAGAAAAGGAAATTCAAATGGGAAAAGGAGACAGTTTTTACTTGCGTCTTTTGGAGAACAAGAGGGGAGTTGCATGTTGGGAAGAACATCTACCATGCTATTATTGAGGAAAACCATTAATGGACACTGTTTATGTTGAAATTGTGGCGTGTGTGCCTATAAAAATGGGATGTGTTCCTTTGGTGCATTTTCCTATTGAGGAAATGACTCAAGAGCCTTGAGAATGTTGTTGTGAGCACTCCTCGAGCAACTAAGAGTTCCTAGAGTCCCCAATTATGAGATTCATATCCAACTGAGTGCATTGGATCTCTAGAGGGAACTAGGAAGGCCCGAGGGATTGTGTGGCAGAGGATGAGGATCCCATTCCTTAGGTTGTGTGGGTTGAGGGGAAGACAGATGGTGGCTTGGAATTGTTGTTGGAGTAGAACCTAGGTTTTTAGGCTATTGAATGTGGAGAGTGGAAAACCAAGAGGAACATATATCCTTTTGGACTCATAGCCTTAGCTCAGGCGTTGATTGATGTTGAGAGAAATGGAATAGTGGTGCCTATGGCTAGGAGGAACATTCTTGTAATGTACTCTCCTGCGGAAATGAAAATTAAAATGACTGATACATATAAATAAACCAAGTGGACAAAATGCCCATAAAATTACAAAAAAACAACATGCTAATTTACCTATGAAACTAACAACATAATAAAAACCATGAATTCATGCAAACCCAACAAATACCACATCATTCAAATTAACATTTACACAACAGAATAATAATAATAAAAACAACAGAGAACTGATATGTTTATAAATTTAACCAACTAGTTATGTACGAAGGACATTCCTCCCAACCATAGGCTTGTTGTTCATTTTCTCTCAACAAAAATCCACCCTCGAGCTGAGGCTATGAGTCCACAAGGATATCTAACCCTCTTGGTTGTCCACTCTCCACATTTAGCTTCCCAAAACCCACGTTTTACTCCAACAATAGTTCCAATCCACCTTCTCTCTTCCCCCACAACCTGCACAACCCAAGGAATGTACCCCCTTCTCTGCTCATAGTCCCTTGGTTTGTACCATTCATTTATCAAGGCTTATAGTGCACTCGATTGGCCAAGAATATCATAGTTGGGGATTCCATGAACTCTCAACTTCCCCATGAGTGCTCCTAATATCCCTCACAAGGCTCTTGATCCATTTCCTCAACATGAAAATGCGCTACAATCTTACAACCCATTTTTACAGGCACACATGCCACATTTCCAGCTTAAATGAATCCCGATAATGGATTCCTTCAACCATAGTATGGCTAGTTCTCTTCTGAGCACTCAACTTATTTGTTGCTACCCAAAAACTAATAGTAAAAACCACCCTCTTTTCCTACTCGAATTTCCTTCCTCTCCCATTCTTTCTTTACTCTCACTCTTCCCAAAGATGATTGTACTCCAACGCCATGATCCCAATAACTATAGGATGTGATATCTCACACCCACCCTCTTACATGAATTCAAAGATTGAGTATATAAGGAGTCAAAGGAAGGATTATTTGGTAAAATTGCATTAGCTTGGGAAATGACATGGGTTTCTCCTTGGATCCCCCTTTAGCCCCCCTATCTTGTGAAATCATATCCCCCCATCATTATCATCCCTTTTGTTTCACAACCAACAATTATCATTTTTATTAATCATTTCAATGTACATAATACATAGTTTGTCCCTCAACCATACTATTCAATATGGGATCTTCACCCCAACATATCGACTCACCGACCTTATTCACATTTATACAATTATATTATAATTTGCAGAGTTTAATACTGGGGATGTTACATCCCCTTCCCCTTATGTTTGCACTATCCTCAGTGCACAACACCACCAGGTGTACAATCATTTTACAATGTTGGTTCTGTTAAGGTCCTAACCCGCACATAGGTAGATCAATGTATTCGGATGTAATAAAGGTCAATATTAATAAGACCTTTCAATAAAATAGAATAAGGCGGATGTAAGAAGACCTAATAGAAGCTTCCGCTTCTAGAAGGATCTTCCTCTAGATGCTTCTTTTTAGTATAAATAGGAGTCGAGGGTATGAGAACCCTAGCTTGGATATTATTGTAATAGAGCACTACTCAACTGGAGGTTGCCCCCTCGAAGAGGCCTGTGAACATTGCTATCTGATTCAAGTGCTATTTCTGTTGCTATTTCGTATATCATTTCTGTGTATTGTGAAGATTATGCTGGATATTTTACTGTTATTCTGTCATTTCTAGCATTTCGTTTCTGTTCTGCATATTTTATAAATCTGGTATCTTGCAAGTGGTATCAGAGCACTTTCCTTGGCAGAAATTGTGGGTATTTTTTTTTTCAGGGTAGAGACGTATTCCGATGTCTTTAAGCCACAAAGATCTGTTGTTACACGCATAAACCCACGGTTGATGGATTCATACACGCAGGAAATATAAGTGGTTCTTAAGCGCATGTTTGTTGGCCACCCTTGTAACCCCTGTTGGTACCCCTTCGAGTGGTAGCGCATTAGACAACACCTGTGTACGGACCAACCTAGATTTCCTGAAGCCCTCTGTAGATAAACCTATCGGCCACTGGACTGCTATAGTGTCACCGAGAACAACACTCGGGAAGATACTCTTTAGTACCTGGGTAGTCGGGTAGTACGACTAAGGGTACGGTCTATCCTCCTTAGTTAGTGCCCTGAGATATTGGGCCGAGTACTACTGTTGGACCCCGCACGTATATCAGAGAGCTATAGCACAG
>ML787777.1:147525-164587 GCA_009831015.1 Picea engelmannii
TCTGATTCAAGTGCTATTTCTGTTGCTATTTCGTATATCATTTCTGTGTATTGTGAAGATTATGCTGGATATTTTACTGTTATTCTGTCATTTCTAGCATTTTGTTTCTGTTCTGCATATTTTATATATCTGGTATCTTGCAGGTTCTTTGACCATTAATCAACATACATGTTGTTTGACCTAATATCACATAGGAATTTTGGCCCGAAAACATATTTACATAGGCGCTCCGGCTCAAAACACTTTTTTTTTTCTAGGGAATTTTTTTTTTACATTTGCCCAAAAGAAGAATATACATGTTACAGTCCAATCATTTGTCCTTGTTCAGGCCCACTTCATTATCTCTACAAAATAAATTCAAATTGCTTGCTAGGAGCATTTCTATTTTTCATTCTTGACAAAATTTCATATTTTTTCTACCATAAAAATATGTGCATACATTGTTAAAAGTAATTCATTTTCTAGCCCTTGTATTATTGAATTCTCAGAGACAAAATTATATTGCTTGTTTTTCTTCTCTTTCAAGGAATTTGTAGAACCCAAAGGTCCCAACTGGTAGCTCAAGAGATTCTTTTTATAGTTCATCTACTTTGGTGTTAAGCTCACGAAGGGGTTGTGAAATGATAGCCATTCAAAGGACTGAAAAAAAATATTAATATCTCTCATGATAGTGGCTAATATTATGTCTTGGGATGAGTTTTTCTGCCCGCCCCAGTCAATGTCCAGTTTGGAATCACCCATTACTTGTAGCTTCATGATTTCTTTTCTCTTTGTTGTCTCTAACATCGTCCACAAAGCTATAAATTCTTCCTTGTTGTTGCTTCCAGAACCTGGTTCATATCTGATAAAAATGTAATGGTTGTGCTTAATGAATATCATGACCCCCACTCCTCACATAGGAGGGTGCCCTTGGCTTTGCCATCAAAAAACCCCAAGGAATTTCATAATCTATGGACAGAAAGACTGGGATGAAAGGTTCTATTTCCTTCAGATCTTCTCAGAATTCAGAATCCTAATTTAAAGTAAGAGTTATCATCACTTTTGGTTGCATCATTTTATCCTTGAAAATTGAATTTTTTCAGGCCCACCAACTATTGGAAATAAAAATGCTCGAAAGACATGTATAAAGTTTAATTGATCTGTCTTGTAACCAATCCTTTAAACACTCTTCCAAGTTGTCTCTGTTCTAGACTGAATTAACTTTCAGTTGTTTCTTCACCATCTTCATAACCTAGGATGCATACAATATGTTGAGATTTTATGTAATTTCAGAATTTATTCCTAAATGTAATTGTATTGGTTATTCCTAAGTGTAATTGTGAAAGGGTTTATTGATAAGTCATGTATTTTAGGTCTTTTAGAGTATAAATAGAGGTTATATATAGTCATTTTGATCACTCATTGAATATCAGTACAAGAGAATAATACACACTTATCTAGGAGGCTATTCTTGGTTCGTGTCTGGGTCTCTTTGGTCTTGATTTCGTGAAAGAGCATTGTATGACATTGTACATGTTGGAGGAATCTATATTGAGAAACGTTTGTAGGGTTTTATCCCCCTTGAGGGTGTTCCTGAGGATATATCTTATTTTTCTGTGGATATCTATCTTTCAGTTGTGATCCTTTTGCATATTAAATAATAATAAAACAATATAATACTTTAACTATTGGAAAAACAAAAATCAATCAACATGGTATCAAAGTAAGCCTCAAAAATAATATTTTTTCGCAGATTTTTGGAAGTGTTTTGGAAAACTAAATTCATTTTCCCAACCAGGATGAATACCAACACTAAAATTGATGAGAAGCTAGAAGGAGCACACAAATTCAGAGCATGGAAGTATAGAGTAGGCCTCCATCTGGAAGAACATGATTTAGAAATATTTGTTGAGGAGGAATTTCCAGAATGAGAGGAAGATGAGGCCAAGGAAAAGCATAAAAATAACCAGGACATGGCTAAGAATATTATTGCAAACTCAATGAAGGATCATGTGATCCATCATATTTCTCTGTTAAAATATATGAAGAAGATGATGGATTCATTGAATCATCTATTTGAAGGAAAAAACATCAACAAAAGGATGGAATTGAAGATCGAGATGAAGAATGTGAGGCTTCAAGATTCATAGTCCATTCACTCTTACTTCTCGAAGTGAATCAGATCAAGGAACAAATTGAATCTATTGGACACACTATTGACGAAGAATAAATGGTGATGAAAACCTTGAAAGGTCTCCCAAGGTCATGGGACTCATTCATTCAAGGAATATGCTCAAGGAGGAAGCTAATCAATTTTAGCAGATTATGAGAAGATTGCACTTAAGAGGAAGTAAGGATGGTAGAAAGAGAAGAGAAATTGAGGGATGATTATCAAGCTTTAACTGCTCATACAAGGAAAGGAAAGAGTAATAAATAACCCTCATCCCCAAATAAACCTCAAAAGTCAAAGAGGAATCGAAGAGACTATTCAAATGTGATGTGTTTCTGTTGCGAAAAATTGGGACAAGTTGTAAACTTTTGTCCCCTTATTCTTAAACTAAAAGAAAAGGAAAATGTCAAGAGGAATCATGAAAATTTCATCGAATATGATGAAATACCGAATAAAATTGAAAGAGAAGATGATTCAAGTGATGATGACTACATCCTAATATCATCTCTGACAAGAACAATCAGCCCTGGAAATGATACTTGGTTAGTGGATAACTATGTTTCTAGGCACATGACAGGGTATAAAGGCTCTCTTTCAAACTTAATTCATAATGAATCACCTCATAATGTGAATTTGGGTGATGATTATCAGTATATGATCAAAGGAGTAGGAGAGGCCTCCTATAGACTAGATTCCAAGAAGGCAATGAAGATCAAGGACGTGATTTATGTACCAGGTTTGAAGAAGAAACTTCTATCGATTTTAGCTTTAGATGAGAAGGGTTTTAGGGTTACATTTTTAGATAGAGAAGTTCTCATGTGGTCAAGAGGAAAGACGTTTGATGATGCAATTTTTATCAGTGTCCTAGAAGGAGGATTGTATAAATTAAAGGGATGCTCAGATTCAACATTGTTTCATGACACTGTGAATTCAAGTGAGCTATGGCATAGGATATTTTTCCACCTACATTACAAAGATTTACCCATCATGAGTAAGATGGTAACATGACTACCAAATATTTAGGTGAATCCAGATGGCATGTGCAAAGTTTTTGCACAAGGTAATAATGTGAAGAACCCCTTTCCAAGCAATGATAGCAAAGCCAAAGGAGTCTTGGATATTGTACACTCAAACATATGTGGACTAATGTCAGCACCATCACTCAATAGGTACATATATTATGTATCTTTTATTGATTATTACTCATGCAAATCTTGGATTTAGTTCTTGAAGTCAAAAGGTGAAGTATTTGGTAAGTTCAAGGAATTCAAGGCACTATTAGAAAACCTAACAGAAAGGAAGATACAAACATTGAGATAAGAAAATGGAGGAAAATTCACCTCATATGAATTCTTATATTTATGAAAATAATTTGGGATTAAGAGGGAGCTATCTACTCCCTATAATGCACAACAAAATGGAGTGACAGAGAGAAAGAATATGACGATTATGGAAGTAGTGAAGGCCATGATCCATGATCAAGATTTACCTATGTATCTATGTGCAGAATCTGCAATGACATTTGTGTACATACAAAACAAAATTCCCCATCGAGTTCTTGAAAACAAGACACTAGAGGAAATGTTTTTAAGATATAAGCAAGAGGTTAGCCTCGTAAGGATATTTGGATGTCATGAATAATTTCATGTCCCCAAGGACAAGAGAAGAAAGTTGGACCCATCTAGAAAGAAAGGTATATTTTTTGGGTATAGTGACACATAGAAGGCCTACAAAGTATACATTCTCGGTCACCGAAATATCGAGATTAGAAGGGATGTAACCTTTGATGAGGATGTAGATTTTCACAAATCAAATTAGGGTCACGTAGAGGAATCTCATGATGAATAGAATGGAGTTCCTAGAGCCACAAAGATAAGAGAAGTGGAAGAAAAGGAATCCATTCCTTAGGATCAAGATAAGTCCAAACCATAGAGGACTGTGGAGAAGCCTACACAAAAGAGAAGACCGTCTTGGGCACAAGAGGCCATCAAAGATGTAGAGATATATAGTGCCCAAGATGGATCATCTAGGAAATTCAAGAAACCAAAAATGTATCCCAACTATGTGGAATTATTGTGTGATATCATTGATGTAGAGCCTACCAGCTATGAAGAAGCTACATGAAACAAAGAATGGAAGGATTCCATTCCCGAGGAATACCAGTCAATAGTTAAGAATGGTGTTTGGGATGTGGTTCCCAAACCCAAGGAAAAATCAGTTGTGAGCTCCAAGTGGATATTCAAGACGAAGCAAGCTTCATATGGAAGAATTGATAATTACAAGGATATATTTGTAGCATGAGGATTTTATCAAAAGGAAGGAATTGACTATGAGGAGACTTTTGCTCCTATGGGAAGATATACTTCAATAAGGGTTTTTCTTTCAATAACTACTGTGATGAAATGGAAGGTTCATCAAATGGATGTGAAGATGGAATTTTTGAATGGGGTAATAGAGGAAGATTTTTATGTGGAACAATAACAAGGATTTGAGACACATGACAGGGAGATGCATGTGTCCAGGTTAAAGAAGGCATTATATGGATTGAAGTAGACACCGAGAGCATGGTATGGTCAGATTGATGGTTTTTTTATGAGCTTGGGATTTCCCAAGAGCAGTGCAGATCCTAAACTTTACTTTAAGGTTGAATATTATGGAACAATGATATTAATACTACATGTGTATGACCTATTCTTGACAGGAGTGGAGAAGCTCATCATTGAATGTAAGAGAAAAATCGTTGTAGAGTTCGAAATGAAAGACCTAGGTTTGATGCACTACTTTTTGGGTCTAGAGGTATGGAAAAGGAAGAATGAGATATTCCTAAATCAGGGAAAATATGATGTGGAGATCCTAAAGAGGTTTGGGATGTTGGATTGTAAACCTATGGATACACCAATGCCATCAAATATGAATTTGTAGGATGATACAACTTCATAGATTGTGGATTCTACATTATATAGGAAGATGATTGGATCATTGATGTATTTGACAAATACACTACCAAATATATGTTTTGTTGTGAACACCCTGATTCAGTACATGGTTGACCCCAAATGTGTTCACCTGATTGCAGTAAAACATGTGATGAGGTACCTTAAAGCTATAATTGATTATGGGATCAAGTATGTTGCAGACAGTGAGATCAGTCCACTTGGATATTCATATTCAGATTGGACTGAGAGTGTTGTAGACTGGAAAAGTACATTAGGATGTTTCTTCACTTTAGGATCTGATATGATTTCATGGATCAGTACAAAGAAGTCATGTGTAGTACTCAGTAAGGCTGAGGTAGAGTATGTGGGAGCATGTGTAGTAAGTCACGAAGTAGTGTGGCTTAAGAAATTATTGACTGGATTATTCGATATTGTGATGGAGGCGACCTATATCTTGTGTGACAACCAGAGTTGTATAAAGTTTTTAGAGAACTCGATGTTTCATGATAGTTCAAATCATATTGAAATAAGGTATCACTATATTAGGGATATGGTGCATAAGGGAGTAGTTATGTTCCAATATGTGGCTACCAATGAGAAGGTTGTGGATGTGCTTACAAAGCCATTGTCAAGGATGGAGTTTGAGTACTTCAGGGACAAACTCAACGTAGTCCCTCTTCAAAGGAAGTAATGGATTCATATGTTATCGCAAGGTAGTGGATGCCATGATGACATGTTGTAGCTATTGAAGAGCTACCCATCAACCCTGGATGCATGCTGAAGAGACGAGGTACATATGTTATCACGGGGTAATGGATGTCATGCATAAGATATTCGATATTTCTGCGGGAAACTAGATAGTCTCATGATGACATGTTGTATCTATTGGAGAGATACCCAACGACCCTGGATGCATGCTGTGAAGTCACTATGGATTTCCTGTGATGTATAGATTCATGTTTCCCACAGTCAATGGTCATGAGATCATGTGGATGGTGACCGTCTTAAAGTGTGTTCCAGATAGAATATCTCCCTCATTAAGAGGGAGTGTTGAGATTTTATGTAATTTCAGAAGTTATTCCTAAATGTAATTGTATTGGTTATTCCTAAGTGTAATTATGAAAGTGTTTATTGATAAGTCATGTCTTTTAGGTATTTTAGAGTATAAATAGAGGTTATATCAAGTCATTATGATCACTCATTGAATATAAGTACAAGAGAGTAGTACGCACTTATCTAGGAGGCTATTCTTGGTTCATGTTTGGGTCTCTTTGGTCTTGATTTCATGAAAGGACATTGTATGACATTGTATATGTTGGAGGAATATATACTGAGGAAATTTTGTAGGGTTTTCTCCCCCTTGAGGGTTTCCCTTAGGATATATCGTATTTTTCTGTGGATATCTATATTTGAGTTGTGATCCTTTTGCATTTAGATAATAATAAAAGAATATAATACTTTAACTGTTGGAAAAAAAAATCAACATGATCAAGAAATGAATAAGCGATAAATAGATCCAGAGTTTGATTTGAAAAGAGAACAAAAATTGGGCCCACACCAACCCCTTTTGATACCATTGTCCCAAGTAAGTAATTTGTTATTAAGAGCAAGCCATAAGGTGATTTTTCATCTAGTGGGGATTTTGTTTTCCAAAGCGGTACCCACCACCATTTTTTGGATCCTTCAAATCTTTCTTCATGCCATGCTTTATATCCTAGTTTCACTATAAAGGATCCATTCTTTAGGTTTTTGGACTAGCATAATGAATATGTAATTTCATCGTCTACGGTAATGAAGTTTTCACAAAGTAAACCAATGAATTTTTCTCATTCCTTGGCTAAATCTTGAGAGAGCCCAAGCGAGGAAACATCTTTCCATCCAATATGGCTCCAAGGCTAGGGATGGCCCATTTGAACATCATTCAATGTGAATAAATTATGGTCCCAAAGGATCTGGGTTAGGGGAGCGAACAAATTGTAATCGTTTCCAACACCCAACCAAGGGTATTCCCTAAGGCAGATGCTATGCCCATTCCCTATTTTCTAGACTACCCATTTACCCACCAAAGGGAAGGCCTCTACAAGGGATTTCCAAATGATTGATCCTTTTCAGTATTTTAAGGGAACCTAAAACCACTCAGCAATAGACATGTTGGTGAAATACTTGGAGTTCATGACATGTACCCACAACAAATTTCCTTGAGTTAACCTCCACAAATTTCTTCTGGCTAGGGCTTGAGTGAAGGGGAAAATATATTTTAGTCCCCAACCCCATAGATATTTGGGGATTGCAATAGATTACCTTTTCAGTAAGTGTATTCCACTCAAAATATTATTACCCACCCATAGATATTGGAAGCTCAATATACGGATATTTTTTAACACCCCCTTGGGTATAGCTACAGTAGAATTCCAGTATACTGGAATAATTTCCAGTACTACCTTTAAGAGGACCAAACTTCCTCCTCTGGAGAGAATCCTATTCACCCAAATTTAAATCCTCTCTTCCACTCTTTTAATAAGCCACCCCCAATCCTTATGATTGTAGCAGTTTGGTTTGAGGAAGAAACCTAAATAGTTGAACTCCTCTTCCAAGTTTTTTCTTTGGGTGGGAAAGGTATTTAGGTTAAAATTAGTTTCAATGGATAGAAAATTATTGAGGATAAGGAATGAATTATACAAATCGATTGACATACTTGTGGCTTTGAAATATGGTCAAAGATTATTTTTAAGGATGAAAGGTCACTCTAATATCCATACACACTGCAGAAAATGTCATCAATGAACAATAAGTGGGATACAATTTTGTATCTGACACCCTGACTCCTCTTAAGGCCCCATTTTATATGGATTTCTTCATCAATTTACTTAGTGCTTCCACAGTAATCAAGAAAAGAAAAATGGAGAGGGGGCATCCATGTCAAATACCTCTTGAGGCTTTAAAGAAACATGAAGGGGATCTATTAATAAGAAATGCAAATAGAGAGATCTAGAGGAAACCCATAATCCAATTTACAAAGTTTAATTTCTTCCATGGTGGAAGGAGGAACAAACATAGGAAGGTCCAATTCACTCTGTCATATTCTTTAGACAAGTCCAGTTTCAATATTTCCTCTTTAAGATTCTTCTTTTTGATAGAGTGGATGACCTCCTATGCTATCACTATTGCATCATGTATTTTCCTATTTTGAAAGAAGCTAAAATGTTCCTCTCCTATAACTTCACTCAACATGGGTTTTAATCATCTTGAAATTATTTTGGTTATTATCTTGTAGATAACATTGCAACAAGATATAGGTCGGAAATCCTCAGATGAGATTGTGTCTTGATTTTTGGGAATAAGGCATAAGAATGTGGAATTTAGGAACCTCTGGATCTTTCCTACCATTTAGGATTCCCTAATCATCAACAAAAGGTCCTCCTCAATATTGTCATAAAAAGAGCTTGAATAATTCAGCTGTAAATTCAACTTGTCCTAGGATCTTCCCATTCTTCATGGATGAGAGTGCAATAAGTAATTCCTCCTCCAAAAATTCTTCCTCCAAATCCTGATTCATCTCATGTGAGAATACCACCAAGAATTTTGACACTAGTTCATGTATCGGACACCCTTAAGGGGATGTAACAATATTTTCAAATAATGTAGCCCTCGCCTCATCTTTCTCAGGGAAGGAGATAATAATTGTCCATTATTAGTCTTTGATTTCCCATATTGTATTGATATTTCTTCTGAAATTAGAAAAATAGTTAAATTTTTTTGTATTGTTACCCTTGAATTCTAACCACAATTACCTTCCTTTAAGATGCAACTCCTACTCCTCTTTTTTCAGCTAATAATTTCTAAGGAAATCCAATTCTTTTAGCTCCTTTAGCTTCCTTGAATTGAAAGATCCTTCATATATCTTTTTGAGGAGACAAGATAGTATTTCCATAGTTTATATGATACTTATAAGTCTCTAAGTCTTCCAGATGAGTAATCATTGTTTAGTGTCTCTTCGAATCCTAGCCAAGTCTTCTACGAATTGGTCCATAAAGGGGCCATACTTTGAAGGGGAGAGATTTACCCATGTAGAGGAGACCAACTTTTCAAACTCTTATTCCTCCAACCATAATTGAATTATATTCAAAGTTGGAGGAGGATATTTCATTCTTTTTTTCCACAGGAGAATTTGAAAGAGATTCTCGATTCTAGGAAATCCTCCAATACCAAGAATTTCTCTAGCCTTTTGGTTATAACTTCATTCTGTGTTCTCAAATTTCACTAGGTATGGGTTAATTTATTAGGCTCTACATCCACCCAGTGAAATTTCTCTAGGAAAGAGAGAAAGAATCCTCTTTTTTGATCCTCCCTGGGATATTCCCTACACACCTCCCTCATGGAGAGGGTGAAATTTAGTTCACCTATTACCAATGCAAGGGGTATCTAAAATGAATCTATAGCTTTCAAATATTCCTAGAAGGGAACCTTGTCATCATAGGGTCTATAGATGTTGACTATAGTTAAAAAAAAAAAATTGTCTTTATGTTTTCACTTGAATGAAATAGATGACCGAAATGAGGAATAATATGAGGATTTAAAATCCAGGCTCCACCCATTTAATAAACCTATGAAAAAATCATCATAATCAATGATGTAGAAAGACCAATTTTTGAGCCAAGGATCAATAGTCTCTTTGTCCTTTTCACTCAAACACATTGTCTCTTGAATTAGGATAATATCCTCCTTGAGGCTTAGGAATAGTCTCTTTAGGGATAGATTTTTCTGGGTGCCCCCAACCCCTCTTTCATTGAAGGAGAGGGGGATCATTGAGTGGGGGGAAGAAGGGTTAACCCTTCTCTAAGGGCTCTAGTAATCGAGACTTGTCGTCCTTTATGGATCTCAACTACTGGCTTCTCCTGGTCCTTGTGAAGATGGGAGTTCCTTCATACATGGGATTATTGATGAGGGTCAAAAGAGATACCTCTTTTGGATAGAGTCACCTCCTTCTGGAGACCCTTGGAACACAAAGTGTATCCCTTGATAGGGGGATAGGGGGTCACTAGGGGGGTAGGAGAAGGAGACATTTTATTTTTAGGAGTAACACTAGAGGGGGATGAAATAGGTAGGACATGGGAAGGGGATAGGGGAGGAGACTTTGAGAGATTATTTTTGTATTCCTTCAGAGGGAACTTTGTTAGGTACAAGATTGAAAGATACCAGATATAATAAATATGCAGAACAAAAATAAAATGCTAGAAATGGTAGAATAACAGTAATATATCCAGCATAATCTCCACAATAACACAGAAATGATATAAGAACAACAATAGAAATAGAACTTTGATTCAGAAAGCAATGTTCACAGGCCTCTTCAAGGGGGAAACCTCCAATCGAGCAACACTCTATTACAATAATCTCCACGCTAGGGTTTTCATACCCTCGACCCTTATTTATACTAAATATGTCTATCAAGAGAAGCATCTAGAGGAAGATCCTTCTAGAAGCGGAAGCTTCTATTAGGTCCTCTTACATCTTCCTTATTCTATTTTATTGAAAGGCCTTATTAATATTGACCTTTATTACATCCAAATATATTGATCTACCTATGTGTGGGTTAGGACCCTAACAAAGATCTATTATAATAGTAGAGAAATATAAATACTATAGAAAATAACAACAAAACAACATAGTATATGAAACCACAACACTAAAATAATACCTTTATTGATAGGAAACAATGTTCACTTGGCTCTTCGAGGGGGGAACCTACAACAAAGTAGTGCTCT
Organism: Picea engelmannii; assembly: GCA_009831015.1. Taxonomy (NCBI): domain Eukaryota; kingdom Viridiplantae; phylum Streptophyta; class Pinopsida; order Pinales; family Pinaceae; genus Picea; species Picea engelmannii. The sequence goes on from ML787777.1 coordinate 158,376, forward strand.
ATTACAATAATTCTCAAGAAAAAATTTCCATGCCTCCTACTCTTATTTATACTAATTCTATCTTCTAAATAACCTTCTAGTTGAAGATCTTTCTATAAGTGGAAGCTTCTATTAGGTCTTCTTAATTTGAATTGTTCTCATTTATTAAATAGGACTTATAAAATAATGTTGGCCTTTATTACATGGAAAACATATTATTCAACCTACATGAGGGGTTAGGGAGGTTAGGTCCCTAAACTTCCCTCCCCCTTGAACACAACCTTTTCCTCAAGGTTTGAGATGAGAAAAATATTGTAGAATGGTAGTAGGCTCCCAGGTGGCATCTTCTAGAGTTGTATCTTTCCACTACACTAACACTTCTTGGATGGTGTACTGAAAAAGACAATGTTCATGCTAGACCAAGAATACTTGGGGATATAACCAAATGTAACCTTCTTCATCCAACTCAGGGAGACGGGTTTGATTTTGGAACTTAGTTCCAATCACCCTCTTTAAGCATGAGATGTGAAAAATAGGATGGAGATTAGAATCACTGGGCAGAGCTAAATGGTAGGCAACAATCCCACTCAATTGAGAATAGAATAAGGACCATAAAATTTGGGAGAAATCTTATGACAATGTGCATCTTTGAGTGAATTCTGATTATAAGGTTGCATATGAGGAAACACCCAGTCCCCTTCAACAAATTGACGTTCATAATAACCTTGCTTGGATTGTTGCTTCATGCGATTTTGATCCATCACCAAATTTCCTTTGAGGGTAAAAAGAATGGCCTCGTGTACTATAATATGTTTTTCAACCTCCTAAAACTTAGAGACACATAGAATGTATGAGAGAACTGATGGGGTATTTTTTCCATATACTTATTCAAAATGAGTCATGCGAGTTGTTGTATGGTAAGATGTGTTGTACCACCATTCATCTAGTGGTAACCACTGAGCCCACTGATGTTGGTGGTCATATGAAAAACACCTTAAATGTGTTTCCAAATGCTTGTCAACAATTTTAGTTTGGCCATTAGTCTAGGGATGATAGGAAGTACTGAGATGTAATTGGGTTCCATGTAGCTTGAACAATTCTTGCCAAAACAAATTGGCGAACATTAGATCCCTGTAAGAGAAAATAGAATGCGACATGCCATGAAGTTATTATCCATGAAAACTTGGACCACTGTGGATTCGGTGAGTGTATGTTGCATAGCACAAAAATAATCATATTTGGAAAGATGATCAACCACCACCATGATGACTGTCTTGTTTTCGGATTTAGGGAAGCCCACAATGAAATCCATAGAGACATCGTGCTAGATAGAAGGAGGAAGTGGAAGGGGTTGGAGTGTGATAGGGGATTTGACTATTTCTCTTATATTGTGTTGACAAACATCACATTCATCCACAAAGGTGAAAATGTCTTGTTTCATACCATCCTAGAAAAACTAACGTTTGACCCTTTCATAGGTTTTGGTAAACCCTGAATGCCCAGTAGTGGGTGAAGCATGAAGCTCAAAAAACACCATAGATTTAAGTTGTGACTTTTTTCTTAGATATATATGGCCTTTGTAGTGAAGCTAATTATTATTCCAATAGTACCCTGGAGAGGTTAGATAATTTGATGGAAATTGCTAGATCATGAAAGATGTTTTGGGATCTTACAATTATTCCTGACGAGCAGCTTGGAGGCAATTGGGTATAATGAAGGAGAGGGAAAATAGTGACTTGTCTTATTCATATTTTTGGGAAAGAGAATCATCAACCACATTTTATTTTTCCTTCTTGTAAATGATATCATAATCATAGCCAAATAGCTTGGTGACCCATTTTTGTTGCTCTGGGGATGAAATCCTTTGTTCCATAAAATACTTGAGGATCTGGTGATTGTTTTTAATATGTAAACATTTCCCCAATAGATAAGGATGCTAGAGATCCATGACATGAAGAATATAAAACATTTCCTTTTCATAGATGGATTGACCCAAATTTTTGTCTGAAAGTTGTTTGCTGGTGAAGGATAAAGGATGACCATCTTTCATGAGGACTTCCCCAATTCCTTTTCTGGAAGCATCACATTCCAAGACAAAAGTCTTGGTGATGTGATTCGGAAGGGCTAGGACCAGAGTTGTGCACATAGTGTATTTCAAGGCCTAGAAGGATTGGTCAACTGTTGGAGTCCAAGTGAAGGAATTATTTTTAAGGAGAGCAGTGGGAGGTTCTGCAATTTTTCCATAATTCTTATCAAAGTTGTGATAATAACCTTTTAAACCTAGAAAGCCACGCAAGATCTTAAGAATTTTAGGGAAAGGGAAATCCTGAATAGACTCAATTTTCTTAATATCCACCCATAGACCATCATTTCCCACAATATGGTTGAGCTACTCCACTTCTGAGGCTACACATGCACATTTATATTGTTTGAGGAAAAGTTGTTTCTTAGAGAGTAGATGGATAAATTGATCCACATGGGCGAGATGTGATGTCCAATTTTTACTATAGATGAGAATATCATCAAAGAAAACTAAGACAAAATGATGGAGAAAAGGATGGAAGACATGATTCATGAGATTATGGAAGGTGGAGGGGGCATTACATAGTCCAAAGGGCATGACCAAGAACTCATAGTGACCCTCATGAGTTCTAAAGGAAGTATTAGGAATGCATGCTTCTTTCATACATATATGGTGGTATCTAGAAGGAAGATCAAGTTTAGTAAAGTACTGAGCACCACTCAATTCATCCAACATAGCATCAATGAAAAGAATGTGAAACTTGTCTTTGAAGGTGAGTTTATCGAGGGAAAAAAAGTCAGGAAATATGCACCAAGTGCCTTATTTCTTGAGTAACATGACCATAAGAGAATAATAGGGGCTGGTACTAGGGAGAATAACACCTGCTTGGAGCAACTCTTGCACAATTTTCTCAATTTTTTTATTTTGGGAAAAAGTATGATGATAACGGTGAACATTGGGAGGAATATTGTCAGGAACAGGGGAATGAAATGATCATAAAAACCATGGGAAGGGGGAAGCCCCTGAGGAGTGGAAAAAATGGCTTGGTGTTTGGAGATGGTAGATTGGAAGTTAGGATGCAGAGAGGGTGTCTCAATTGCTTGAATGGAATGGAGTTGGGAAATAATACCTAAATGACCTTTCTTGAGAATCTTTTCCATTCGATGGGAACAAATGATCTCAGGAGAACTTGTTGTGAGTCCTTGCAATTAATACTTTTGTCCCTCCTGGTGTAATTACATGCTTAATGCCTTAAAATCCATGAGAATGGGGCCCATAGTGCATAACAATTCATCACCTAGCACAATGTCACAACATCCCATGTCGATGGAAAACATATGAAATTTCAAGTGGTACTTTCCAATTTGAAGACATACATTTTCACAACGCCCACCACATTTCATGGTCCCACCATTGGCTATCACGATTTAAAAATTGTTGACGACACAGATATAACAATTGGTTTCTTGGGAAATTTGGTGGTGAATACAATTATGGGTGCTTCCACTGTCAACAAGGATGATGAATTTCCTATGATTAATTTAGAAAATGGGATTGAGGGTTTGTGGAGCAGAGAAGCCAATGAGGGCATGTAATGAAATCAGGGGGTCAACTTTGGGTGGGTCAATAGGATCCATAATAGAATCTGGAATGAGTATCTATTCAATAGGGGGAACTACAAATTCTTCTTCAAAAACATCCTCTGAAATGGCCATAAAAAGTTTTTGTTCCTTACACTTGTGCCTAGGGAAATATTTTTCATCACAATTATAGAAAAGACCCTTGAGTTGGCACTCAACCATTTCGGCTCAAGTTAATTTCTGGACCTTGAGGGGAGTGGCAGAGGGGATAGGATTTGTGGGGTGAGGGTGAGGAGCAAAAAGGGTTTTATGTTCTGGGAAAAACAACTTCTTGTGATTATTTGGCACATTTAGTAGCTTCCAACCAAGTTTGAGGGTGATCCATGAGAAACTAGGCTTATATTTCATGATTTAGGCCATTGATAAAGCATTCCTAGAAGAATGCATATGTCATGCTGTTGGATTACTAAGAGGAGGGGGGGGGGTGAATCAGTAATAGACAAATTATCCTTTTACACCACAAAATGAAAGTGTTATATGAATGTAGCATTATAATCAATAGTTTCAGAGTAAAAAAGCAATGAACAAATGAGCAATCATACACATACACAGTACACCATTGTTTTTATGTGGAAACCCAAAGTAGGAGAAAACAACAAAATGATTTTTCTTATATGTCTTTAAGAATTACATTAATTCGAAGCACCGACTTCCTTTGTTTTCTAGCTGCAACTAGAAGTAGGCTCCAACCCCCTAGTTTCTTAGGATACAACCTGAAGGAAGCTCCAACTCCCCAATTCTCTGGCTACAACCAAAAGGATGCTACAAACCCCTAGTTTCTCAGGCTACAACCTGAGGGAAGCTCCAACTCCCCAATTCTCTAGTCACAACCAGAAGGATGATACAACCCCCTATGTTCTCCGGCTACAACCAGAAGGTGGTGTTGACGGATGTAAATGACACACCATCAATTGGAAGGTTAGATCTAGACCGAGGTTGTCTAATTAACCGAAGTTGTTTGGTATGATCTGACCCGACAGGTTTAATGGCTCAGTTAGCCAACTAAGGTCCTAAAAACAATAAAAGAAATAAACTAATATAAAGCTATGCTTCTAACAATATATGTACTAATAACAAGTGTTCAAATATAAACATGAATATGAAAATGACTATAAAAAATCTATGTATAGTTTGGAAGTTTTTTATAAGAACCAAATATCAATATAGCATAGAAAAACCTCAGAATAAGTACTCAACGCCTTGAAAAAGAGAGAAATTCAGATAATAAGCCTCTTCAAGGGGGAAACCTCCTTATGCCCACATAAATATACAATTCCAAGATGATTCCAAATGAAAATGTCTTCTTGGTATATATAGGAGACTAGGAGGTATAATTACAACTAAGGAAATAAAGCCGACATAAATAAAATAACATTACTAATGTAATATGCCCCAATTAATGGGTAATGAGCCAATATTAGGGCTTAACATGCCCCTCCCTTTGAGACAAGTGTTTTCCACAACGCTTGTGTAATTTAGGATGCTTCTGTATAAAAGACTCATCTTCCCAAGTGGAATCTTTAGTCGATAGTTTCCTCCATTTCATGAGATACTTTGAAATGGATCTATTCCTCAGCTGGCGGACTCTTGTATTAGTGATGGCTTTAGGATCCAATATGATTTTTCCTTCCTTTTCAAGTTCTATAAATATAGTTTGAACTGGGATCTTGTCGCCTATAACCTTCTTTAAGCATGAAACATGGAAAACTGGGTGTACTCGTGAAGATGCAGAGAAATCCAATTTGTATGCCATATTACCAATCTTTTGCAACACCTTATAAGGGCCATAGTACTTTGGTGATAATTTATTATCCTTTTTGTCTTTCTTGAGGGACATTTGTTTGTATGGTTGTACTCTTAAAAACACCCAATCCCTTAAAAACTTCTTTCACTACGATGTTGATCTTCTTGTTGTTTCATGCGATTATGTGCCATGGTCAGGTTGTCCTTTAAGATTTGGAGAACTTGTTGTTGATGCTCGATGTGATCTTCCATTGCTTGAAACTTATATTTTTATTTTAGAGAAGAAGTGATGGAAGGAGGGTGGTATCCATAGATTGCCATAAATGGTGTCATTTTTGTTGCAGTATGAAAGGAAGTGTTATACCACCATTCTACTAAGGGTAACCATTTGAACCATTATGTTTGTTTATCAGAGACAAAGCAACGAAGGTAGACTTCTAGAATTTTGTTCACTATCTCGGTTTTGTAAATGTGTTGAAACTGCACATAATAGATCTAGCTAGAAAATACCACACACATTTGCAGAGAAAATTTGAGAAAGAAGAAGAAGAAGAGAAAGAATGAAAGAATTCCCATGAACCATATTCCACACTCAAAGAGTGAATAATTTACAATAGATATAGGATACATGAGTAACTAATGATCTATAGTGGTGTTCTAGAGTGATATGGACACACACCATCAGTTACATGAGTGAACTGCTACCTAGTCTAGTCTCTTAGGCAGTTACGGGACTGAACTGCCACCTAGCCGAGTTAACTAGTCAACTAGTCTTCAGTTAACTGACTGAACAGAAAGTAGTGAGGAGTTAACTCAAGGAATCAAGG
>ML787777.1:187828-201427 GCA_009831015.1 Picea engelmannii
ACATTGACTCCTAGTACTAGCTATCACCCTTAGATGGATGGTCAGACTGAGATAGTCAACAAATGGGTGGAAGGTTACCTCAGAAACTATGTAGCAGGACAACAGAAAGCATGGGTTAGATGGTTACATTTGGGAGAATATTGTTACAACACCACCCAACATATGTCCATTGGCATGTCACCTTTCAGAGCATTATATAGCTATGATCCTTTATCATTTGTGGAGATTTCATTTGGTGACAACATGGCTCCGATGGTACAGGATTGGATACAGTAGAGCCAAGACATCCTCAGGGAATTGAAGGATCATTTACAAAGGGCGCAAAACCAGTAAAAGGTCCAAGCAGACAAACACAGAGTTGATCGTACCTTTGAGGTTGGTGATTTAGTCTATTTGAGGTTGCAACCATACAGGCAGGCCTCCATTAAAAGAAATGGAGCAGAGAAACTGCAGCCACATTTCTTTGGACCTTACAGAGTCAGTAGGAGGATAGGGGTAGTAGCTTATGAGCTGGAGCTTCCACAAGGTAGCAAAATTCACAACGTCTTCCATGTCTTGTGCCTTAAGAAAGCCCTCGGTACACATGTTAGGCCTATTGAGGCATTACCTCCCATGGATGAGGAGGGACAACTTGTTTTGATTCCAGAGGAGGTGTTAGAAGTCCGAGAGAAGAGGCTCTAAAACCGAAGCATCAAGGAGTATCTGATCAGGTGGAAGGATTTACCCATTGAGGATGCCACTTGGGAGTAGGAGAACGTGGTTATAGAAGCAGGTTTGGAATTGCTTGAGGACAAGCAATTTCAAGCAGGGGAGACTGTAATCTCCCCCACCTCTTAGAGAGATGATGAGGAGACTCAGTGGCCTGGGCACCCCCACTAGGTCATAGTCTCACACTGAAGGGGGGAAAATCAAGAAGTTAAAAGTTATATTTTTAAGTTGACTTAAGAAAGGGAAAGGATAAAGGAGTAATAGATAACTCAACAGAAGAATAGAAGATTAACCCTGGGAGTTAACCTAACTCAACAGAGAATTAGAAGGAAAAGTATAAGTAAGAGGCTGGGGTGCACTTATTACTCATTCTGGTTTTGGATTAGCATTGTCTATTGCTCTTGAGCATTCAGTTTGGGGGTTTTGCTGTACAAACCCTTGTGAGCAACTCAGTGGTGAAATATCCACTCACCTGGTTCCATAGCTTGGTCTCAGGGATGAAAGAGTCCTCCACACCATTCTAGTCTCAGCCCATCTCCATCTAGCACTGCAGAAGGGGTAGGAACATTAGTTTGAGGGATTTTCTGGAGGGTTATCATCATTCTACATTTTTCTGTAGATTGGGACGTCTCGGAGCCATAGGGCACATCCTGTGATTCAGTAAAACTCAGATCTAGGGAGATCTGCTTGAGATCTGAGCTCGAAAATTGTCCCACGAGATTCTCATAGCCCGATCTATATTATTGGAGAGTTTCAGAGCATTTAGAGGCCTCCTTCATCAGGGCCAAACCTGCTAGGGTTTCAGTCATCCAGTGGGGTGCACCATTCAGTGGAGATTTCAGATCTACATCGATTGAGAGGGATCTTGGAGATTCGTCCACCTGGGTTGTTCTTACCATCACCCAATCTATATTCTTGGAGAGTTTCAGATCATTTGGAGATCTCCTTCATCAGGGTCAAACCATCTAGGGTTTCAGTCATCTAGTGGGGCACACCATTCAGTGGAGAATTCAGATCTATGGAGTTTGAGATTGGATTTGGGAATTTGGACATCTGGGTTTTCCTTGCAGTTGCCCGATCTATAATTTGGCATATTTCTCGGGATGATTGGACACTTTTGGTAGCAGGTCAGAGTTATTCAGGGGTTTAGCATTCTAGCAAGACGTGGCACTTTCCAGCTTGGAGGTTGAGCGTTAGTACGGCTCAAATATGCTTGATTTAGTCTTCATTGTATATCCAGCCTTTGGAGGCTCATTTTGTATTGTCGGGAGCATTTTGTAGCAGCTCATATCTATTGCTTGTATGACCATCTGAGGTTTATGCCAGATCGACCATCTATTGTATTGATCTTACATTGCTCATAATAAAAAGGTCAGATCTTTGCTTGTGCTTCTACATCTTGAATATATTGTGATCTCCATGTGTTGATGAATCTTGTATGCACTTAAAAACTCAATAAATTAGTAGTAGTTAGTGCTTCCAAGAAAGAATTTGGCTTGGGATCATTACACTGATCAATTTTTTGTTTTTCTTGTGTTCTTACCTCTTCTAATTTTAATAAAGCATTTATTCAGTTTTCCAGAGGAGGACACTCCTCTTTTTGAACTTTCTGCGATAATTGCAGAGAAGGAATCAATATATGTGGGGGAAGGATGGATTCTATTATGTATTTTATAATTGAATAAAAAGATTGACTCTCTTGTGGTATGCACCTGTATAAAACATCATTTTTAATTAAATTCTGTAGAGGTCTAACCAATTCATAGAAACTTGGGAAAAATCATCTGCCAAAATTAATTTTATCCAAAAAGGATTGCATGTCCTTTTTGGAAGGAGGGGGAAGTTTGGCAATGTCTTGGGTTCTTTCAGGATCAATTTTCATTCCATATTTAGACACTATAAACCCAATAAAGTTCCCTTGTTCTACTGCAAAGACTAATTTTTTGGGATTGAGTGATATGTCGAACTTGCGACATTGTTCTAAGACAGCCCTAAGATGAGACAAGTGATCTTTCTTGTTTTTTTGAAAAGACGGTGACATTGTCAAGATAGAACAACTAACTGGTTGATGGGGACACGAAAAGCAATTTCCATTGCTCTATGAAAAGTGGCACCGACATTTATCAGTCCAAAAGGAATTTTTCTGTAGGAGTAAGTTCCCACGGGGTACGAAAGGTGGTTTTATGATGGTCTAAAGGAGACATCAGGACCTAGATATATCCTGAAAAACCATCTAATAAAGATATTCTTTCGGAACTAGATACTTGTTTTATTGATTTGTTCCATTGGAGGAACAAGGTAGTTGTCTTTATTAGATGCTCAGTTTAAATTTAAAAAATCGACACAAAGTCAAATTTCTCCACTTTTATTCCTTATAGGGACTAAGTTAGATACCCATTGAGTATGCCTAACTGGAAAAATTATCTTTGCAGTAAGTAATTTATTCAGTTCCTTTTTCATGGTAAGTTCCAATTTAGGATGCATTTTCCTCAAATGTTGTTGGAAAGGTTGAGTTTGGGGTTTCATAGGGATTACGTGTTGTATGATGTTTGGGTTGAAAGTTTTTAGATCATCGTACGTCCAAGCGAATACATATTTAAATTCTTTGAATAATTTTATAAAAGCGGACCATTCTTGTTCAGAACACCCCTTTCCCAGGTTAATATTTTGAGGATTATCTTGTGTTCCTAAATTTATATTTTCATACAACAAAGAGGAACTGTTTTTTTTGGAATTGACTACCCCTCTAACTTGGCATGTAGGTCATAAAATTTCTCTAATCTCACAACAGATTTTGGGATAGAGTTTACCAGCTCGGATGATGATTCTAGAGATCGAGGATTGAATATTACTGTGAAATCTCAGAGATTCTTGTCGTGAGTGCCTTCATCAATAACTACATCCTAGAAGGTATCTTCCATATGAAAAACATTTATGATCTATTGATCATCATCAAATGATCTCCAATTTTTTATGTTGTCCGGAATCTATGGACTGAATAATAATTCGATCGAGAATGTGTTAGGAGAAATAACTTCAACAAGCAACAATTTAGAAGCAACATTGTCTAGTAAATCAGCTTCTGAATTACTCATCCTAGGAATGGAATTTATATTAAATGCTAGAAATTTGTGCATTAAATCCCATACCTCGGTTTGGTAATTCTTCAGATGCGGTAACAAACAATGTATTGCATTTCTTACATGTTTGACTACTATTTATGAATCACCAAATACTATCAAATTTTCCACATCCATGTCCAGTGCCTTCCTTAGTCCCTACAGAAGTGCCTCATACTCTGTTCTGTTGTTAGTACATTCAAACTCTAATCGACAAGCAATAAATGTTTTATTACCTGTAGGGTTGATGAGCACACAACTAGCACCTGCCCCTTCTCAGGATTTGGAACCATCAAAATATAGGGACCAAATTTGTGCATCGTTAGCAATATTTGGCATATTTGGCGAAGTTGATGCCTGAGTATAGGTTGTTACTTCAGACTGTTGTTTTGGATCAGTGATAGAGGAAATTTTAGTCATGAAGTTACTTAAGAAGGTATTCATTCCCTGCATTTCAATCAAATTTGCAATGGTAAAAAAAGGCTCATTTGGGTCGTTCGAATCTTTCACAGTATGCTTAAGGTAATGTTCTCTGTTTATTCTAATCTTGTTGGGCTGTCCATTTTCTGGCAGCCACAAATGAGACCAGACTGTAGCAAAATAGCCATGCATCTTTTCTGACCAATATCTGCTTAAAAAAAAACCATACACTTCAGGAATGTCAACAATGATAATATCAATCACTTGATAAAATTTTGGATTGGATGCTAATCTAATCAACACATTTTTAAGTTCACCGATAACTTTAACATTAGTTCGATCTAAATGGAGGATTTTTAAATCGGACGGTTTTACTTCATCATTAATTTTCTGGCGTACACACAAAGGCATCACATTTGATGATGCACCAGAGTCAACCATACAATTATGTACATTCCTATTAAAAGTTTCAAAGGTTAATAAAAAGGGAGGCACATTTTTTTATGCAATAACAACAGAATTCTGTTGATTTTTATTGTTGTTCCTAAAACAGTTTTATCTAAGTTTCCTACAATTTTTTCTGATAAGTCCCTTTTATCTTGATTTTCATATGTCTTTTTACTTGGGACATTTTTAGCTGTGTTTAAGTCAATTTATGATGATTTTTTTCTGCTAACATCATTCTTTTTACTATTTTCATCAATGCTTTGGAGCATTTTCTGCAAAATAAGAGGAAATTCCAACAATTCGAAAACAATAATATTTTCCCTTAATTTTTTTAGATCTTCCATTAATCATACTCTAAAACTGGGGCAGCTAGGTTTTGTCTAGTTTAAGTTTTCTTAGGCTATTTTGAAACCACATTTTTAGTTGTTTCGGGTGGAGACTTGTTTTGTGTTTTACTTCTAGTATTGTAGGGGTGAACAGTTTCAAAATTTGCTTGAAAAATATTGTCTGACAAGTGCTCGAAAATGCGAGGAGATGAGTCTTCCTCTTCTGGTACCTCTTCCTCAACTGTATCATCAGAATTTTCAGGAGGATTAGAAACATAATTTTCATGTGCTTCCAGTATCGTTTGCCAAGAATATTGCAGACTTTTGAAATTTAGACATTCTGTGGTCAAATTTGGCTAGTTTGGAGGGAAAGGTTTTCTAAAAGGAGATTTGAAACTTCCTTTACTTGTATATTCCTCATCGGTGGATATTTTCAAGTCAAAGACCTAATTGGACAGTTTCTAAAAATATTTCTGCAAGCTCTCCAAGTCTAATGTTTCTTGTTGATTTTTTGGTTGAGGAGGCCTAGGGAGAATTTCTATTTTCTTCTTAGAAGATGAAGTTGTCTCAGCTTCAGTACTTAGATTATCTTTGAGGCTCAATATTTATTTCTCAATCTGTATTGCCTCCTCAAAGTCTTATAACAACATGTTCTTTTTGGACCTTTTAACACATATGGATATTTTGTTATGTCGGGCCTTCGTATAATATGCGACAATTAATCTTTTTGCAGACATCAAATCTACAAGGATTTTGTTTTTTAGTGTTAGGAATCTTTGGTTAAAGTCTTTCAATTTTTCTTTAGGGTTCATCTTTAAGCTAGAGAGTTCCATTACCAAGACTTCTGGAGATTTATCATCTCCAAATTTTTCTATAAAACAAGTTTCAAACTTGTCCCAAGAGACGATGGTATGAGGTTGTTGGGAAAAATACGAGGTTGAGGCATTCCCCTCAAAAGTGTAAGGAAATAATATGCACACTACATATTCATGTTTAACACTCTGGAGTCTAATGACTAGCATAAATTTCTTGATGTGATCCTCAGCTAATTGCTTCGAATCTAGATCAAATTTGGACAACCATTTCTCTAAATTTTTAGGCAATGGGCGGGTTCCGACACAACCAAAACATATTGATCGATCCAAGGTCTGGCAGGATTATTTCGGTTTTCCATGGGAGTTGGTGGATTCAAATGTTGATATGGTTCATATGAAGAACTGCCTTCATCCGAGGATTCACCTCCTGAAGAAGGTGGAGAAGAACCAAGTGGGGATGGTGGGATACCAGATCCTCCAGCACCAAGGATACGTGCTTTAGTAGGATTGGTAATATTATCACCTAAATTGTTTTTGGGTAGACCAGTGCCTTGAACTCATTCTTGAAGATTTTTAAAATCAAGGAGTTGATTAAGTGGTCCATCAGGTTGTCTAATATGGGATAAGGAAATATGAGTTCTTATGAGTGATTGGCAGACAATTTCTTGGACGTCAATCCCTTGGAGAACTGGTGTCACTGGTTTGACAAGAATATCAGGGGTATCATTTAAGGTAGTATCTATTTCAATTGTAACATTAGTGTCTGAGCGAATACGCGTTACGATAGGAGAATGATTTTTTGGAGGGGTGTTGCGACCTCCATGTGCCATCAATTAATTTTAGGCCCTCCTTCTAGTGCCATTTGTTGATGGGTGTAAATGACACACCATGAACTGGAAGGTTAGATATGAACCAGGGTTGTTTAATTAACCCAATCCATTTGGTATGATCTAACCTGATGAGTTTAATGGCTTTGTTAGCCAACTAAGGTCCTAAAAACAATAAAAGAAATAAACTAATATAAAGCTATGATTTTAACAATCTATGTACTAATTACAAGTGTTTGAATATAAACGTGAATATACAAATGATTATAAACAATCTATGTACAATTTGCAAGGTTTAATTGAAATCTTGCAAAATGAATGTCCATAATAGTGTTTCTATCTAAGATAAAGAAAGAACATAAATATTTTTGTTTTTTGAATGTTTAAAGATTTTAAAATAATAAATACTAAACAAATACAATTGAAACAATGACATAGAAACAATCAAAGATAATTAATGCAATCATTGTTTCATTAATAAAGAATTTAATAAAATAAAACACACACTAACCTATTGTTGATCAACAAAACTGAGTTTATCTCTTTGTGTTGTTGGAAACCTATGAAAGAAAAATACTAGTACTTCCAGAATAAATTCAAAGAATTGTTTGATATTTGTAGTAAATTAATAACAACAAAAAGAAAACTAATTAATTATCCTGTGATCTTAAGATAATCAATATCCAAGAACGAAAGAAAAATCAATTATGAGCATTGATATTATCCATCATTTAAAATTAGAAATAAACTCAATAATAATCAAATGATCGATCGATCACGCATATAAAACAAACCAACATATCATGGACAAAATTCAAATAATCGTTGATATGAAATATCAAGCGAAGACAAGGCTAAAGCTAAATCTACCGGATGATAATTTATAACATAAAAATAACATGAAAATGCAATGGAATAAACATCACACAGGTCAAAAGCCAACAATGAATCACTTTCCCATATCAATTCCCAAAAGTTACATGTCCATACCGTTGTCCCAAAAAAGTTGTCTCAATCACTAAACAACAACCACTATTTAAACTTGCCTTGGATTAATAACCTCTTATCATACAAGATAAAGAATAATCCCAAAAAATAAGTTTTCTTCAAAAATAGAATAACAAAGGAACACTCATGTAGGAGTCCTTGATAAAAAATAATTACATAATGACATTTTTTTATCATCGGACAAGTGACAATCGACCTCAATCACTGAGATCGAGCTCAAATGATCTTGTTGTCTATTCACAGATTCCTGGATATTAACCTACCTAGTCTCTTGTTTATAAAAATTAGATCTGAATTACCATGTTCCTTATGCTTGCGATTTCTCTTAACAGTCGATTTGTTAAAGAAAACCCGAGTCAGATCAACAGTAGGATCAGGAGAAACCCTCTCCTTTAACACATCTATAACCTCCTCTAACGATTTTCTAGGCACGAAATGATATCATGGATATTTTCCCAAAGGGTTCTGAAAAGCAACAAAATCTCTCTCTGTGATCGCATGGTCTTCATGTGGATCAACACTTTGATTTTTAGTGGTAGGGTTATAGGAATTGGGGTTTGTATTGGAAAGGAGAGGTGATTCTATTGTGTTCTTAGGTAGGGTGAAATTGTTTCTACATAGGAAATCTTCCCAAGTATCCCCAATCTAAGCTAGATGCGAGAACAATAGAATTTGAATAAGACCATGGTGAAAAAGGCTAGACAGATGGTTTAGACTCTATCTCTGATAACACTTAGACATTTTATGAAGGATCATAAACATATAGAAAGGCATATTTAGCTTGAACCCTAATCATCAACAGACAAATCTGATAGAAGAAAACTAATCCATATCTACCCTCACAAGTTATGAATTGTTTAAGAATTATAAGCATGCCGTGCCATCGGGGTTTTAAGAGAGTAATCTATGTACCTTTAGGGAAACATTTCGATTTCTTAGAGACCATGAACAAACTCCAAGGAATGCCTTATAATTTGGCATTTTTGAACCATCTTTATCCCTCATGTGATAGTCCTGTAGCTCGTGCTATGGAATCCTCGATTACTTTGAGTTGTAGATCTCCAATTTTAGCTTTATGTCCATCAAACTATTGAGCGAATGTCTGTGAAAATGCTAGGTTATAACCCTCAAAATTTCAGATGAAAATGTCCCATCCATGTGCCTGTATATCTCTTATGGCATCATTGTGGGAGAGGAGGGCTTGTGAGCCATTAGGTTCAATTCTAACCATGGGAGCCATAGGTGTTATCACACAGATACAGTAAAGGCAACGAGAGGGAGGTTTCTCTTTCCAATACACAAGAAATAGAGAGAGGTTTGTAAAATCAGAAGAGGCCCAATACCTATGGACTTGGGAGGCTATCATAATTGGTTATGCGATATTTGAGTGACTAAGAACCAGAGGATACATAGGCTTGTAAACCACTCCATGCAATGAACACTAAACCCAAACCATTACCACTTACCTACTCAAATAATGAATGTGAGTTTGACTCAGGAAGGACAATAGGATGATGTGGAATTGCAAGTACATCAGTCCTGTACCAAGGTAATAGGATTGTGTTATGATTGGTAAGAGAAATATTTGTATTTTGAATTTAACCCAAATTTTTGCACCATCAAGCATATCAAATGTAAAAATCATATAATGAACCATAGATGAGACTCAATTACATCTCCCATAGTGAATAAATCAATGGAAATTGATCAATTAATAAGCTTGCAAACTTTAAACATATAGATGCCTTTTAGGTGTAATCCCTTTAGCAAAAGAAACCAAGAAATCATAAACTATAAAATGATTACCCAAACCATAATTTTGTTCTAATTTCATGCTTACAGTCATGAAATTAAATAAAACAAAATGATAGAAAAATGAAACACTCTTATAATCATATAGGCCAATGAATCTCCTGAAACCAAAAGACAGAAATGTTTGAAATTATAAGGAGGAGGTAGCTATGGTTTTTTTTTCATCTCTTGGTGATGAAGTTTTATTATGATAAAATTTGATAGCATTGTTGGCTTCCAATAAGTGGCTACAACCACCTGTCCTTTCCCCATCCAACTTCCCTGACGTAGAAGTAGAATGATGGAACCACTACCACACTATCACTGTGAGATATACTGATGTAAACATGTACCAATCAACCTGTAATCAATCTGTACCAATATCTCGTGCCAACATATACCATACATCAACCTGTACCTCAACCTGTACCATAAACAAATGCATCAACCATGCACCAAACCTGTACAAATACCTTGTCACAATAACCTGTAATCAACCTGTACCATAAGCAAGTGCATCAACCATGCACCAAACTATACCTCAACATGTACCATCAACACGTGCATCAACCATGCACCAAATATGTACCAATCATGCATCGAATACACATAAACTATGACTCATCAATATGTACCAACATCATCATCTATATACCTCATGTATGTGCCCACTCATCAACTACTTGTCTCAACCATGTACCCAATATGTACCTCAACCAAAATCCCTCATCAATTTCATCATCCAAATATGATTTGTAACTATGTAATAGACCTCGTGTATATGGTCACATAACTACAAACCTTCCTTAACTTTAACAACAAGAGATTGTCATTTTCATCAAACTTTACTTTAGTCTCACATGACTAATTTTGGATTAGTCAACAACCCTAACTTTCAATAATCATAACTATGTACCTGTAATGAATAAATATATGAAAATAGTAGACAATGTTCTTCAGTGTCTTTTGTGCAATTCCTTCAGGTTTCACTACTTGGATCCTCTAAGAAAAGTAGTTATAGAAAAAATGACGCACCTTATTGAATTTTGTCTTATTTCAGAGAGAGAACATGTAGAGTGTTCCCCACACGGAATATTTTTTGTATGGATTTGAAAATTTTACGCACAATACTATAGACTGTACTGTAACCAATACATTTGGTCTTACTAAGTTTGGATCTGTTATGAAGAAGTTATGACGTTTTTACCCGAAACACCTGTTTTAGACTAGTTTCAGGACTAGCCACAAACCCTATTTTCGACGGAGTGTAACTCCAAACATCCAACGAACCACAAGTTGAAAATGTTTATCACAACTACTTGAGTGTGTTTCCTCAATGACCTCCAAATTTTGATGGTTTGAATCATTCTAGAAAACAATTTATTGCGAAAATGGTGAGATGAACTGTAAATAACATACCTTAGAAAGCATCATCAAAATAATTTATGCTCCCTTGAATTTCTTCTTTCTTTACTTCACCTTCCCTCTGAAATTCGGCTTATATATCCTTTGGTTACCTTAGTCACTTGTAGATATTCAATATACTCAAGTGTGATTAAAATGAGAGAGACTTTCCTCTTATTTATACTTTCATGTAGCTTCCTCAAGGGGTTACCTTTTAACCATCTTAACCAACTTTCCTTATTTAACTTTATGATTTAAATAACTTATTTTGTATCCACTTTGACTTATAGTACACTCATCACTTCATTCTATTATTTGAATTACCTTCTAACCATCTTAACCCACTTTCCTTATTTTAGGGCTAACCCACTTCTAACCACTTGTCCACTTAGTAATTTCTCCATTAACTTTATTATTTAAAGAATTTCTTTTGTATCCACTTTGACTTATAGTACACTCATCACTTCACTTTATTATTTAAATAATTTCTTCTTTGCAACCACTTTGACTACTTTGACCTTTTGGGGCTTCTAGATGACTCATGAGGGTTCTCCAACTTCACATGGCCATAAATCTCTAACCGTGAGGAGTTATGTGATGTTTCACATACCATTGGAAATGGCATGACATGTACTATCCATCTAGAATAGTCTTGCCGAAAAATATATAAAAACTCATACCATTATCCATCTAACAAACTTGGGTCCATTATCCAAACCATTGTGCTACCGGAATATGCTATTAGACTTTCTTCAAGGGTTGACATCAATGACAACCAACCCAATTAATAAAAAATCTCCCCCTTTGGCATTGATGGAAACACTCATGCTCCTCCTGTGACCATGTCATGCAATACTAAATTTATATAACTCATGCTCCTCCTGTGACCATCACTCCCCCTAGAACCATGCCTCCGTGCTTTGCATCTGATAAATATCTCCCCCTTTGTCATCAATGAAAAATGTATCTTTCCATCCGAGGCTTCTCCCCCTAACTGAACTGTCCTTGGTGATTCTCCCCCTGATTGAAATCTTCTTGAAACTGATCTCCCAACTTGAATTGTCCTCTTTATGGTGCTTCCTCATGTAAATATAAGAAATATAAGATAAGAATTCAATATAATTCATTTTGGAGTAGAAATTACTCTAATTCTCTGGTGAAGGTATTCAAAGGCTTCACGTGGAAGCGGTTTTGTAAATATTTCTGCCACTTGTTCTTTTGTGCCCACATATTCAACTCTGATGTTCTTCTCTACAACTTGTTCCTGTAGAAAGTGATACTGGATTGGAATGTGCTTCATCTTGGAGTGCATCATTGGGTTCTTTGAGATACTGATGGCTCTTGTATTATCACAATATATTAGAATGATCTCATCATACTAAAGTTGTATATGTGTCAGAGTTTGTTTCATCCATAAAACTTATGTACAACATGTTCTTGTTGCAATATACTCCGCCTCAACTATAGATAAGGATATTGATGATTGTTTCTTTCTTATCCATGATACTAAACACTCTCCTGAGAAGAATTCTTCTCCATTGGTGCTTTGTCGGTCATCAATGCAACCTGCCCAATCTGCATCTGTGTAGAAAATAAGTGATAGATCCTTTCCTTTTGGATACCATAATCCAAACTCTTATTTTCCTTTGAGATATATAAAATTCCTCTTCACTTATAATACATGTGATTCCTTTGGTGCTCCTTGAAATCATGCCATCTTTCCAACCGTCTGCATTACATCTGGTCTGAATGTTGTCACATATAGTAAGCTTGCAATCATTGACTTGTATTTCCTCTGGTTTGTAGACTTTGAATCATCATCTTTTCTCAAATTGCAACTGGTTTACATAGGAGTGATAATTGGTTTGTAATATTCCTTTCCGAACCTCTTTAGCATTTATCTGATATACTTAGTTTGAGAAATAAAAATTCATTGGTTTCTTTGACATATCTAAAGACCCAGAAAGAAGGACAGTTCTCTGAGTAATGACATTTCAAATTCATTCTACATATCCTTTGCAAATTTCTGGCTTAACTTATCATCATTGCTTCCAAAATAATATCATCAACATAAATTTCAAATAATAAAATACTACCTTGAGTTACCTTGATGTAGAGGTTGTTGTCTGCACTTCCTTTCCATAGCTTGTAGGGAGTTTTTTCATTGTTGTCTTTGAGCATTACTCTATTTTGAATGCGAATTGTTGTATGCACTGTATGTGTAAAAAAATATCCATCATTTTGGAATACATGCTCTCATCTAGTGTCATATATATTTCCAAACCTGCTAAGTGTTCTTAGCAAACCATCTCTATTCATACCATCCAAGGCTCTACTACACAAATGTCCATAATTTTGACTCATATGTCACTATACTATCATGAAGTACTACTACCCCTGATTAATATATCATATTGTACTTCTACTAACTGAATGCACTAAATATACTTACTCAAACTATTTAGGTTGCTCATAGGATGGTTCTCTGATATGGATTTATGTAGGAACACAATGAATTACAGAAATACACATAAACGCAGAGATGTAGCGGAAATAATACTTCATTTCATTAATAACAAATGACTGAAATATGCTTACAAACAAAATGTAAATAAACTAGATAAGGTGTTGGTAGCTTATCTCTGAGAAGAGATGTGGCTGCTACTCGCATTCGTGAGAAGATGATTACAATGAGGCTCTAGAGGCCTTTTTACAATAGATGAGAATTCCAAAA